>CM051830.1:37390723-37740723 GCA_028451465.1 Erethizon dorsatum
TCTCTCCATCCTCCCACCTTACATAAACCATATATGGTCTTATTGCTCAAAGGAGCACATTGGAATAGACACTTTAGGGGCCACCTATAGGGTAACTCTCTGGCCCCTTCCATTGTTACTGGCTATTAGTTCTCAGTCTCTCTTCCCAAAATTTGACCTTGCATTATTTTTTATGAATGTGCTACTTTCCACATAAGTTAAACTGGACCTGTCTTGATAATTGTCTTACCTTCACATATGTCAATGTTGTCATCTTTCTAAGTTTCTCTTTCTTGGCTTGGATTTACACTGTTTTTGTACAATCTGACATCACCTATAAACCTGAAGATTCTTATAAAAATAACATTTAAGTGCTAACTAAGCTGAAACCCAACACCATCTGGGATCCCTGGGCCTTTAGGAAGCTGTTTGTTTATGTGTGTACAATGTTTTCAACCTTCTGTATTGCTTTTTAACCAAGCCAAAATAGTCCCACATTACCCATTACCATGAGTAGTCCTTTTTTTGTAGAAATGTATTATATGCCTTGGGAAATTAAGAATAAAGTACATCAATTCCCCCTTTCCCCAAAGTCCAAAAAAGAAGTTATATTTTTGGTGGGGTTTGATATTTCTTTGTAGGGTTGTGGCTATGTGCTTTTATGTACCATGTAGGGATGACAGAGCTAGAAGTTCATCATTTCGTTCTGGAGTCTCTTCCAGAGTTTCCCAGGAATAGAGATACAATATTCTATAAGTACTATGGAATTTGTCACTGAAAATTCAGCAGTTTTGCCCCTCATTCATAATTTACTCATGAATGTTGTATATAATCTAAACCACCCTTCATCAGAGATTTGTTTACAGCTGTTGCTCACACATCAAAGCAACAATTTGGTATCGTTGGAGACTTCGTCTACCAAGACGTCACAGGGACAAGCCAGTATGTTTTAAGTAATGGATAGTGAGATATAACTAGTCCAGAAAATCAACACAGTTGATGATCAGAGAAGGGTTTTATTTGTAGACTTTGATAGACATATTTATTTATTATTATTATTTTTTTTAATGTGGGTACCAGGAGTCCACCTCAGGACCTCGCGCTTGCCAGCAAGCGCTTGTGCCGCTGAGCGATATCACCGGCCCTTTTTTTTTTTCCTTTATGTGGGTTCCGGGAGTCGAACTCAGGACCTCGCACTTGCCGGGCAGGCACTTATGCTGCTGAGCCATCTCACCATCCCTGATAGACATATTTATTATGTATTTGGACAGAACTCTTCTGCCTTGGAGTTATTCTGAGGACAAAGAGTACAGTTGATTTTGGGAATAAGCCTGTTTGCCTGAGTTAGAACTCAAAGCTATTACTGAATTCACATAGTAACTCAGTGGAAGTCTCAAAAGTGTCTAATAAATTTTCTCATTCCAAAATCATTTCTAGTCCCAATAATATTCAGTTAAAATACAAAATATAAATTTCAGATGTTCAGAAAACATTACAGGGAAGTGACATGACTATCTATTGTTACCCAGAAGAGAAAACTCTCCCTAATTGTACACAAAATCATAAAGAAAGCTGTTTGAACATTCCTGAATTTGTACAGTTCTTTCAAATATATTAGTGAAAATAAGTCAGGGCTTGCTTTTCATGTTATTCCTATGAAATCACCCCATCACATTTTAGAGCTACTCTTGCCATTTTCCAGTGGGATTTAGATATTAGAATGATCTAGAACATATGTTTGAAAGAGTCTCAGTGGGTGAGATGAAAAATTACTATCCAGCCATTTCCTGGTGCTACTTTACAATAAGGAAAGAATAACAGCCAATAGGAAGTGAAGATTCTTTCATAACAAAGAAAATACAAGTATCGATTTGACTTTGACATCTTGGCTTCTCTATGTAGTAACACTGTCCAAGTCACTTTAGCACAGCTATCAGAGGGGACAGAGGTGTCAAAAAGATACCAAAAAAGGTATCAACATTTTACAAATATTCTTGTCTCTTACAGAACTAGTTACCTAACAGCTCTTGTTTTCTCGAAGAATTATTTGAAGAAATGAACTTCCAAAACTTAGTAGATGTTTCTTTCTTAATTACTTCTCATAAAGTTTCTCTTTGTATCCTTGAATTTGCTTTGGGATACTATAAAGAAAAAAAAAAAAACAATAGTGGCATAATTTCTAACAAACTATTTTAAAACTGTTTTCAAGAGTAATCTGTTTCTATTTAAATTTCTGTAAAACTTATGGCAGTTATTCCTATCGCGAATGGAAAAAAAATTTCACAGGAAATTGTCAGTTTCAGAAAGGAGAATCTTAAACTCAGAATTAGCTTAGAATTACCTAGGCAGTCTTATAAGCTCCACAGAAAAATATTACGTATTACGTGTTCTGATCATTTTCAAACTACTCTAAGTAAAATCAAAGTAAATTCATCCAAGGCATCTTAGAAGTTGTTCTCAAAAATATGTAGATGAAAAGTATCTTCCTTGTAAAACTTGCATTGGCCCAGACCATTTTACTAAGCTGGTTCGTTTTACTATTTACCAGTGTAGCTGACCATATGGCAAGTTGAGGCCTACATTAATCATCACTCCAGGACACTGATAAATATTCATGCAACCCTTACAAGAAACAGGACATGTCCAGATTGTTACATTTAAAGCCAACTTGCTTTGTAAGCTCATACACTGTCCAGTTTCGTGTATGTGGCTGAAAGCGAGCCATCCCAGAGAACTGTGCACACTGTTGGAGGATTGAAATAAAATACAAATAATTATTCCATATCCAACTACTTGAAATATAATGGCTCTTATTTTTATGCAATTGCAGTAAGTCAATGTGTCACTAATTATGGCTTCCTTTGTTATCAAGCTTGGGGTGGGGGAAGATGGTTGGAATAGAGTCTGGAAAATTAAAGATGCACTTTAAGATTTGAGGGGTCTGGGACGTAGTTCAGTGGAAGAGCATGTGCATAACATGCACAGGGCCCTGGGTTCAATCTCAAGCATCAAAAAGAACAAAAAAAATGAGTCCAGCCACACCAATATGATAATAAGCACTATTAGACAACTGTGACCACAAATTTTGCTCTTATCAATTGATAGTAAGTCATTTGTAGGAGAGCACGTCAAATGTGTCAATTCAAATGCAGAATGGAAGTTGGAAATGAAGAATAACAGAAGCCGTGTTCCTTAATTATCAACAGGCCTCTGATAGAAAACCTTCTTAAGCTAATCAAAGAAGGCAGAAAAATATGAAACATAGGAATGGCTGACTGCAGCTCCCTTGTAATTTTGGACCATTTCCTTCCCTATCTACAGTTATCGGTGATCTGCCGCAGGCCCCTGCCTATGGCTCTTGAGAATCTTTTTCAGTAAATTCAGTCTTACAACACATTCAGTAGCCTGGCTTCACAGGAGCATCTTTTTTTGATAGCTGGCAGCAAGCAGCTGTACAGCCTTTTGAGATCTCAGTGGGCTGCTTCACAACCATGGTCAAATTCAAATTTAGTGAAAACCTATATAATTTGAAAGAAACTAAGAAGAGAACTCTGGTTTATTTTCTGCTCTGGCTTACACTGGAAACACAATAATTTCCTGGTCGATCCATGGAAGGAAACGAAACTCCAATGGGGGAAGCCTGATTTTCTCCACGCTAGAGCAATGGAATGAATATATGGCAAGACTATGAAAGCATCATGGAGCATCAAGGCATTAAACAAGTTCCATTTTCAGCTAGGATAATTTGTGGGGGTGGTCATGGTACTAAATATTGCTACAGATGTTACGTGAGGTTTGGCCAAGCATTGATTTTAAGCTTATACACAAGGAAAACAGTGATTCCGTCTTTCTCATACTCATTTACAGTGTACCAATAATCCGTTTTGAACGAAGCAGACAAGTGGAAAGTACAACCTCCATGGGCTGACTAGATTGCTTTGTTAAGACTAACATCATTGAAATTCTTCTCGCAGAGGGCCAGTGAGATAGCTCAGCGGCATAAGCACCTGCCTGGCAAGCGCGAGGTCCTGAGTTTGACTCCCGGTACCCGCAAAAGAAAGAAAAAAGAAAGAAAGAAAGACAGAAATTCTTCTCCCAGAGTGCCAGATCTTAAAAAGCACAGTGTCATTTAAACGAGAGCTTTATGATTCCCCAGACCATCTGCCCTTGAGTCACCATCAATAAATAAATCTTTTTAAAGTTCAGAATATTAACAAAACCTTTATAAAATTCCAAATGATTTATAAATGTTCATAAAGCCACATAATTACAAAAGCATACAAATAGTATCACTAAAAATTACAATGATTAACCATCCATCTACTGAATGTTTAATGAACATCTCTTATGTCACATGCTACTTTTGGCAGTGGGATTACAAGAGTAAGCACATGGAACCTTTTCATAGTTTATACTATAGTCGGGAAGACAGACATTAATCAAATACTACCATTAACAAGTTTATAATTATAAAATGGAATGAAGCACTTTGAAAGAAAAGAATGTAGTTTTATGAGTGTTTATAACAAAAGAAACTGCTACAGACCTAAGATGAGTGGATCAAACTTGGGGTACAGGGAAAGGATAGGGAGCAATACAGACAAAGAAAAATATCGTAGCAATGGGAAGAGTCTACAAGGCAAGAGGGAACATGGTAAAGACACAACTGAGAAAAGTAGCTTAAGCTAGAACAAGAGAAAACTACGAGATGAGGTCTGAGAGGCAGACAAGGTCAGAAGCACGCTGCTACTCAGAGGTGAAGGGATCACAAAACCCCAAAGTACGTCATATGTCACTTTAGCACACTGACTGTTTTGAGCTAACGGCAAATAAGAAACAGTAGATGCAGGAAGCTGTTCTCTGCTCTCCTTCTTTCTGCCTAAAAGCGAGAAAAAAGCTTCTGGTGAGAAAGGTACCTCCTAGCTCCAGGAGGAAGAGAATATTTTATTACTGAAGATGAAGAGTCTACCCCATGATTGCGTCCCCATAAACGAAGCTTACTAAAGCAACCTCTACCTTCCACTGGTTTCTCCCATGTAGTTCCTAGTCATTATCTCACAATTTATTTCCTCTAGCAACCCCAACCCCTTTCCTTTTTGTACCCAAATTTATCATCCTTTTGTTAAAAGGATAAATAAACTCCCAAGTCTAATGGGGAGGGGGTTCACCTCTTTTCTATGAAGCCCTCCATAGTATATGAAAACACTAACATCAAATAAAATATATGTGCTTTTCTTCTCTTAACCTGGCTTTTGTTACCTTAATTTGCAGTTCCACAAACAGATGATAAGAGGGTAAAAAGAAAAGTTTTGCCATTCCTACAATGGTATTGTTAAAGATTTTAGTTTTAAACGTAAAATGACAGAAAAATTTCAATGGGTAGGTAGATTGGCAACTTTAAAATACCGAAGTGGCTATTCATGGAGAAAGTAAGGATGAGGTGCACAGTGTTAGTTGAAACTGGTTAGGAGTCAATTCCATAGGGGAAAAGAGATGATATTCTGGACTGGAACAATAAAAGAGTATATGGTCATAAGTCCAGGTATTTATTTGATGGCTACTTAGAAGAAAACATTGTCAGCACTTGTTGATGGAATAGACAGGGAACTGGGCGGCTACAGAAAGAATGTCAAGATCGCTCTAGCGTTTCTGCTACATGCAATCTTTACTGAGGCAGAGAATGGGGAAGAGGCTGAGGGTAAAAAGATGAATCTCACTGTGAACACACTTGAGTTGGAGGCTTCCCGAGATAATCAGGTAGGAGTATTGTGTGAGAAGTTGAATACGATGGAGTTCAGAAAAAAAGAAAGAACTAGAGACCTACATTTGGAACAGTGCATAAAATTGGCAATTAAAGCCCGGGGCATGGTGGTATTGCCTTGAGAAAGAAAATAAAGTAAGATTTGCATTGATTTGTCACCAATTCGATTACCTCGTGAACAGTCTAGTCGATCGTGTTCTCTTATTCTCTTATTCCATTTGCACTCTTTTCTCTTTACTGGGTTCCCTGAATTCTGAATTTATACAGAAAGGAAATTTGGAGATCGTTATGTCTAATTTCCAAGTTTCAGAGACGAAGAAACTGCAGAGGCTTTCTCTGGGTGGCAATGACCCTCATAGAAGCAAAAATGCAGATGTTTTTGATAAATACTGTAAACATTGGAGGACAAACATGAAAGTCCCTGGTACCCACAGCCTACGGATTTAGATATGTGTTTGTTAGTCATGCTGAAACAACACAGGTACATTATGCAAAAAACAGCCCAAAGTGGTAGTGAGAAGGGGAACAGGATTTTTGAATTGGACCCACTATAGTTTAAATATTAGTAAACTATGCAAAATTGGACCAAAAATTTGAATTCTTTGACTCTCCATTTCCTTCTCTATGAATAGAAATAAATAATTCCTTGAACTGTAAAGAATAAAACTAATGTACTTAAAGACATTAATCATTTAGTGGATTCCCAAATTGCTAACTAATATTTTCCTCCAAAGATATGAAACTAACAAATCCTTACGATTAAAATTTTTTAAAGGCTCAAACTCTTGAAATATTAAAATTGAAAAGGCAATATTCCTTAAATATAAGGATTTAATGATTAATTATTAAATGTTATAATACCCTTAAACTCTGAAGCACCATGATTATTAACCAATATCTACATCCAAATAATATTCAATTTTACTATAAAGTAATATGTTTCTAGAAATAAAGTACAAAAACATGCTATTTCAAAATCTTATAAGTAACTGAATGCTTAAGTTGCCAGTTTTAATTCATACAAATATGCACAGTCAAGATAAAGAGCATAGTTGTAAAACAGTATCAAAAATGAACAAAATATCTTTAAAATCTAAAATTAATTATTTCTTCTTTTATTCATAAACTTTGGTGCTCCTTCTGAATTTGGATTTCTATTGTGCTTACATTCAGAGTTGAAATACAAAAGAACATTAGCTGATAAGCGTATCCTAGTAGCTTTACCAAAGATTTTCAGATGAGAAGATGAATAAATACTGTATGTTATAGGATATGAATTCTAGTAAAAGGGTATATAAGAATGAGACTTCCAGGATTATTTAGAGAAAATCCTCAACAAAATCTGCAAATGTATTTATAGTTTTTTGATTTGAAGATACAATTGTGTAAAAAATGCATAAGCACTTTTATGAAAGCACTAATATTTAAACTTCAGTGTGTATTTTGTATTGTGATGGAATATTTCTGTCCAAAGCCCAAATGTAGCCACTCTTCCATAGTGAGGTTTTTGAGCAAAATCACTCCTTGACACACAGAAGATATGCCTCAGATAATTCCTCAGGACTTTCTTATTGTCTACCTCCCAAATATGACCTCAAGTAATGTATAATATAAATGCACCCCACACTAATTAAAACAGTAATAGAACAAAGCTACTAGCAGAAAAAGAAAGGTATATATGTCAGCAATGATAAACTATGAATGAAGCATTAAATTAAACAATTGAGTTCCTGGCAACTAGACAGAAAAGGAAAAGGGAAGTATGTATACATTTCTTATTGCTTTATGAAAGACAAAAGTATAGTTTTTTCAAAAAAAATTAGCAGTTTCTTATAGAATAAATGTACTCATTGATTTCATGAGAAACTTAGAGAATGTTAAATATCTTTGATTATAACCTTGAAAAAGTTACAAAATACTATGCAAGTAATCATGAATCCACCTATTTTCAAAGCTGTGATACCATTATACCCCAAACTCATAAATATGAATTTCTTTTAGAAGTTAAAGACATATATATCATGTTCTTTGTTGCAAATAATATTGTAAGGTGCTAGCATTTGGAAAGTTCTTTTACCACAACTGACTCTTTTTTGCTTCTGCTAACAGAACTCATTTTCATCTGCAATAACAGCAGAAAATTTAGTGTAATGCCTAGTAAAACTAAAATATTAGCCCTCAAAACCCAGTAGAGCAACTGGAACATACTGTACATTTGATCAATGCTTGTTGAATTTTTTTAAAAATCTAGAGGAAGGGCCGGTGAGATGGCTCAGCGGCGTAAGCGCCTGCCTGGCAAGCGCGAGGGCCCGAGTTCAACTCCCGGAACCCACATACGAAAAAGGGGCCGGTGATATCGCTCAGCAGCACGGGCGCCTGCTGGTGCGCGAGGTCCTGAGGTCGACCCCCGGTACCCACAAAAAAAAAAAAAATCTAGAGGAAAATAGCACATATCTCAGACTAGCATACACCAATCTCATTTTTTTTTTTTTTTTTGTGGGTACCAGGGGGACGACCTCAGGACCTCGCGCGCCAACAGGCACCCGTGCCACTGAGCGATATCACCGGCCCCTTTTTTTTTTTCGTATGTGGGTTGCGGGAGTCGAACTCGGGCCCTCGCGCTTGCAAGGCAGGCGCTTACGCCGCTGAGCCATCTCACCGGCCCCCAATCTCATATTTTAAACGAGTATAAAAAAAAATTTTTTTTTTAATGTGGGTACCAGGAGTCAACCTCAGGACCTCGTGCTTGCCAGCAAGTGCTTGTGCTGCTGAGCGATACCACCGGCCCTTTTTTTCCTTTATGTGGGTTCCAGGAGTCTAACTCAGGACCTTGCGCTTGCCGGGCAGGCACTTATGCCACTGAGCCATCTCACTGGCCCAAAAATTTAAATCAGTATAAAAATATTGATCTGCTTATTCTACTCACTCCTAATGACTTAGAATGTCTGCAGATTGAGTCTGAAAATTTTCATTCCTACAAACTCTTCCTCATATCAATGAATCTGATGTAGCCATGCTCCAGATCAACATCCCATACAAGCCAAAATGTGAATTTTCCTTTTATAAAAATATGTATAGTACACACACACACACACACACACACACACACTGAAGCACTGAGAATCTCAAAAGAATTCCAAGGGAGGGAGAGCTGATGGGGCAGGCTCTTGTCAACATCCATGACCGATCTCACCCCCTGTATTGGAGGCACCACGTCATGCATCACCAGTGGAGCTGCCTACACTATCTCTGCCACTAGGAAGGCAATTCTAGGAGGGAAAAGAAAAGTTGTGATGGTATCTACCCAAGGACATCTTCCATCTCGACTAGCACGGAGGTTCTCTCCAAAGAGTTTCTTTCTGGTCTGCAGACCATGGAAATCAGGTGACTGACATCAACAACTCCCAAACCAAAAACTTTTAAAAATGAGAAATGTTAGTTTGAAAACTACATTTAGCAGGAAAAAAATGCCCCATCTATTATTAGGTATTTTATATTTGTACTAGGATTCTTTGACATAATTCTGGGTTTGGATGGTAGAACCAAGGGATGGATTGTGTCATCCCATTATCAACACAGCTGTTTTCCACTTTAAGTAGATGAAGGCATAAGTTGGTCACATGACAACATATTTACTTTTCAAGCATGTTGTTACTTGGCAGAACTGGGTAGTGATCAGCCCTCCACACAGCTGTTGACATTCATCAATCTTAGAGTTTCCTGAGGCTCTTGGCTTGATGGTGGAGAAAGTAGAAGAAACTAGGTTCTTCCTACCCCTGCTCCCTCCCTCAAGTAAAATTAAAAAAAAAAAAAAAAAACAGCAAATAGATGGGTAGGGGTGCCTTGACTGAGATCAGATTGCAGAAAAGATGCTCAAAGCCTCTGAAAGGAAACCAGAAGGATCTGCACAAGCAACCTGGGTGAACAGGAGTGGCATTTGCAGCCTAGTCCAACCCTGCCACCTCGCTTCTGTGGGTGCACTTGAGACAATGCCTATATACTTCAGTGTTAAAAAATTGAGGTTCTGATTTAGAAGATCTGGGTGGACTCAGCACCTGCCTAAAAAGTTTCTAAGTAGTGTTGACACGCTTGGTCTATGGACCATGCTTGGAGTCCCAAAACTTTAGAGAGCATAAACTGGTAACCTGAAAAAGTGGGATGAACAATATCTGAGATCTTTCTTCTCTGTGGAGTGGCCCACTGCAAGGACAGACTGCTGATTACATGATTACACTGCTCCTGTTTCACAAATTACAGGCTTTCATCACAGCTTGTTTCTGATTCTACTAAAGGTGACGAAGTTAGCAGATCCTTGGTTTCATTAGTAGCTTTGCGGAAGAATAGAAGGAACGCTCCAGGAGAGAAAGAAGAAGTGGGACAAGCCAGGAAAACAAGTGCAGGCAGCAAGATGGGCTGTAAAAGGACAGTGGAATTAACAATACCCAGGGATTGTAGTAAAGATCTGGGAGGAGAAGATTACTAAAAATTACCAAAAAATTCTAATAAAGTGGTTGAGGCTTAAGATCATCATAATTTGAGGACATTAATATAAAGAAGTTCATAAATATTATCCGTAACACTAGACAAAGCAATTCAATATATAATAAAGTATCTAATTGAACTGTGAGGCAGAGAGCTCCTGAGAAGTATAGGGAATAGAGAATGGTAATTTGAACAAA
This sequence comes from Erethizon dorsatum, assembly GCA_028451465.1. Classification (NCBI taxonomy): domain Eukaryota; kingdom Metazoa; phylum Chordata; class Mammalia; order Rodentia; family Erethizontidae; genus Erethizon; species Erethizon dorsatum. The sequence continues at coordinate 37,401,143 of CM051830.1, forward strand.
ATTGCATTAATATGAAAAATGTCATTGATGTGCTCTTTATTCAATACTTACCACTGTTGTTTTACATCAGTGAATATTTAAAAATTGTAATGGATTTTCAGGATTTATTCTCAATTTATATGTCCAATCCTACTTTTGAATTAAGATCTTAAAGTTGTCAATTAAGAATTTTTTCAATGGGTCGCTGTTAAGGTATTGCCGTCTGAAGAACTCAGTCAAAAAATTTAAACTCCTCAGGGGTCAGGGAGATAGCTCAGCAGCACAGCGCCTGCCTGGCGAGTGCAAGATTCTGAGTTTGATTCCCAATACCAAAAAAAAAACTTTAAACTCCAGTGAGATGTGGTGGTGCCTGCATGTAATCCCAGCACTCTGGGAGGCTGGGGCAGGAGGATCACAAGTTCAAACCCAGCCTGGGCAAACTCAGTGACATAGTGAGACTCTCTCTCAAAATACAATATTAAAAAAATAGGGCTGGGAACATAACTCAGTAAGAAAGCCCTAAGTTCAATCCACTGTACCAAAAAAAAAAATTTTTTTTAACCACAATAGAGTACATAACTGAAAATTTCAGGCCACCTTAATACAATGAGCAAAGCATTTTTTGGCCTGTATACTGTCAAAAAATTCCTGGAGTGGAAAAGGTCACGCATGGGTGAACTGGCCACAGTTCTCCATGCCAACAGGTAACTTAGTGTGTTCACGTGCCCAGATTCTGAAGATAAGTTTAGCCCTTTTCTGAGGCTCAACAAAATATGAATATTTTCATAGCTGTGCTTAGATGCAGTTTACTCTCTAGGTCCTTGACTGTGAGCAGTTTAAGCTTTACCTGGGGATACAGCACATAAGATAACTTAAAAGCACAGTGGAGCAAACCAATTGTTATCAGAAAGGCAAAACGCAAGGTTTTTGAGGGTGTCGAGAAAAAAACTTCAGTATATTTTGTATCAAATGTTCTCTGAACTGATTATTGGAGAGGGGAGAAAACTTAGCAGTCAGAATGGCCTGGAAGTAGTATGATGAGAAAAGCAGAGATAGAATTAAGTCACAGATATAGAAAATACAGAGCACCATCAAGAAAGAGCAAGAGACCAGAACAAGGCAGGCATGAGAGGAAGCAAGAGAAAAGAGGACACAAGAGATTAGGGCGAAATATCACTCTACTGTTGCTCACACCGGCTCATAGCTCCCTCTCTTCCCTCTGAGGTCACCACAGCTCCTAAACCCCAGCATTGGGACCCACTTACTTGCTGCTCCAGTACTGATTCTGACACCCTCTTTCTGTGGTTGAAGTTCTTGGATCCTGGTCTTCCCTGGGTCCTGGTTAATGAGGAAGCGTCCTATCCCTTTCACAGGAATCCTGTCAAGCTCCTCCCGCTCCCGCTCAACATTTTTCTCCTTCCTCTCTCATCTCTCACTGCCACCAAGGATCTGGTCAATCTGGCCTGGGTTCTTCCCTAAACCAACCTGTGCCATGCCCTAGCATTCCCCAGTCTCCACACCGTGGGCCTTTACTGCTTCATGAAGTCACAGCATAGATGTTTAACTCACCACCATCCATGTTTTCTTGGATTTCTCTAGTTACTTCTATCCAAACCTGTAGTTTTCCTATTTCAGGTAATGATTCCTTTCTCTCTTGATCAATCAATTAAAAACAAAAATGTTGGGCCATGTCCTCTTTTCTCCTGCATGTTTGCTGAATCCACATGCTTTTCCCTCTTTAGTCCTTTAGTCCCTGCTTGTCACAACCTTGGCATTTAAACTATTCCTTCAAGGACCTCACACATGCCACAGTGATTATAGCCCTTGCTTAATGCCAATTAATTCTGAGCACATTCATCACAACATTCTATACAGAAATGTCAAATGTCCCAATAACTCCCCATGTGTCAGAATCAGAATCCTTTGGTTGGGTTTCAGAGATCCTCACAGTCTGTCCCAAGTCCCCCTCTCTTCTCCCAGCTCCTGCGGTCTTGTCAGTGCTCAGTTCTGCAAGGACAGGTATTGGTGGCCATGCTCCCAGGGTGACATGACCCCTCATCTTTCAAGTTCAGCACATCCCTGTGGCTCAGGAACTTTTTCCTGACTTCCCATGGATATTTTTGACTATCCTAACTTCAATGCATAATCTACTTGGTGTTGTTTCATACATCTATATTTATTTTAATATTGTTTAATACTGTTGTTTTCTCTTACTTCACATTTGTTCACCCTGTCTTTACAAACTAAGTTAAAGCAGGGTCATGACTTTAGGTTACATGTTTTGTTTTACTCTCATTTCAAGTATTTATGAGGAATATCATATTCAAGAGTTATTGAATAATGAGTTAGAGAGTTCAACAGGAAATGATTGGAATGCATTTTCAAAAATAGTTATGTGAAAGGCACAGGAGGCAACAGAGCTATGCTGAATGCAAACTTACCAGAGAAGACACTAGGTATCTTGGAAAGAAAGCTTTTGACAGTACGGATAGGAATTCCATTTTTTTCATCTTGCATGCGTGCTATGACGTCTTCCATCTAAATGATAAAGTAATGAAAAACTTTAGAAAGTTGAACTTTTGGAGGAAAATTAGTTCTCATAACAATGTTGTACTCAGTTTTCATGACTATGCATAGCACCATGGTCTTGCTTTCTAGAATTTGTCACATTAATATTTCAAGTTTGGTTGACAGAAGATGGAAAAAAGAGCAAGGAGAAATGCCACTTGGGGGTTCATTAATCTATTAATAGGATAATTTTGTGCTCTGAATATTTACTCTCTCCTGGTTTTATATTCTTTGGTTATAAAAGTTGAGATAAAAGAGTGTTTGGTTTTGAAGTTGTCAGGAACTAGTGTCACAGCAAATTCACACCGTGTTAATGTTTTCTCTGTTGAACTCCATGTGAAAGAAAATAGAAGGCTTAAAACTATCTGCTGGGATTCCTCTTCAAGCAAGGTTTTCATGATTTGGTTTACCATTAAAATTCCACAACCTGCCAGGAAATCATCAAGGTCAGACTGGCAGCAACTGCTGTATCTCTTGCCCAGGCACTGACTCATGTGAGATGAAACACACACACACACACACACACACACACACACACACACACACACACTCTCATACACTCTAAAATGAATTTCCAACTAGTGGATTCTACTGTCTCTTTTTATCTTGTTATGTTCTCTTTTCCTTTGAAATTTTTTCACAGTTCTAGTGGGCTGTGCTTCACAAAGTCTAACGTAGAACTTTGTCTAAACATTTATTCAAATCATAACCTCAGACTTTCCTCAGGTGCTTTCTACATCTGGAGAAGTATTCACAGACAAAAATACCTAAAAACAGTGGTATTGGACTTAAAATCCAGTCATCCATTTATTCATTCCACAATCATTCACCAACTGTAGGTCAGACCAACCACTGGGCACCTGGGATACGAAAATGAATCTGACACCAATTCCTGGCCTAGAGAAAAATCAGTCCATTGTGAAAACTCAGTGAAACTTGAGTAAAGTTTGGAGTTCAGTCAATAACATTGTGCCAATGTCAATTTCCTGCTTTGATAATTGTTTTGTGATTATGTGAGATGTTAAAATTAAGGAAAGCTGAATATAGGGTCTATAAAAATTGTCTGTGTTACTTTTGCATCTTTTTTTGTAAGTCTAAAATTATGTCAAAGTGAAAAGCTAAAAGAGGAACACAGCATGAACTTTATATCAGTTAATTATACAGCCTAAACTTTATATCAACACAGCTTCTAAATTATTTTCAACTAAGAAATCTAATTTGCTTAGATAAATACCATCAGATTTATTAAGATGAGAAATAACTGGGGATAAAGGGAAAAACGAGTTTTAATATAAAGACTGGTCTATATTTGTCTCTCAGCCCTTCTAATTATTATCCATGCTACTTTGAGGAAATAATTATCTTAAGAGTGTGTCCTTATCCATAAATTTGTGATAATAATACTTATAATAATGCCTTTAAAATGTTCCTTGTGGCTCTGTGGTTGGGGTTGGTAAAGTATTTTAAGGTTAAATAATACAACAGATATGATGCTTGCTTCATAGATAGGACAATAAATATTGGACTTGAAATGTCTACATACTTGCATAGCCCTAGTACATAGGAATCTTTTTTCTCTGTCTTCAGGTATCTTAACATGTGGAGGGAGCACCATTATCTCCATTTTCCTGCCTCTTTCTGCTCCTAAACTTGCTCCCCACACTTCTCCAGGGGAGCTGACTGACTTATCAGGTAGCCAGGAATGAGTTGGAAATGAGAAACTGGCCACAGGGGCTACCGCTTTTCCTTCTGGTTGGAAGCCCACATCCAACTCAACTGATGGAGAGAGGTCTGCTCCCGCGGGTGAGCTGTTGTACTCAAGACTGTTTCAAAATTAAAGCTTATCTCTGCACAAACACTTCAACAGGAAGCTTTATCACCAATCAAGGTGATTTGGGGATCCCTATATATGCCTATTCCTTCAGTTGTGGTTCTCAGTTTAGAATTCAAGTAAGAAAGGAGGTGTTTTTAATCAGGCTTCTAGAATTCTGCAACAATAATCAGATACCCCCACTTATTGTATAATACAGATACTTAAAGTACAAAAACATGAAAATAGATATTGCATCATAACTCTTCATTTTGTTACTATTTGCCCTTGATTCACCTGACACAATGTTCAGAAATGAAGAATAAGCTGCTTTGCTTTGCTTGGTATCAGGCCCTAAAACCTTGTATTATCTGCTTAATGGTTTAAACCAGGCCGGATTAGACAGACATGGAGACTTCTCTGACGCCCACTTTAATCACCTCAGCACTCAGGGATGCGGCAAACATCACCTCTGCTGATGGGCTGAATTAAGATCCACGGCAAGGAGTAGAGAGGAGGGCTGTTCTCTATCGCAGCACCTCACCTCTAGTTTCATTAGAGTCCAGTGAAACAAGAGTAGGAGGCTGGCAACTGAAAGTGGCTTCTGTGGTTGTATTTCAAAATCTTCCATTTATTGAGCCATAATTTCTACAATAGAAAAAAAATTAAATTCTAATGCAAAAATAGAATTTGTGTTCTAGACTGGAAATGTGATGATGGAAATATATTGAGCCCTTTGTATTTTTATTCAGTTGTGATTTATTCATGAACCTTGCCATGACCTAGAATGAGCAAGCAAACAAACGAATAAACAAAACAAAACAACAAAAACTAAAAGCAATGACATCAGAAAAACAGCTCAGTTTCTAAAACCTAAAATCAGTCATAAAGCCACATATAAAAGTACATCCATCTTATCTACTGGAGCTCCTTCAAACATTCATTTGGGCTCATTTTTTATATTAATCCTGGCTTTACACGTTTGATTATGTGCTTTCCCACTTAGCAACAGAAATTGGGTGAGAAAGAGAATGCTAAAAACAGATAAAGTACTAGAGCAAGCTAGAGAGCAAGAGGAATGTGAGCTGTAAGAATAACTAATAAATAGGAAAACTCTCTGTAACTATTTCCTGTAATGCAGAAAGCTCGGATGCTTCAAGAATTTTGGAACGATACACGTGTGTACGCATGCGTGTGTGCGTGTACATGCATATACATACACACTTTTTTTTTCCAGTGTCTTTGAGGAACTGATTTTAGGATGCCCTAAAGATAAGATGCTCAAGTCCCTTATAAAAAATGACAAAGAATTTACATATAACCTATGCACATTTTCTTGTATACTTTAAGTCACCTCTAGATCACTTGTAACACCTACTACAATGTAAGTACTGTGTATATGGTAGTTAAACTGTATTGTTTAGGCAATAACGACAAGGAAAAGAGTTTATACATATTCAGTCCAGATAGAATTTTTTAGAATATTCTTCATCAATGGTGGGTTGAATTCACTGATATAGAACCCGCAGGTACAGAGGGCTGACTCTGGATATGTATATCCATGATGTACCACATATTATACACTTATATATATATATATACATATATATTCATAAGGATGCCACTGAGTGGTAAGGGGAGTGTTTTCACGCTCATAAACAGGTTTCTGACGGTGAAGACAAGGAGCCCGGGATAACAGAATGCTGACATGGACAGGAGAGCTAGCTTGCCGTGGGTCACTGAGGTTCTCTCTGAATCTTATTTGCTTTATGCTTAAGTTAGAAGCAGGTCATCTGCAAGTTTTCTCCTAGCTACAAAACTCCTGAAGTCTGGAAATAATCATCAGTGTTCAGAAGTGGGTAAGTTTCCTTGTAAGTGAAAAAGTCAATTCCCTGCCAAAGAAAAAGAGTTAAGGATATTAAATTAAACAAGACCTTTTACAAATGTATTTCCTTCTAACTGTCAGCACGAGTTAGTTTCAATGTAAATAACAGAGTGAAGAAGAGAATGCATTGAGGGCAGCAAGGGCCTGAGTTTGAATCTTGGCTGTGCTACTCACAGCTAAATAAACGAATAAGTTGATTTATCACCCTAAAATTCAGTTTTCTCATCTGTGAAATGGAGATGATAATTATCTACCAACTGTGAGGATTAATGAGACGATGCTAACTAAATGTTTACCATACAGACATCCTCATCCTCACAGTTTTTTTCCCTCACTATTTGGAAACCACGGGCCCTTTTCCTTTTACAATCCAGCTGCCAAAAACATGTAATCAAGTGCCAAATATTTAATAAAAACAAGAATTTCTCAAGCAATAAGTAGACAAAGATGCTTAAGAAGTTCTATCTTACATTGATTGCTTGTAGAAGACTGGGTTTATGTTAACAATTTGATTAGACGCAAGAACTACATAAACTATGAAAAAATATTTAGAACAAATGGAAAATGAGATTGTATCCATTTCTGTCACAATGAAAATGTCTTTTCTCTCAATTTTCTTGATGAACTTGCCTCTTTAGTTCTTTTTAGAAAAACAAAAACTGAATTGAATACTCTTTGCAAAACTAATCTTTTTGTCTATGCAAACTAGTTCACTCTGTGTGATAAAAGTAAAATGATATTTTGCAAAGTAGCTTTGAGAATAGCTATGGCTCAGTGTGTTGAAAGGTTATACTAAGAAATCATTCACATTTGAGTTACTAGTAAAATTCAGCAGGAAAAACTTAGTTTTCCCTTAGCTTACTCATCTCTGTATAGTCAACATCTAAAGCACTTCGGCATAATGGATGCTAAATTTTTAAAAAATGAGGGTGGGATACTGAATTTTTTTGTAGCCATAGGCACATGTTTGATTTTTTTCTGAGAAACCCAAAGCAAAAAGTTAAATTAAGATTTAGTCTTGAGAGATTTGAAATGATACCTCTTTCTTTTTATCTAACATTTGGTGAAAAAAAAATAATAATAAGCTAGAGGCAGTAATAGTGGGACCAAAAAGCTCCAAGTGCTGTAGGCTAAACTACACTTATTTTGGGGGTTCTATTTAGTGCAGGGATACTTCAGCTTACGTGTTAGAGGAATTTCTTCTTTCACCGCCTTGAAGTAAATCAGTGGCCATTTATGAGACTATCTTCCTGCTTGGAGGTGTGACACTTGAGTTGACTATGGTGTGTAATAAGCTCACAAGATGAAAGGCTCTGCTGAACTACAAAACACGGCTCTTTTTTAAAAAAGTCATAATGAGCCTTTCCTTTGGAATAGTTTAGGTGTCACTTCCATGCTTCTGATGTATTTCACACACTGCTTAGGTTAAACAGTCCCCACCCACACACTTGGAGGAATGGAAGAGGGAGCACATTATGCAGACACATCTTTGAAGAATCACTAATTATTCAAGAGGGCCCTGACAGACAGGGCTCCCACATCACTGATGAAAACAAAATCACTGCCTTGAAACCTTCCTAGTTCACTAATGTTCTAAACAACAATGGGAGTTTAATTGAATTTACGTGTAGCTATATTTGCCAGAACTTTACCACCATATCATTACTATTGATTTCATTAAGCCAATAGCTTCACAGGGACACCCTGACTATAGATGAAAGCCTGAAGTCAAGTTAAGACACTCAGTACCCTGTAGTTCTGAAAAAGAAATAAATCAATTAAAATTTCAAAGGAAGTTTTCCAACTTCTTATAGCAATCCCCCATTAGGCACAGATGTTTGGAGATACAAATGAGATGAAGTGTACACATTGAATGAGCTTTCTCCTTTGTGTACATATTTCCAATTTATTGTGCACACCATCATTTTAAGTGTTAGCTATGAAAACGGGAGAAATGATCACTAAAATACTTCATTGATTTCTTAGGCAATTAGGTGGTGGTAGGTATTATATAATTTAAATCTGCCTATAATTCCTTTTCCTTCAAGAAGCCTTTCTAAGGAAGAAATGATTTGCACTTTTAAAATGAGCAAAGAAACCAGAGTTCATGTCTTAATAAAAGTAAGAATAATGAGATTAAAATCTGTGACACAAACTGTTTTTTGCTGCGATAATTCAATTAAAGCTGCTTCTAACTGATATGAATTCCCTCACATTATACTTGATGGCAGTCAGTATCTTAACTCAGAATTACTCTTCTTATATGGAAAAGCTGCTATTGTCATTAATAATTACAGCTAAAAATATAAACTAGCAAAATATAGTTACATGTAAATCTGCCCTAGTTCATCTTGAATATATATTTATTTTTCAAAAGATAATGACTAATTTAAAAGCTTTTTACAGAAATAGAGGTAGACGTTTTTCATGTACAGGTATCATTTTGGTTGTTTTTAGAGTAATGCATTTCTCTCATTCATCTCAAATAATAAAATCTCTACTCAAAATAATAAACAGACAAATTTTTTAAATGATGCTTATTATGTTTGTTCGAATTACTTGAGTTGGAAGCGACACAGTCCCAATGTAAATCATCATAAACGAAGCTGTAAGTAATGTGAGATGTTTTACATAACTCAAAGATGAGAACAGGAGCTGGCCTCAGACACAGCCCCCTTCAAGACATCTCCACTACCTCCTCTGGTGGCCGCCTCCTTTCTTTCTGGCTCTTCTCTCAGTTTTCCGATGCAGCAAACATGACTGCCCATACCTTCTGACCTTTACAGCTTATAGGCCAGGAACCCAAGGGAAAAGTGCTTATCACTTTTATTCCTGTATTTGAATTTTACAGCAAAACCCCTGACCTATAATGCTGAAGGGGAATGGAGTTGGAAGGGGTTTGCTGGACAGACCAAAGAATGATGGTTCGTTATTGCTTGATTCAATCTGAAAACCTACTGAAAGACAGAGAGATAGAGTTACATAGGAGAAAAAATAAAAAAAGAGTAATAACAATAGTGAGAGAAAGAGAGAGAGAGAACGCTGAATGTTGAAAGAGAACAAAAGAGAGGCAAAGACTGACTTAGAAAAGGACTTTGGGTAGACAAGCAAAGCCAGTGTAGGCGTTTTTGCAGCTATAAAAGAAAGAAGGAAATAATGTGGCCAATTATCATACTTGGCTAATTACCAGAAGTTCTGGGCCACAGTAGTGTTTGCCCACGAGGTAGAAAATGTCAACATGAGAGAATAACTTGAGTTTTCAGAATTCTCTTCTTGGGCCAGTGAGATGGCTCAGCGGCCTAAGTGCCTGCCTGGCAAGCACGAGGTCCTGAGTTCAAGTACCAGAACCAACGTAAAGGAAAAATAAACGGGCTGGTGATATTGCTCAACGGCACAAGTGCTTGCCTGGCAAGCGCGAGGTCCTGAGGTCGACTCCCGCTACCCACAAAAAAAAAAAAAAAAGAATTCTCTTCTTCCCACCAGGTGTCACTTCTGAAAGAGAATTAAAGATGGCTAATCACTGTTGCTCTCAGAATAGGGATTAGTTGCCAATGTCCCCTGAAACATTGGGGAAAGAAGATAATTGTTTAAGCCAGACAATAGGCAGGATAAGGAGATGGAAAGGGAAGGAAGAGGCTGAAACCATGAATATCTCAGTTCCTTGCTTCATCCTTGGCTTCAGGATGGGAATGAGTACAGCTCATGTAGAATGAAGACTTGTGTTGGACTCCTTCTTCTCCCTCTGCCTTTCCACCCTCACAATTTTACCCTCTCTGAAACGTGCCTCTGTAATGATTCTCAAACCTATTTCTACCTTTATTGTAAAAGCAAAGTTATAGAACAGCAAACCTATAGAAATCTTACAGCCTCTGACTATGCTCGTGCTGCCTGTCACGTAGTTAGACTCAGTCAGCCTTGACTGTCTGTGTCCAGCTGCTTCTCCCAGATAATGCGCTAGGTCGACCTGACTGCGTCCAGCTGTAAAGCCTGTGTTTTCCTGCCCAGAAGGATATATCTGTAGTTTTCCACCTCGCTTCAAGGACTTAGGGCCCAGAACAGACTGGCCCAGTCAAGGACACATTTAGCTCTACCTGCTCCGCTCAAGCCCCCTCCCCTCTTTCCCAGAATGTTCCTGCTTTATAATAAACAATTCCTTTTAAGTAAGCCTGCTTAGAATAAGCCTGCCTGACAACATATGATTTAATTCATGTAACCAATTATGTAATAACCTGCTATCAGCTTTGTACTTCCTGCCTGCAAAAATGTATTTAAACTGAACTCTAAGTTAACTCTGGGCTGATAATTTGGACCTGGTTCCCATCAGCCCGCCTGCCTTAATAAAGTCGCCTTCCAAACTCCTCGGTGTGGAGCATTTGCCTTTTGGTCCAGGTTGGATTTTTCCACAACATTATGATTGTTAAAATTTACAGGCTGTCATTGATCTGGACTGAGCTCCTGTACTAGATCCAACAGATCAAACAAAAATGTAATGACTCACACTGAAGTTCCATACTTCCAAATATAAACTAAGTTGTTTATCTAGTTTTTTTCCCCTCAAAAATACAGGAGAAGGGGAGGACGGCAGAGAGGAGGACGAGAGGGGTAGAGAAACTAGCCAAATCCTCAAACAGGCCAGGTATAGCCAACATGACCAGGAAGTCCCCTTTGCTCTAACATTTAACAAGGAAAGTAACTTTGAAATGATCACTCTAGTTTTGCTTTCCTCTGCCCTTTTCTACCTGTAAAATCAACCTCCTCTGCACAGCTTATCAGAAGGTGCATTCTGTTTTATAGGATGAATTGCTGCCCTATAAATTCAAAATCCTAGAATGGCAAAAAATCCAATTAAGATCTGCAAACTGAATTTGTTTTAATATTTCTTTAAGACTGTCAGTGTAGTTCTCATGAAGCTTACCTGAAATTCTCTCTTATGTGGACTTCTTAGCTTGTTTGCATCCACATTAGTCTGCTCAGTTGACAAATCTCATAATTAAATTGGAAGTAAGTCTCAATATTTCACCTCTTACTTAAAATTTCCATTGAAATGACAATCCCATAAATTCTCTATAAGTGGTTACTCAAATTCCTATGTAGTATAATCCAAAATTATCATTCCATACTTATAATTTGCTACTTCTAACCTGCTCCAAACATGCTTGGCAAACGTTCATGGCTTCATCTTCTCAGACACTATACCTTCTGCAGTTGTGACCTGCTCTATTCCATCTGTGCCTGCAGAAATCCAATTTCACTTCCAGGAGCCCTTTGAATTTTACTTTCTCACCGAAGTCCTTCTTTATCCCTTCCCCTACCTCGCTCATCCCTATTGAACAGAATTATACATACTTTTGAGTTCCTTAACATCTTTATTTGGCCTTCTTTCCTAATATCTACCATGGACCTTCTTTTCTATGACTTAGGTTATTTATATGCATGCATATCATTCCATTTCAATTATAAATGCTTGAAGATTTGCACCAATTTTGTTATCTGAGGCATGGGCCATGAGGGAGTTAAGGAGGACTCCTAGTTTTTTCACTATATATACTTCTGTATTGTTTGTATGTTTTGTTTCATTTTACCATGCATACATAGTCTTACTTGTATAATTATTTTCCTGTGTGTATTATTTAAGAATTGTCATCTTAATAGGATTAATATCTTAAATGTTAAGTCTTTTGTGCAAACATTTGTTATCACACACTTTGAGGTCAAATATCTCCAAATGCCTGTTATATTGCCTGTAAACATTTTGTGCAATTGTCAATGACCTTCAACAACCCAGCTGGTTGACCCAGAAATGATGTTTTAATAAAAAATCTTTTTAATTCAGACCTATCAGACTAATTTGTTTATATTCCTTTTTGTTAGTTACATCTCTTATAACCCCAGAAGATGAAATCAATAGTCTTATCAAATTAATACTCTAAGAAGAACAGAGCAGAATTCCTCACAGACAAAAGACATCTCTCGTGGACATTTTATTGATACAAGTGCTCAATTTAAGATGAGCTCATCTTTCTTATTTTAGTTTCTGGAATCAACTTGAAACTCTGCCAGCCTCCAGGGTTTAACAAATATAGACCAAACATTTCTTAACATTAACATTATCAAAGGATATTTAGAAAACAAGATATCTAAAAACAGCCATTGATTTGGATGAGAGATTACAGAACATATCCTGGATTCTCTTGAGATTCTGGCAAAAAAGAGCAATAAAAGATGTCAAGGTTATTCTTGCTACACTGGCCATTTTATAACATTCTCACCAAAAGAAAGGTCCTTCAAAATACCTTCATTCAGTATAGTAGATTTATGATAGCTTTGGAATGGAAGAATTATTCCAGTTTCAGTTCAATTTAAATCTCAGCTTCTCCCAGTAGCCAGTCATGTCCTTGCTGTGAATAAATTTGTATAATCTTTCTGAAGCCATTTACTTTATCCACCTCCTTCAGTAATGCATCCTGTATACAATTTACCTGTTACCTAAACTCATGTGTAGTTCCTATTGTTTATTACTTCTGTTGCTTAAGCTTAACAGAAGCTCCACCCTCTTAGGTTTCCAGAATTTAGTTACCGGCATCTTGCTTATCATAGTCACAATATTCATTAGTCCATAAATTCTTATTCTGAGTGTTGCAACCTCCTTTGCATGATCAGCAGGCCCAGCCTGACATATACATCACTTCCTTCTACAATTGTTCCCCCACACACACTGGTGTTTGTGAAGAAAATCTGAACAGTTGCTTGTCATTGAACAACAACAATCTATTTCTGGACACTTGTGAAATAAATGTTCTTCCTTGTTCCAACCCCTCTCCATTTGTCCGCAACCTACAATAAGCAGGACAGCAATAACCTCCCAGTTCATCTCTACACTAAAAAACAGAGAATAAGAATATATAAGCACTAAGGAGCAGGAGCACCTCTGCTATCTTCGCAAATGGACTGAAAACAACGAACTGAACCAGTGCTGAAAAGAAAGCTCTGTTCATCACTATACTTTGCAATTTAGAGGATGCTATATTTGTCAAAGACCTTGAACACACCCCGCAAATATGCAAACTGATCTCCTGAAAACTTTGAAAATAAATGGTGATTCCATCAGCTTCCAGAAGCTTTGCCCCTCATCCTTTTCTCAAGCCAGGATTTCTTAGTTTTCCTCACATTTCTACCTCAAAAAATGTTTGCCATTGTTTCCAGGGTACTTATACCTTAGAGATCATTACAATTTTTTAAATCTTCTATTGCAATTTAGAAATATTCACATCTACTCCTGAAAAGGACAGCTGTTATCTGAGAAATACTTTTGAGCTCTTTAGGAAAAAGATCATGTCAAATTTATCAGATACATTAGAGTCACTGCTGTCTAACTTGATTACAGAAAACCTAACTGGTTTCCAAAAAAGATGTGGATGGATTTATGAGAGACAAAGACATAAATGGTTACGAAAAGAAGACAGGATTAAAATCAAGAGGCTTCACACGCGTCGTTTCAGCTGTTACACTAAAATACAAAACTTATTTATAATTTGGTGACTATCACAGACAATTACCTACAAACCATAAAATATACTCAAGTTCCCACATCCGTATATCCATAAACACTCATATTTGTGACCAGGAACGCCATAATATATCACACTGAAGTTTAATATTCATGCTTAAATATTAAGAAAGATAATAAAACCTGGAATTTGTTTTACTCCCTTCTTTGTTCTTCTGTGCCTGTTTAAAAAGCTCTCACATCATTGGGCCTACTTAGTTCATACTTTTGGCTAGAGGATAAAGTGGGCCGATATTAACCCAATAAAAATAAACACAAGCAGATAGGTGTGGTGTTTTATCATTTTGTGAAAGATATCATCATGCATTCATTATTTCCAAGGCAGAGAGTCTTAGAGAACAATTTAAAGAAAACAGAGGTGTGGGGTCCTTTCCAACGATGAGGAAAAGAGGTTTATCTAATGTTTCACTGATGCACAAATTCACCCAGGTTGGACTCCTTTTTATAAAAACCACAAAAGACTGTCAAAGAATGCCATGCTCGACCCAACCGCCTTTCTCAAGAGGAACTCTCTTGGAGAAGGAAGCCCTTCACAGTATCGTGCCCATGATTATCTTTTCAATTCCTTCAAGGTTGATTCAGGACTAGTGTCTTTCCGGATACACAGGAGAGATGTTAATTTATTACATGCCACAGATGCCCCAGGCCACTAGGATTAACTCTTCTCACCTGGGGCAAGAGCACTGCTCCTGGCAGGACCTAATCTCAAGTCATAAACGCTACTGGCTGCTGCTCTGCCTCCCCTGAGAGGAAACACGAAAATGTTGGATTCAGCGTAGACGGAAGGGCTAAAACACATAGTTTTAATGATGTGGTAACGAGAAATATTACTTAAGTAATTTACTTTTATGATGATTTCTTTGTATAATGAAGTCCAAAGGTAAGTGTGGAATCATTTTAATATTCTTCCAGGCGTGTCAAAGGATGACCTTAACATCTTTGCCACCTTATATGAGAACAGAGCTTAGCTCGGTCCACTCAGCCAGCTTAGCCCAAGAATTAATGGCTCATTTTTCAAAGAAAGAAAAAGGATTATCACTTGATGGTGAGGAAAAGGCACTGACAAAGGACAAAAGCACACTCATGCCAACGAGAAAGAGTCATCTGACACACTGAAAATAAATACAGCTGTGTGCCAGCTAAGGACACAGTGGTCAGTAACAGACTGCATGTGTGACTGGTCCCATAAAGTCAAAAGGGAGCTGCAAGTTGCCTGTTGTCTAGTGACTCTTTCACCATCACAGCAACACAGGGCAGGCAGGGGAACACAATGTACACTAGCACGACGCGTGTGTTTGCGGTGATGTTGATGCCCATACAACAGCAGCACTAGTTGCATAAAAGCATAGTACAAACAACTGCGTCCAGGATATAATATCTGGTAATAATGATTATATTACTGGCTTGTGTGTTTTTTATACTATACCATATTTTCTTTTTTAGTGCTGGGAAGGATCCTAGGGCTTTACACATCCTAGACAAGTGCTCTACCACTGAACAACATCCCCAGCACTAAGCTACGGTTTTTATCATTATTTTAAAGTATACTCATTCTACTAGAAGAAATGTTTACTGTAAGACTGTACGTTGTTGGTAGCAGACTCATACATCTCATGCTTACTCTGCTTTTTTTTATTGGTGCATATTAATTATAAAGAATAATGGGTTTCATGTTGGCTTATTCCTGCATGCATATAACACTGTGATTATTTCCACCTCCTATTATTTCTCCCTTACCATCTACCCACTCCCAATTCCCTTTGTCTTTTCTAATAGTCTCCCTTCTACTTTTATGCAGTTGTTTTCCCCCATAGAATCCACTCTCAAGAGGAAAAATGTGATATTTGTTTTTCTGAGTCTGGCTTATTTACTCGACTTTTGATTACATCCTTTTTTTTTTTTTTTTTTTTTTTTTTCCCTACCAGATTTACTCTAATGCAGTTGTATCCATCCTAGCCTGAGAGCAGGAGGCTCTGGGTGTGCAGCGGATTACACTGTCCGGGGCAGTGGAAGTCCACTCCATCATGCCCTCAGAACATATTCCCATTGCACAATGATGCATGGCTATATGTGTGTGGCAATTTGCTTATTCACCTGATAGGTTTCATGCTTTTCAAAGTCTTAAATTGGTTTCTGCTGCCACTGAGCCTGACCTTTTTCTCTGCATGACATTCTTGGTTTACTTATTTCATACATTGATTTTTAAATTTCCAATTCCTAGAATTCTTCAGAGATCGATAAGCAAACTGTAGAAAGGCAGAAGGAAAAGAGTTTTCGCTTTAATTACACCCTTGCTAGGGCTTCCAACTCAAGGCACTACAAAGTTAAAATGGATTTTATTTTTCAGACGCATTTGAACAGCCATTGATCTTTCCAGCTCACTGAACAGTGAGCTTTAAACAGAAAATTCAATGGAACTTTTCTGATTCACCCTTTATATCTGGAAGGCTGGAGACAGGGATTTGGCAAAATCACCTCCTTCTTGCCGATCCATCCAAGAAAGCAAGCTTTCCAAACAAGACTTAGTTACAACTATTCATTCATTCTGCCATGCTGTCAAGAGAAAAATTAGGACTGGTGGTGGACTGATTAATAAAAAAATCCAGAAGCAAAGTAGGTCCAAGCCTAACACACAAACATAAACTTCTGGCCCTTTTATAACCCCCATGATTTTGTTTTCCCCGTGAGTCCCAAAGGTCCCAAAGCTTGGCTTTTGCTTCCTGAAAACAGTTTTCAATGATTCTATGAGAAAATGAATTTTTTTAAAAAAAATGAATGTGCTTTTCATCTTGCTAGGTAGCTGTGATTTATGATCTTATGATTGGAACATGGAGATCACAAGGTCCTGGCAGTGATGTAGAATTATTTAAAATGGTTTCTCCTTTTGATGAGCGTTAAATCCCACAGAGACTCCGAGGTAGTTTGAAATTCCCTCTAATGAATGTCAACAATTTCTGTATGTCTCCCCCAGCCAAGAAGTCCTCGAGAATGTTTATTCTCCATAACTGGGATAATGACAAACAATTTAATTTTTTAGATTTCTTTCAAGAAAAAATCAAAATACTGACTGTATTTTAAAACTGCACCACTTTCTTTAACATTTTGATACCCTCATAAGTTTATAACTTCAAGAAGGAAGTGTGGAAAGAGTTGTCTTTCTTGCTTTGCAGAACCATGTTCGAATCTCGAGTCTGTCATTTTCAGGATGATTTTAGGAGGGCAACTGAAGCTTTCTGAAACTCCGTGCTCTTCCCTGTGAAAGGCAAACACTGCTTCCTGGATGCAGCATGTGCTGGACGGCATGGGCTCCCCCACATTTCTCTGCTCGGACTCTAAGATGACACCACTCCCCGTGCGCACTATTCTGAACAGAGGCTGTCCCATTTTCTGAGTAGCTATGATGACTTTCTTTATTCCCTTCTTCTGACACGTTCTGTATTACATTATAGTTGTCTATATGTATGTCTTATTTCTTTTGCTCTCTCTTAATGGCAGTTTCGAGAGGATGAATACTGGTTTAATCACGTCTATAATCTGAACAGTACCTTTTAAAAGACTGAGTGTGCAGAGACAATGGTGAGACTACACATAACCAGCCCGGGGAGCCAAACCACCAGCTCAGAAACCAGAAGCCGAGAATGGTCAGGACTGGGGCACTGACTACCAGCTTCCCTAATCTTTGCCCCTACTTTCCAACTCAAGACAATCTAGAGAAAGCTAAAGATGCTCCCCAAACCAGTCACACAGCATCCTGAACTCCAGCATCCTCCCATGCCAGCAGCAGCTTTTTGTTTATTCTACCTTGGTTGGCCTCCATTAATGTCCACACTTTTAAACATTTATTTATTTATCCCACTACATTCCTAAGAAGGACATGGAGTCACTCTTCATCCAAAATGATGCCTTTTATAGGCTAAAAGTCCCCTTCTAGCCTGACATTCTATGACTGTAGATGTTGAGGTTAAATAAAACAGTGATTTAAGCGCTATTAGAACAAGCGATCAGAAATACATTATTCCCATGTAAGAATGGTTTCTTCTGAACTTCTAGGGAATTTTTTGCTTTAAGTTTTTATACCTTAGAAGCTCAAAAAGGCTTAATTAAACCCCAACCACTTCATCCTTAAGAATACTGTAGTGTTTAGTTAATAGCCATTGGTACAGTTAGATGATCGTTTTGGGGAGATATTTATCCTTCTACTACATATAAATTCACTTTTCAAAAATGCACTTGCCTACTTTGTGGGCCCTGAAAACTAAGAACAAGCAATGGTGGAGAAATGATCCCCTGCCCGTGTACTAAAAGACAACATCATGGGGGCTGGGTGGCTTGTACCTCGCCTCCTCTTTCCTTCGTGATAGTCCTGGGCACTTGTTTTGAATCAGCTTCCCTTGGGGAATATTGATATTCTTTACTCTTCTGTCTAAAGGGCACTCCTTGTGTCATTCTAGTTGGTGTTAGGCATTGATCAGCATGAGAAACAAAGAATATATCCTAGCTAGGAAATCTGTGAAGTTAGAAAGTAGAGTCATATGAAATAAAGTCTCATGTGACCTACACTTAAGTTACTCTATATATAATTTTCATTATATGTGTACTTTTTAAAACTTTTGTGGTGAAAATTTTAGACACAAAAATAGCCAAAATACATTGGGTCCCCATATGCTCATCACCCAGTCGTAAGAATCATCAAATTATTATGCCAACTTTTCTTTTAAAAGGAATACAAGCTCTTTTTACAAAAAAAAAATATTATTCAGGAAAATTTGTACTGATTTTTCCATTAGTGACGAGTCTTGTCTAGCAGGTCTGGCTGCTGGCCTCCTGGCCTCACCTACTATGAATACTTTGGAGAGCAGACTTGACTTTGTTTAATCCTTTCTAACTTTTTTATCTCCCACAAGACTCTAAATGTATGGAAGAAAAAGTAAATGCAAAAATAACACTTCATATACTTTTTACTTGCATATAGTTTCTAAACTTGCTCCTAATAATGATGTAATAAAGATCAAGCAGTTATTGCTAACTGCTTTTTAAATATAATTTT
Organism: Erethizon dorsatum; assembly: GCA_028451465.1. Taxonomy (NCBI): domain Eukaryota; kingdom Metazoa; phylum Chordata; class Mammalia; order Rodentia; family Erethizontidae; genus Erethizon; species Erethizon dorsatum. Next base: position 37,419,999 of record CM051830.1, read on the forward strand.
CAGAATTAGGTAGGACTCAATGATGGACTCGAGGCTGCACAGTTGGTGAGAAGGGAACCTAGTGAGGCAGCAAACCAGGCATGCTTGCTCAAGGGTTAGATGTCTCTTGAACTTCATTAGACTTCCTGTGAATAGGCAGAACTGATCTCAGGCCTAAAAAAGCCATGGCCTCTAGGCAAAAGGGACAGCTGACTGCACCAGTAAAGGGTACTCCTGTCAGAAGAGCAGCAGGCTGCTGAGTGTATGTAGATAGTTTAGGAAAGAGGACATGAAGGGTTTAGAGTGGAAGTATATAAAGTAGGGTATATTAAACAGGTTAAGTACACTTCTTCACACCACAGTCTCAACTTTGGAGAAAGAAGTGTGTGTGAGTGTGTGAGTGCGTGCGTGCGTGCGTGTGTGTGTGTGTGTGTGTGTGTGTGTGTGTAGGTACTTTGGTTCATGAACTTAGTTCATTCTACAATTTTGGAAAATATGGCCACATTTGTGTTTGTGTGGGAAAGATGGCCCCAGTCGTGTTTGTCACCCGATGCAGAGTTTGCAAAGAAAAACAAAATGGTGATGCACACCTGTAATCCCAGCACTCAGGAGGCTAAGGCAGGAGGATCACTGTGAGTTCAAGGCCAGCCTGAACTACAACAGTGAGACTCTGTCTCAAAAAAAAAAAAAAAATTGCCACACATTTCTGTTTGGCAAGAACCAAGAACCAAATTGTTTGTGAACAAGGGCATTGGTGAACCGAGGTACCACTGTGTGTGTGTGTGTGTGTACATGCGTGTATTTTTAAGACCTATTAGAATGCTTTGATCCCAGGTCTCGTGTGTTAGATTTGTTGACTTGTGCAAGAACCACCTACCAAATTAGTAAAACTCTGTTGTGTCTATGGATGATTGACACATAGGCCACAAATAAGGAAGGATGATCCATCCCAGATGTGGGTGGCACCAGCCAATAGGCTTGTAGCCTGGACAGAATAAAAAGGGAAAGAAGCAACGCCTCCCGGCTTTTGCTTCTTCAAAAAGCTCTGGTTCTTGCCATTTCCTTTGGAAATGCTTCTCTAGCTCCACCAGGCTTCCAGTGCAGGCTCTTCAGCCTTCCAACACAGACTTGCAGGACTCTGCAGTGAGCTCCAGGCCTTCAACCTTTGACTGGATCTTCCAACTCTCCAGCAGCAGGCAGTCGTTTTGCATTCTTCTACCCGATTCAGCAGGTGGCCACTGTAAGCTTACTTAATAAATCCTTTATATATTATATGTTATTTATATTATATTATTATATCATATCTGTTCCTCTGGTGAACTCTAACTAATACATGTGTTAACTGTCTTGAATATTTCTCTATACATTATGATCTCACTGTAGGTTGCATTCCTTGCTGCATTAAACACCCTCATCTAGGCCTTATGGGTCTCTCCAGGCTCTGAAATATCCCAAGAGAACAGATTTGGACAGGTAATAGATCAGGAAAAGAGAGTCAGTGGTCAAACTGTTTGACAAATAATGGGCGGAAAAAACAGGTTCAAACAGGTGTCTCCAACATAGGCTTCTAGGCATCTTACTTTATAAACTTGCACCAAAGTTCTCTAAAAGAGAATTGTAGTTTGCAGTGCTTCCCTAACAGCATTGCTACAGAATCGTGTCTGGAGGAGAACTTCAAGAACTATGGTTCAGCAGGACACACCTGGGGGACCCATGGTATGGGAAGGAAGGAAGGAAGGAAGGAAAGGAGGGAGGGAGGGAGGGAAAACTGGCTAGAAAAAAAAAAAGTAAGTCACTAAGGAGCAGTAATAATAAAGCTTTGAGAATATACCTATATTTGATGGAGCCACACATAAAACCTGATAAGCTATGGCATGACTTTCCAGTACAATACACTAGCAGAGGGAGTCATCTGGGGGCTTATAAGAGATCACAGTATTCTGAATTTCTAGTCATGATCAACTCACAACATTGTGGATTAGGGAAGAAAGATCATATTGTGACGGCAGAAGCATCACCATTTTGGGTAGACGCCATTTTAGTTCCTTAGTTCTCTTACCTAGCCCTCCGAGCTTCCTTTTTGCTGAAGCATACAACCACAGTGAGACCTTTGCCCTAGATAAACTCATCTGGGAAGCCCCTCTCTGTAGCCGAAACCACACCTAGTTTCCACCCACAGCATCAAGAATCAGGCCAATAAGGAAATGTTTTAGCTAACTCTGAAACCCAGAAATCAATCCCTATATAATGTCCCACCAACTAGTCCCAGGGGTCGACACTCCGGACTCCGTGTTGGATGTCGTCCACTGGCTAATAAAGCTTGTTTGCCTTATTCTCAGCCTCCATGGATGATTCTTCGCATATGCCACAACGATATATTGGTTTCCCTTTATTGTAACTGCTAATTCTTTTTTCTAAAGGTAATTACTGAGTTCTGTCCCAGCACTGTTCTTTTCACTTTTTAAAAATCACTTATTGTGTTGTCTTTGGTAAATCCCTTGTTATGCAGATTCATTCCCCACCTTTCCTGAAACACTTCAGTGGGACCACACTGAAGTAATTCAACCACTGGGCACCTCATTCACCCTGCTGGTGAACTGAAGAAGTAGAGAGTGAAAATTGGATGAATACATGTATTGTTATTACTTGTACCTTTAGCATTTAGCATTCTCTCCATGCTCCACCATCCAAATGCCTAGCATGTAGTATACATTAGGTGCTCAATAAATGATCAAAGGAATAAAAAAATGCTGCTGCTTTGGTTCAATCCCAGAGGCCTCTGCAACTCAATGCAACTACTCTCACAAGTGCCCATGAACCCTAGAGGACATTAGAATGGTGGCCTCAGTCAGGCCTCTCTGATGATGTGCCTGGCCTCAGCAACATCCTTAAGTCCGAGTAGGATGACAGGTCTCTCTTCCTTAATTCTCCTCCATTATCCAATCAGCCTCTAAATTTTATCTACTTAACCTCGACAAGACCTCTCAAAGCCAGCTGCTCCTTTCTATGTACTAAGCAACAGCCTTAATTCATACTGTTACAGCTGGAGTAAGTAGAGCGAGTGCCACTCCTCCTTCTGCTCTAATTATGCACCACAACCTGGTGAGACTAAAGCTTTTGCTGCTTCCCCAGAATCAATCAATCAAAACCTTAGGGGCCAGATAAGAGAACACAGCTTTGGGTTTTGATGCCAAAAAGTTTTGATAATACTAAACCCCAGAATGATGCTGACTTACCCACCTACCCACTCTGTCACAGCAGCACTGCACTAGGCATCCTCTGGCCCCTCCCTTCGAGGGGACCTGACCCCTTCCAAGCCCTAGAGCTTGTGCCCCTGGAGGGAACTTGAACCCAAGCCGAAGAAGGAGAGCTGCAGCATGCTCAGTCATTATTCTGGATTACTACTTATCAACTGACCCCCTGCGTACCAACAGACTGGTAAGGCCTGGAGAAGTTGATTATACAAAGAAGTAAGAAGTCTCTTCAGAGACTAACGCTTTTGCCTCTTTCCGAGACCGGACAGAAAATGCTTCTGACGACCCTGAGTATTTTGCCACAGTCATGCTTTTTTGCTTCCTGAACTATAACCCAGATGTCAGCTGAGGACTCCGTGTCCTTGTCATCTACTTAGGGTTGTTTGGACCCTGCAAAGGGACAGTCTGAAGGAGAGTTCAGCCACCAAAGATTTCTGGAAATTCTTCTCACAGCTCAGGACTACGCAAGTATATGACCATTGCCGGCACCATACTGAGCCCTAACTCAGTCCTTCCACTGGTCTCCATGATAAACGCAACTCACCAAGCACTTATGAAGTATTCTAGAACTTATTTAATATTTGAGGGGTCAAGGGGAACCCTACATTCTACTGCATAGGATTTGAATTTCTCTAGGTTGCTCCAGTTCTCCAGATAACACACACACACACACACACACACACACACACACACACACACTGACCTCATCTTCCCTGTAGGAGGTAGAAAACCTCCTCTGCCTCCTGCAAAACAACTCCCTGCACTCTCTGTTTTGGGCTTCTTCCCAAAGTGTGATCAGTGAGGACACTTTTTTCTTAAAAAGGCAGTTCTCTACTCTAAAAATAATAAATTCTAATGCCATCTCTCAAAAAATAAAATGAACTTCCTAGTTTTCCAGACTAAAACAATTAAGACACATAGTAGGTACTTAGAAAAGATTGTCCAGGGCCGGTGAGATGGCTCAGCAGCGTAAGCGCCTTCCTGGCAAGCGTGAGGGCCTGAGTTCGACTCCTGAAACCCACATACGAAGAAAGGGCCGGTGATATAGCTCAGCGGCACGGGTGCCTGCTGGCACGCCAGGTCCTGAGATCGACCCCCGACCCCCGGTACCCACAAAAAAAAAAAGAAAAAAAAGAAAAGAATGTCCAGGTAAATAGTATTTATTGCTCCAAGAAGAGTCCTCCCCACTGTGACCCAGTAGGGAAGCAGCCTGGGGCTGGGGACAGTTTATATTCCCCATCTAATTTATAAAGGATTAGGGCAGGCATACCTTAAATCCCTTCCACTATAGAGATCTTATTCCCTCTTAGGAACCTAAAGTGCTTTCCCACATTAAGTCACTGATCCTCACAGCTTCTCTCTGAGGTAGGAAAAAAAAATTATCTCCAACACACAAATGAAGCAGAGAGAGATGTAAGTTAAATGATTTCCAGCACTTCCCACAGGGAGCACAAGGGAAAACCCGGGACCCAGCGGTTCTGCAACGCCATCCTCAAGTTTGCAGACTACGTTTCCTCACAGAGGTTTCAAATGCTGCTGCTTTTGCTCTCCAAATGCTGCCCAAGTTTCCCAATTTGTGCTGAGGGGTGATGGGGCATGGGAGTGCAAACAGCAGGGCTAAGTGAGCTCTGCTACTCTGGTTTCTGACCTAGGGAAGGATAGTATCAGGATGCCTCAATCTCAGCACTGGAAAAATAGAAATGATAAATAATAGTATCCACCTTTCAGGGTTATTATGAGGATGCAGTCATTTACACCTTCCTACTCCCAGTCCCCACACACCGACTAGATTGCTCAGGAAAGGGCCCTGCATGGAGAAACACTATGTAAGTGTTAGCTATAATTATTTTTTCTTTTCAAATTGTACATTCTTTATTTAGCAACCTTAAATTGATTTCTTTTTCTTCGGGGTGGGGGTGTATAGTTGACAACGTTGCCTAACAGCAGAAACAAACCTTCCAGGGTCCTAAGCATATCATTAAATCCAATATATTACTATTCTATTATTCGCTTCCCTTCCCTCACTTCCCCCTTCTTCCCTTCCTTCCTTCCTTTCTACTTTCTTTCTTCCCTCAAGTATTGTCTAAATGCCTACTATATGACAAGGAACATATTAGATTAAGTATTGTAATAAAGATAATTTAGAAGACAATTTTGACCTTAGGATCTTATGCTCTAAGGAAGATATGGACACAAGAACTTCACTTTCAATTCGGTGTCAAAATAATTTTACAGAGAAAATGCAGGAGAATGGACATCTAAATCTGCCCAAAGCTACCAGCATAGCCTTCCCTGTGACGATGATGTTATAATCAAGTTATGAAAGATAAATAGGAATTTTATAAATAAAGAATACTAGTAAGGTTTGAGCAATTTTTTTCAGTGACATATATATATATATATATATATATATATATAACTTAAGTTCATATACAACAATTATAAAATATAACCATGTACTAGTCATAAAGGTTTCTTAATAACTATGAGGACTGAAAGCATACAGAAAACAATTCTACTAAGCTAGAAATGAATTACTAAATCAATTAACAATGTTATCAATTAAAATTAAAATACTAGTAAATGTTTAAATAGCACTGACTACAAATAGTAGCAAACAGATGTTGCTATAGTTCAGACCTGGGATATCGTCCAAAGGCCTAAGTGTTACAGGCTCGATCTTTAGCTCAGTGCTTTTTGAAGGTGCCGGAACTTTCAGAGGCCTTGTAGGAAGTTGTAGGTCAACAGGGGGTGGACCCCAAAAAAGGACTGTAGGAGTTCAGGAAGGAGGTCAGTGGCAGAGCACTTGATACAGGAGAACTAGAACTCCCAACCTGCTAATGTTAAATATGCTGAGCTCATGGCCCAACAACATCAAGGAATGAAGTCAAGAACCAAAGGAAGAAGTTAGGAGAGTTTTATTAGAAATAAGGAGAGGAGAATAGCCCCTGGATTTCCAAGAGAGGTCACATATGGGGTGGCCACCGAGGCTCTTCGTCAGGGGTAATTTATACAGCAAAGTCACAATGTGAGTACAACATGGGTCAAACTACAATCAACCTACAGGATTACAAGTATAGCGGCTTAGCTAATATTGATGCAATAGGGAAATGGGTCATGTAGCAAGGGTAAATGGGAAGAACAAAGGCTATTTTGGGAAAGAATAGGTCCGATGCTCTGGTCACCCACCTGGGCAACTGATGCCTCTCTGGACTTACAGGACCACGTGGTGCTAACTACAATACAATCTCAAATTATTGTTTATCCCTCGGGGAGGCTTGTAGGCCTGGCCATTGCATCTTTATCTTGAGGTCTGGGCTTCTTCAGATGTACCTCCAGCCACAATTCTGATGTCTTTATATTTGTGCTGACTTCCTTGAGAGCACAGTCCCCCTGTGATTGTATATTAATTTCTATCTAATTTAGTTGCCGATAATACACTCACTTAGAGTACAGGACACCCTGAGTTTCATCCCCAGCAAGACACACAAAAAAAGAGCATGAGGCCAATAGACCAAGGATTAGTATCTTCAAACCTGTGAGTCAATGAAAAATGTTTCTTTTTTCCAAGATGATTATCTTGGGTATTTTGTTACTGTACCAGAACCCGACACAGGAATTTATACTTTATGCAAAAGCACATTTTTAGAGATTTTTCTCTGCAAGTGATTTAACATATTTCATAAATATATGATTCATTTCAACTGAAAATAATAAAATTGAGCTTTGAAAAGTATAGTTGAATAGATTACAAGGGGAAAAACAGAGGGGCACGTTATAAAATTATTTTATAAAGGAATTTCTCAGAAATTGATAACTTAAATGCTATTTGAACCTGCAGAATAACAACAACAAAAAATGCAGCTTTTCAGAGAAGCACAAAAGGGATTTCACATAAAGTTTTTTTTTTCTGTATTTTTTTAGCTTTGGGTTAATTCACATTTTTCTCCCTGTACTGATATGCTTCCTTAGACCCAGAAAGAAGGCAAATTAATATTAAATAACTAAGTAATTACATTGATATTCCTATCCAGAAATATTAACAGAAGGACAACTACTTTAAATCCCAATTAGCACTCTGAAGAGGGGTAATTAAACATAAAGAATTTCTCAAAATTGTATCTTTTTAACATTTTGAAAGGATATTTTTAAAACAGAAATGATACAAAAAGAGGTGACTGATTGGTGAGATTCCTTTTGTCAAATGCCAACCATGGCACTTCCTCCATTGTCCCGGGAGAGCGGGGCCCACGAGAAGAGTATTAAGACCGTGCACTGCGCTTCTTCCATTGCCCTGGGAAGGCGGTATCTGCAAGAGGAGTGTGAAGGCATACCCCTGTGGCAGGTGAGCTGACCAGAGCCCCAAGACCCAGGACAATAGCCAGGCCCCAGACGCACTGAGCACACACACCTGTGGAGGGCAGAGTAATCAGTGAGACCAGCAACGTGGAAGTGTCTGAAGCAGCAGTGAAAACCCAACAGTTGGACTCTGCAGAACCCCACCAACAGAATACCAGTCCCATCCCCCAGAGGCCAAGATCACCTCCATACACAGCACATTTCTGAGATCTAACATGGACACTGTCACAGAACTGTAAACACCAGAGGAATTTTACTACTTTTATTCTCCCTTGTTTGGCTGATTGGCTATCCTTTTCCTGTCTGCTTGGATGTTGTCTTGTTTTGTTTTGTATTCTGTGGAGATATTTGTATTTGCAGGTTTTTTTTCCCCTGCTCTCTTTCTCTCGTCTCCTTTTTCTTTCTTTCTTGTCTTCTTTTCTTTTTTATTCTCGTCCTTTTTTTCACTATTTAGGATTCTTACCTTTATTTTTCATGTTCTTCTATTGATCCGCTTTCTCTCTTTCCTCAACTACTTCTTGAAATTAAACTTTCAAGTGAGAAAACATTGTCTCTTCCCTTTCTGATTACTCCTTCGCATTCTATTTCATTCTATCCCTTCTGTGTCCTTCAGTTTCCCAAAACTCGGGGGATTATCATTTGACCTCCTGCCTTGACTCTACTATATTTGACCTCATTCAACACTTTAGCCAGTCCACCACCCATCTTAACCACCCTGCCCCAGGTAGAAAGGTAAAATCACTCCATTAGGGGAAAATCACTGCACACAAGTGCACAGTATATGTCTCATTTTGTTAGATAACTTTAGAGTTTGCTCCTGTGGTTGGAGGTAGCAGGGTAATGGTTACCATAGCTTGTCAGTAGTTAAGCTGTACTTGAAACTATTGTTATTACTAACTGTTCCACTTTAGCCAGTATGTCATATATGTTATAAACAGTTTTTCTCCCCTGTATGATAACGCTGTGATTGTATGGGGTCGTAATCATCACCACAGCTCAGTTCCAAAGGATTGGGAGCACAACAAAATAGTAATTTTGCATCCTTTACAAACTGGGAAGGTAGGTTCTTGGGATAGCTATAAAGAACCACCTACGTCTAGAGGACATCCCCACAGAACAGACATCTCCTAGGGAAACCTCAATACTAGCAATAAAGCTATCTATCATAAGAAATCAGCAAGCATCAGCATAGAAAACAAAATAAAATAAAAAAGAGAAAATAGAAAATGACAAGACACAGAAGCAAAATGCAATCTCAGACCACCAGCACACCCAGGACAAGCCTAGAACTCAATGAGATAGATGAAATTGGAAGGTAAACACTGGAACTTTCTGAAATGATAGCAACAGAAGTGAAAAAACAAGTGGAAAAAGCTATAGAGAAAATAATCTCTCAGGTACAAAAAGAAATGATGCTTAAAATTAAAGATGATAGGGAACACACAGATAAAAGAATAGATGAGCTTAGGAAAATGATGGAAACAAAAAATGTCAAATGTAGGAAAGAAAAAGAATCCGTGAAACATATCCAAACAGAAATCCAAGACATTGAAACCTCCACTGAAAGTACATGCAACAGATTGAATGAATGAGGATAGAATATCAGATCTTGAAGACAGAATTGCAGCTAGTGATCAAAAAAAGAAAGATATCCTGAAAGTAGCAAGAGACCATGAAAAATCAAACCAACAGCTACAAGATGATGCAAAGAAGAATAACATAAGATTGACTGGGGTCAATGAGAAAGCTGGAGACAGCACAATGCCATTAAAAAAATCTTCACAGAAATAATGGCAGAAAACTTCCCAAGCGTGGATAAAGAATTTGACATACAAATAAATGAAGCATATAGACCTCCAAACAGCCATGACCAAAATAAAAATACACCAAGACATATAATATCATGATTTCAGAAATTCAGCACAAAAACAGAATATTAAAAGCTGTTAGAGAAAAGAAACAGATCACCTATAAAGGAAAGCCCATCAGAATTACAGCAGACTTCTCAACACAAACCCTCAAGTCAAGAAGAGCTTGGAGTGAAGTATTTCAAGCCCCGAAAGAAAACAACTTCCAACCCAGACTGACATACCCTTCAAAACTATCTTTCAGAATTAATAGAGAAATAAGATGCTTCCATGACAAAGAACAACTGAAAAATGTCATGACCACAAAACCAACCCTACAAAGAGTACTGAAAGATATTCTAGACAGGGATAAAAAAGACCACAATTCCAAGAAGAACAACAGAAAGAAACCACTAGACAGGGCAAGCAATTAAACAGATGGGAAAAGCAGGGAACCAACAGCAGGGAAATACCATGACAAAGATAAGCCAATACATATCAGTTATAACCATCAATGTAAATGGCCTCAATTCACCAATCAAAAGAAACACACTGGTAGAATGGATCAAGAAACAAGAAGCAACAAGATGCTGTATATAAGAAACACATTTAACTAAAAAAATTCACAGATTGAAAGTCAAAGGATGGAAAACAATCTTCCATGGAACAGGAACCCAGAAAAAAGCAGGGGTAGCTATCCTGTTTGCAGACAATGTGAACTTCAAACCAAAAATGATCAAAAGAGACAAAGAAGGTCACTACATACTTGTTAGGGGAAAAATTCAAGAGGCAGAGATAACAATCATAAATATATATGCACCAAATACAGGAACACCTAACTATATAAGACAATTATTAATAGACACGAAAAATCAAATAAGCAATAACACAATTGTAACAGGAGACTTTAACACCCCATTGTCACAAAGACATAGATCAACTAGACGAAAAATCATCAAATAAATATCAGAACTGAACCAAACATGTGAACAAATGGACTTAGTAGATGATTATAGATGTTCTACCCAACGTCATCAAAATACACATTCTTCTTAGCTACACATGGGACATTCTCTAAAATAGGCCATATACTAGCCCATAGAACATGCTTGAGTAAAAGCAAAGGAATTGAAATTATCCTATGCATATTATCTGACCATAGTGCAAAGAAATTGGAAATTAATGGCAAAAAAACCATAAAAGCTCCATAAACACATGGATATTAAATAACACCATCCCCAATAACCAATGGGTCACAGATGAAATTAAGGAAGAAATTAAATAATATCTACAAATAAACGAGAAAGCAGATACAACATACTGGAACTTACGGGACACAACGAAAGCAGTCCTAACAGGCAAATTTATAGCGGTGAATTCTCATATCAGGAAAACAGAACGAGCACAAATAAACAACCTAATGTTATACATCAAGCTTCTACAAAAAGAAGAGCAAGACAAACACAAAGCCCACACAAACGAGGAAATTATAAAGATCAGAGCAGAAATTAATGCAACAAAGACCAAGAAAACAACACAAAGAATCAATTGAAGAGTTGGTTGCTTGAAAGAACAAACAAAATTGATAAACCCATAGCCAACCTTATCAAAAAAAGGAAAGAAAAAACTCAAATTTGTGCAATAAGGAATGAAAAAGATGAAATCACTACAGACTCTGAGGAAATTCAGAAGATCATGAATACCTACTTTGAAAATCTTTACTCTCATAGGATGGAAAACACAGAAGAAATGGACAGATTGCTAGAAATGTATGAATTACCAAAACTGAATCAAGAAGACATAAAAATTCTGAATAACCCAATATCAGTTAATGAAATTGAAAACGTAATTAAAAATTTAGCAACAAAGAAAAGCCCAGCTCCTGATGGATTCACTGCTGAATTCTACAAGAAATTTAGAGAAGATTTAATGCCAATACTCCTCAAACTCTTTAATGTGTTAGAAAAGGAAGCAATTCTCCCTAACTCATTCTTGGAGACAAGTATTACCCTGATACCAAAACCAGAGAAAGATCCAACCAAGAAAGAGAACTACAGGCCAATCTCCCTAATGAACATAGATGCAAAAACCCTCAATAACGTACTAGCAAACAGAATGCAGCAAATCATCAAGAAGATTATACCCCATGATCAAGTGGGATTCATCCCAGGAATGCAGGGATGGTTCAATGTATGCAAATCAAGAATCGTGACACACCATATCAACAGACCAAAGACAAAAATCACATGATCATCTCAAAAGATGCAGAAAAAGCTTTTGACAAAGTCCAACACTCGTTCATGATAAAAACCCTGAAAAAATCAGAATAGATGGTCTTAACCTCTATCTGATAAAAGCCATCTATGACAAACCAACAGCCAATATCATACTAAATGGACAAAAACTGAAAGCTTTCACTCTAAAATCAGGAACAAGACAAGGATGTCCACTATCAGCACTCCTATTCAATATAGTTCTGGAAACATTAGCCAGAGCAATTAGATGAGAGAGAGAAATAAAAGGAATAAGGATAGGAAAGGAAGAGGTTAAATTATCATTATTTGCAGATGACATGATACTCTACACAGAAGATGCCAAAAACTCCACCAGAAGAGTCCTAGAGTTAAACAAATTCATTAGTGTAGTTGGATACAAAGTCAACACTCAAAAATCAATAGCATTCCTGTACACAAACAACAAACTCACTGAGAGAGTAATTAGGAAAACCACACCCTTCACAATAGCATTCAAAAAAATGAAACACTTAGGAATCAACCTAACAAAGGAAGTAAAGGATTTATATATTGAAAATTACAGTATTCTGAAAAAGGAGATCAAAGAGGATATCAGAAAATGGAAAGATATCCCTTGTTCATGGATAGGATGTTTCACCAACATAGTGAAAATGGCCATCCTCCCAAAATTGTTGTACAGATTTAATGCAATCCCGATCAAAATACTATAAACATACCTCACAGAACTAGAGAAAACATTCCTAAAAATTCATCTGGAAGCAGAAGAGACCTAAAATAGCAAAGGCAATCTTGGACAACAAAGGTAAAGCAGGAAGCATCACAATCCCTGCCTGGAAATTATAGTACAAAGCTACTGTGGTAAAATTAGCATGGCACTGGCAAAGAAACAGACTTGAGGAAGAGTGGAACAGATTAGAAGATGCAGACACAACTACAAACACACTCAGCCACCTTAGCTCTGACAAAGGGTCCAAACATGTTCACTGGAAGAAAGATGGCCTCTTTAATAAATGGTGCTGGAAAACTGGCTGTCTACATGCCAAAGACTAAAACTAGACCCATGTCTATCACCATGCACTAAACAAAAGTCAAAATGGATCAAAAATCTTAAATATTAAAACAGAAACACTAAATCTACTAGAAGAAAAAGTAGGTAGAAATCTTGAAGACATAGGGGTAGGTAGAGACTTCATGAACAAAACCCAAACTGCATGGGAAACACTTCAAAGAATCAACAACTGCTATCTCATTAAAAAGTATTTGCACATTAAGAAATCACCAACAAAGTGAAAAGAAAACCCACAGAGTGAGAAAAAATTTTAGCCAATTGTCCCTCAGACAACAGACTTCAATCTAGAACATATAAAGCATTGAAAAAAAAAAAATCAGAAGCCCCAAGTTCGAAGATCCAATCCAAAAATGGGCATCTGAGATGAGTACACACTTGGCAAATGAAGAAATATAAATGGCAAATAAATATAAGAAAAAATGTTCAACATCATTGGTCATTCAAGAGATGCAAATTAAAACAACACTGAGATTGCATCTCACCCCAGAAAGAATGGCTATCATCAAGAAATCGACCAATAACAAATGCTGGAGGGGCTGTGGGGAAAAAGGAACCCTTCTCTGTTGGTGGGAATATAGACTGGTGCAACCACCATGAAAATCAGTGTGGAAGTTCCTCAAAAAACTAGGATTGAATGTCCCATTAGGCCCAGCTAATCCCCTTCTGGGTATTTTCTCAGAGGAAATAAAAACATCATACCACAGTGATATATGTTCACCCATGTTTATAGCAGCAAATCTATAATAGCTAAATTTTGGAAACAACCTAAATGCCCATCAACTGAGGAATGGATAAAAAAGATGTGGTATTTTTATACGATGGAGTACTACTCAGCTATAAAGAAGGATAAACTTGAGACATTTATAGGGAAATGGATGCAACTAGACACCATACTCTTAAGTGAAATAAATCAGACTCACATGTGTAAACATCACATTGTCTCCCTAGTGTAAGAAGCTGAAAGAGTAAATAAGATCCAAAATGTATATTAGATATTGTGAAATGGGGAGAAACTGTTCAAAAGGAAAGATAAACTGGGATGGGTGAAAGGAGAAAAGAAGGGAAAAGGAAAAAAATATATATATATACAAGATTGTTAAGACAGTCATACTACTAATTGCTATTAGGGCATTGAAAAGAAAGGTTTACACCTATATTGTTTGGTCAATTTTTCATGCCTATATCTTGTAATATGAGCAACTACTTTGAAAATAACAATACGCAACATACTAACCATTGTTACTCTCCAACAATCTTGTTTTGAAATTTTATACCATTTTTTTATTGTTTTTGTTCTCTTTAAAATAAAAAAGAGGTGACTCTTTTATCCTCAGTCTTTGTGATAATGTATCATAAAATTTACTTGAAAAATGCTATAAAAACTTTGCATGTTCAATTAAGGATATTGGCCACTGGAAACAAAACAGAGCTCAAAATACTTTAAGCAGTAACGTGTTTTTTGTTTTAAAATTACCCCAAAATGAAATCCTGTGATCGAGTGACTTCAGTTTTAATTTAACCGGATTCATGCTCTATCTCAGTATGTGACTTCATGGTCACAACAGGGCTGCACGGGTGCTCAGTGTAACAAATGTCCAAAGGCAACAATGGGGTCTCTTACTTTTTCTTCCTTTAAATAAGCTTTCCAGTACCCACACAGAAATCCTTTCAGGTCACAGAATTGAATTAAGTGCATTTCATAAGCCAATCACAGCAAAAGGAATGGAATAAATATAAGCCATCCCCTACCCACTTCTTAAGAGTGGTTTGAGCAGTTTTGAATCCTGAATGTACCCCAGACTTTCTTACGGAGTTTATTGAAACATATTTCTGGGTTCTACCCAGTAATAATCAGTGGCTTCAGGGTAGAGGCCATGAGCTTGCATTTGCTTCACACGCCCAAGTGACGCTGTGTTTGTTCTTTGGAGCACACCTTGCACTGCTCTAAAGCTTGAACACCCCTATCAAATCGAGCACAGGTTAGAAATGGGGCAGGAGGGATGATTTTTTTAAATGTTCAAAGTTCATCCTGTATCTCTTAATATTATTTAAAAATTGCTTTTCAAAAATTATTATTGTTAAATTGAATATAGTTTGGCGCAAAACTCCTTCTGTACATATTTTAAATTTGGTCTCAAGGTTTCTCTAAACGGAAACATAGCTTGATGTATAACCAGACTGTAACCTTTCTTTCTGATCTCTTATTAAAAGAGGTCATTTTTATTTATTTTTCATTAGTACATGTTTTTAGTACATAATATTTACATTTCTTGTGGGGAACTGGCTACATTTTGAGTCCTTTATTTCATGCATTTTTCCTTCCCTCCTTCCCCTCTCCATCCATCTCTTGATTTCCTTTTTCTGTTTTTCTGTACATGTTTGCAATACATAATGTTTATATTTCTTATGTGGAGTTGGAATATGTACATAACATATCTAAATTCCTTTTTACATCCCCTTTCCCTCCCCCCTCCTCCCTTTATCTTCTGATCCCTTTCTCCTTTTAGTAAAGTCTACCTGCCTTCTTATCATCTATCTTTTATTTCGCTCTTTATTTATACTTCAGGTTTCTCATATTGGAGAAACCATATATTTAAGCCTGCAACCTATTTTGGTAACAAGTAGCTGAGACTCAACCAATCATAAACAGCCAACTGTTCAAACCATCTTCAAATAACACAGGCACGAGCTGTGACCAATCAGGTCGCCTCTCTACTTCACTTCCACTTCTGTATGTCATTTCTTTTCTTCTGGCTAAAATAGAACCTGCCCACGTGATGTGGGGGTGGGATGGGGTGGGCACTCTAAACCATTTTTGGCCTAGTCTGTTTTGCTGGTCAATTCTAGAATCATAAAGCCAATTAAGATCCAAACTAGATTTGTTTCAATTTTGTCTTAAAACACTATTACAACACATTAAAGATGTGCACAAGTTTCTTCTGGGTACTTCAGAATTCTAAGCGTTTGACGTTACGTTATCACTCTGATATATCTCTCCGATGCTATTACTAAGGCAAATTTAATAGTCTGAAAACTTCTATCACCAATCAGCAATGGCACCTTCAGACTGTCATTATGTGATTACAGATGGAGCTATTAAACTTCTGTGTGGAACACACGCTGTTTGGCAGACTTTCAAAAGGAGAAAAAAATGGAGGTGGAAATCAAAATTTTTCTAGCTCAACAAGAACCCACTTGGTAACCACTTATACATAAAAAGCCCCCAAATAATATACTTCACCAGATGTTTCTTTAATTTTCCAGGGATTAATCTGAGAGTTAATTATCCATTTTAAGTGATTAACAACAGCAAAGAAGCACTAGGCTCTGAAACAGTGTTTTTAATTGTATTATGGACCATTGTTCATTTCCACTTTTAAGAACTCGAATCCTTTTGACATGTTAAAAAAAATCTGGAATGAATTTGCCTGTCTGCTTGGCAACACTTGAGCAAGTAATTATTCCTCCAAGTCCTGCAGGCAGCTTTCAATTTTTCCTGTCTGTTGATGAGAAGAGGGACAATAAGAAAAATGCTAAGATGAAATTCAGTAATGATTTCATGCCAAAACTATATCTATATATTTCTGAGTCAATAACTCTAACTTTTTTCGCATTATGCATTGGATTGTTAACAACAAACAGTGGAAAACACAGTGAACTAAAACACAAAAGATTCTAATTTTGCAAGTCATTTCTTTCAGCATTGTTTTCCTTACTTGAACCACAAAAGCTTTGGATTGCGTGTTTTGGTTTTTAACATTCCTTGCAGATATAATCTAAAGGTGACAATTCCTTTCTCTCTCCCACCCATCTTTGAGGATAGGTGTTAATAGCAGTTAAATGTTAACTAACAGAAGAAAGAGATTTAATTACAAAATGAGAAAAACGAGATCAGATAATTTTGCTGTTAAGAAAGAAATGGCTGTTAACATGATCATGTTGGCAGCAATTTTGAAGCAACACTAACTGAATTACAGAGATTTATTTAAAACCAATTTGAAGAATAATGTCTTTATGACAATAGCATGATTCACATTTCATTTTTAAAAACTGAGTGAAATACGTTTTCCTCTTTTAGACTTTATTCTCTGTCCCTTAAAAATAAAAACACCTTCCCAGAGTCACGCATGAGTCATACTGATTCTCAAATTAAACTAAACACTCATAGCACAGAGGGGACAAAGCCATTCCAAATCATTATTTGGAAATGTAAGAGATTTGAATCTCAGCTCATTCACTTGGATCTAATTACCAAAATGAAGACGCTGTTTTACTCTTTCTAGAACAACAGTTCTCAAATTTGAGCTTCCATCAGAATTACCTCCAGGGCTATCACCGGGATCCCAAAGAAGAGATGGGAACCCACTTAGGTTCTTGATTTATCATTTCAAAAAAGCATTTCCAGATTCACCAGTGAGAGGCATAGGCAGATGTATTAAGCAGAGTTAGTAAGAGAAAATGGGAAAGGACATGAGTTCAGGAGGTGAAGGTGGCACAGCTCTGGCAGAAAACATCAGACTGACCATCAACAAAAGGAAGGGGAGAGCTTTTAAGGAGCTGAGGAAAAGGGGCAGGGTCTGGTTGATCATTTTCTCTGTTCTGATTCTGCAAGATGTCTCTGGTAGAAATCCTTACTGTTGAATGGGCAATTTGGTCTCCACGAGATGACCTTTTCTGGTTGAGGCAGTCTTGATTTTGTAGAGGCTCTGCTGGAACCCAGGGTGGCCTTAAATTTAGGAGAATGACTGGAGAATTCTGGGCACTCATTGGTAGTTGAATAGAAATCTCTTGGTGTCATCAATATTTGGGCGGGGGGGACAGAATCGCACTAAATAGTCCAGGGTGGCCCAGAACTCTCTTACGTATCTAAGGATGGGCTCAAACTCACAATCCTCTTGCTCAGCTTCCGGAATGCTTCACCATATCCAGCTAAGAGGTTAGTATTTTTAGACACATGTTAGGGGTGGGGGCAGAGAATGAATATATAAAAAGTTCTCAGTGGTAGATTATTTGCCCAGCATGCATGAGGCCTTGGGTTTGATTCCCCAGCACTGCACAAATATCATATACGTACATACATACACACATACACATATACATACATAAAATAAAAGATAGCTAAACTGTTATGGAGCTACTGGAATTTTCTTTTATAACATGACTGCCCTCACTTGCCTTTTTTCCTTTTACTATCCCAAATTTAAGCAATACAAATAAATGTACAAGGTGGAGTCGATTATGCATAACACATAATGTTACTTCACTGGTTAAAAAAATAAAGAAAAGAAAAGAAAAATACTTTGACTCTCTTTGCCAGCTGCCCTATAGTAAAATGCAGAGGAAATATTTACTAACAAAGCAGAGGGTGGAAGACATTTTATTAATGGTTTGCCTTGCTGTATCAGCTTGAATCACATTACATATCCTGATAAGAATAAATGATGCTTAAAAATACAGCAAACTAAATGTGCCATCATCATCTTCATCACCGTCATCATCATCACCCATCCTAACTATAAAATTAATGGATTAGCTTAATAAAAAGAAAGAAAGGGATGGCAGTCTATTAGTGTTGACGTCTGTCTAAGGATTACCAGGATTCAGGAACCAGGGGTTCTGATCTCCTTTTGATGAATAAGAATTCCCATGAATACAATTTAAACTGCTTTGAAAGTCTGAGAACAATGTTATATTTGCTTTTATGTGTCATATGCAGAGATAATTAAAATGTGAAAGAATTGGGGGAGGGAAGTCCACACTTTTTTTTCAAGTGGAAATTCATAAGAATTTGGTTAGAATGTCACAAAAGCTTGAATGAACAATTTCCCCATTTATACACAGAGAAATGTTTATTCAAGTACCTGCTCAATAATCTTTCTGAAGCCCCTACACTGGGCCAGATGTGCTCAGTGGAGATAAAAGAATGGATATTACAGACAAGACCTCTGTCCTAACAGTTTACGGTCTACCAGCTATTAGCCAAAACCATAAACACCTGGCAAAGGGTAACATTTGAATCAATGTTTGGTTAATTACAGGTAAATTAATCATACAATTGTCCTGAGTGCAGGACACCAGCAAAGCCCTTGATACATACAGTATTTAGGGAAAGAGGGGGGTATAGTAGCCCAAAATTGCACAGAATACCAGCAATTTCCAAGTTAAAAGTCAGTTTTATCATTACAGTTTGTCAATAATTTAATTCACTGGAATGAATTTTCTCCAGAAAAATTTCTGAAAAACACTAAAATGCTGTAATTGTGCTCTATGAGATTGCAGCAAAATATAAAGCACTGTAGAAATATAACTTTATTATAATACAAATACAATAAGTTGTATTATACCAACTGAAACACTATTT
Organism: Erethizon dorsatum; assembly: GCA_028451465.1. NCBI lineage: Eukaryota > Metazoa > Chordata > Mammalia > Rodentia > Erethizontidae > Erethizon > Erethizon dorsatum. Next base: position 37,439,123 of record CM051830.1, read on the forward strand.
ATATTGATAGGGTAGAAAATATAATTATGATAGTAATATTCAATAAAAATAAAATAAATCATTTTGTATAAAATTGAATATAAACACAAGTAAATGCAATGGATATATATATATATATATAAAGATAAAAACCAGAGAAAAAGTATTTCAAATAACTGAGTATATCTCTTTGACCTATTTTAGTGGGATATATAACTCTAAGGGCAAAAAAAAAAAAAAAAAAAAAAAGAGTCTGAAAACATATCCCAAATTTTACTACTTGATTTGTTAATAAAGCCATTGATAATATGTTAGTAGTAATACTGGCATTCCAGTTGTGAAAATGTTGCTGCTTATTGAACAGCAGGAAATACAGGACATGTATGAATGATATTACCCTCCATAGTGTTTGGTCTAAATAAAAAAGAAACAAAGAAAAAATTCATTATACTTTCTCTCAATTTTTTAATATTAAATTTGATGGAAAAATGGTGTGAAATGAAGAATATTTATATTTCCCTCTCATGGTTTCTGCTCTAAGGCCTGAGAAACATTGATATGGTAGCAATGAACAAGTCTCATTTCCTGATCCTGATTTCTAAGCAACATGCCCCTAGAAAAATAACCCGCTGACTCCCTGTTTAGGTCTAAACAAAGTGAGCATTATTCTTGCCTAATTCTGCATCCTGAATGTAATGAAGCATTCCATCCTGCATGGTGGAACATGACAGCCACTAGCCACATGTGATCATATAGATTTAAATTTTGAATGAGTGAAATAAATTCAAAATTAATTTTTACATACAGCTGGTGGACAGCACTCCCGAGGACCACTCCCAACTTCACAGCAAATTCTACTGGACAGTGCTACTCTAGACCTAACTTCCCAGTTCTAGGAAAGACAGGAAATAGGAAAATAAGGTAAATGATAGCATGAGGAACAAGTAAATGCAAATGACAGGATGATGTGGGATTTCTACTGCACTCCTGGCTAGACTCTTCGCCAAGAAAATAGTGTGCGTGTGTGGTGAATTTTTGATTTAAAACTGTTTAAGGGCAATCAAGTGCAATGTGAAAACCTTGAGTGAATATCAAATCTAGAAAGAAACCTGCAGGAATCTGAAAATGGAATGGCTATTATATGATTATCATCACCATACTCCTTACAAGCGAAAGTCACTCCTGTGTTTATAAAGGACCTGAGGGGAAAGTGCTCTACAATTCCCCAGACAGGGGAGAGGCTGGAGAGAAATGAATGGGAGAGCACTGAAGCAGGGTGCTGAGGGGTGAGAGACAGTCATCAGAATTGGAAAGGGAAGGAAGTTTACACATCTAATCTCCACCACTTCTGGGATGCATCCTCTCTTTTTTCAACACTACTTTGGAAGAATAATGGCCTGCTGTTACCTACAAGGAGACAGATGAAGCTCCAAGGCTCCCATGTCAGGAAAGACACCTGCAGAGAAAAGCTGACTAATGACTGGGAAATGGTCAAATAATTCCATGGATCAATTTCTGGGAGTTATGATATTTGTATGGAACCTTAGTTACTGACCTCTGCAATTTAAATGTGGATTTCAGGTCACATAAAGATGGCCTGGTACAAGAACGTCCACCTGTGTATTCCACAGGAAAGGCCTAGCATGGACACCACACTCCTTGTCAATGGTCCATGAAATTCATAAGCACCCCTCCCTAGGCGTAAGGTCTTGGAAAATCAGCAAGAGAACACTGAGAAATCGATAATCACCACCTGAGGGAGATTAAACAGTGGAAATACTTACACATATAATTCTGTTGGGATTGCTTTGTAAAGAACATTTTGTGCATCTATTGGTTTTCTCATTATGATGAGAGCTAATTTTTTGTAAAGATGTATTTGTGGACAGGGGTGTAGTTCAGTGGGGGCAGAGTATGTTTCGCGTTTTGAGCCATGGGTTCAATCTGTAGCACAAGCAAAAATTATATTTGAAAAATGAGGAAGTTTATTGACTGTGAACAAAAAAAATCAAGGAAATAAAGAGTATTGTCAACATAGTGCATGAGTCTTTTTGATGAGAAATAAAATAGATCTATCAGTCCACTGAATCCCTTCACTAGCTGATAAGTAAACCTTATCAGGTGAAGGTGGGGGCTGGAGAAAAGATAGAGCAGTTTTGTTCAACTATAGGAACATCTTGTAATAGTTTATAGTGTCAGACACTCTCAGCTCCAAATGGTGTGAACAATTACTTCAGGAACTTTATAAAACAACAGATTTCAAAGCTCACCTCCCAGAGATTCTGTTTTTTTGGTTTTTTTGGGGTTTTTCTGTGGGTACCGGGGGTCGACCTCAGGATCTCGCACACCAGCAGGTGCCCGTGCCACTGAGCGATATCACCGGCCCTTTTCTCGTATGTGGGTTCTGGGAGTCGAACTCGGGCCCTCACGCTTGCCAGGCAGGCGCTTACGCCGCTGAGCCATCTCACCGGCCTCCCAGAGATTCTGACTTAGCCAGTCTGAGGCAGGGTGAAAGAATCCTCATTAATTCCCATTACTCCCCATGCTCTACTACAGTGACCACGATGGAGGCTTTTGTTGGACAGCACCTTGTGAAAACCTGTGCTAGTGATTTGGAGGTTAAGTGGAGAGGTCCATAGCATAAGGGGTGCCTGTCACTCCGTAGCTCTGTCCCAAATCACACAGCCACCACAGTGTCACACAGGGAGGGACCGTGTAGTGCACAGGGCAGCTGTGACTGAGCTCCAGTCACACAGCCCAGGATGCGCAACCAAGAATCTGGGTGACAGAAAATAAAACCAACAGATTGTCTGCAAATGGCCATCCTCTCTATTTTTACAGAACAAAGAAAATTTTTTTCCCACTTTGTTTTCGTTTTTGTCTTTGAGGACTGCCTTTAGTTCCAACTGAACTGCATTTCTAAATGCATGTGTTAAAAAAAATACAGATGGGAATCATACCATTCTCAGTTTTTACAATGCTTTGGTATACAGATTATTTGCATAAAAATTTCTAATTTTCATCTTAGACGGGAGGGCCTCAAAGAAACCGTGGAGATGAGTCTCTTGTTAATCTATTGGTTTCCTGGATCATCACTGTATGATGTGCACTGAAGCAAATATAAAATTCTATTACAAAACTATGCATAAAACAATGTCTATTAAATTAACCTGCTATGGCCAGCTCTGCTGAAGCAGTTTCCAAGAGTTATACGGTCCCTGAGGGTTCCATTCAGGCATCATTTCTTCAGAAAGTTTCTCCTTACCTAAGGACCTCCCTGCTCCTTCTAAGTCTGGGATCGGACTTCTTAAATTCACCCTCACAGATTGCATTTTACTGGAATTACTCCCATTTGTCTCTTTTCCATGGTGGATCTTTTGAGAGGAATACGTATATTACCTTGATCTTCACATTTCTAGGGCCTATACTGAAGCATGACACAAAGTCTTCATTAAATAAATAACATTAATGCATTATAACCAAATTAAAACCATTGAGCTTTTACTACTAATCTGAGATATATAGGCTGTTATTAATATATTTATGTGCTGTTCCATGATCGTGTCTTATATTTATATGATTTCTTTTATGACTTTGAGCTCCCAAATTTTATAACAACATCAGATCCTAAAAATTCAACCGGCATAACTTCCTTCACAGGCTCAGACTTTCCAGGCACACGGGGCATGAGGCTTAATTCCTGATGCAGTGTGCTGAACTGACACACACCTGCTTGTAAGCACTGATTTTCAAATTCTCAGAAACTGTGTAAGCAGTGGTTAACTGATATTTTAATTGGTTGCTAACAGCTGGCAATGGCAGGAGTATTTATACTACCACCAACACTGCAAATCAGGACTTTTCCCACAAAGCCAGTCCATCCTATCACTGTTTCTAATGAATTGCCAAAAATTGTGCCTCTATGGTACCCCAAAGCAACTTGAAGACTACCATTTGCAAAGATAATATAAATTAACACAACAGAATTAGAGAATAATAAATAAAATATTATCGAGCATTAAATTTAACATAATCAAAAGCCAGAAATTTTAACACTAATAAAAGAGGGGATAAGTGTCAGAAATAGGAGCTGTCAGAGTCCACCAACATTTCTGAGACACATCGGAAAACAGGCAGAGAGAGAACAGAAGACAGAGAAGGAGAGAAGAGATTTAAGGATGTGGAACCAACGAAGTACAGTTGAGAAAATGGAGCTAAAAACCCTAAATATGTAGAGGAGAAAGTGAAGAAGGCACCTGAAATAAAACACAACATGCAGCATGGCGGAAGAGTCTCACTTCCAGCTACACCAGAGTCCTAGATATTTGGAATTTGACCACTACTATAAATGCACAAGCGGCATCTCCTCTTTGCTTCATGTGTCTTGCTTATTGTCTTTATTCTCAATTTTAAAAAGCCCATTCCCACATTTTCTACTTACTGCTTGAAGTAAGTACTTCTTTAAAAGCTTTAGGAGCTGTTTCCATTTCTATTAAACAGCTTTCCTGTTTTTCCCCCATGATATGCTTTTTCAAAAATAACAAATCTCCATAATCCAGATTAGAGCTAAACAAATGCACCTGATATTAACCAAAGTACCAAGTTTAGGCTTTTTCCTATAATACATTATTCAAAGCCATCAGTAACACTCAATACAGGACCAAAGAAAAAAGTAAAATATCATTAATGCTTAAAAATGCTTCAGGGCCGGTGAGATGGCTCAGCGGCATAAGCGCCTGCCCGGCAAGCGCGAGGGCCCGAGTTTGACACCCAGAACCCACATATGAAAAAAGGGCCGGTGATATCGCTCAGCGGCACGGGCGCCTGCTGGCGCGCGAGGTCCTGAGGTCGACGCCTGGTACCCACAAAAAAAAAAAGAAAGAAAGAAAAATGCTTCAATTTTCTATCTCTTTATAGATTTATCTTGTCTGGACATTTTATAAAAGGAGTCATAGAATATGTGTCAGGCTTTTCTTACTTCGCATAATTTTTTTTTAGGTTTGTAGTACATCAGTAAATTCCTCTCCTTATTCTTCCCTCCACTTCTCTCTGCTATGTCTTGAAGGTCTCCCCTAAAACTCACGTTGAAATTTAATTGCTACTGCAGCAGTATTAAGAAGTGGGGTCTTTAACAAAGGACTAGGTGATGAGCGCTCTGCCTCATGAATGAATTAATGACCTTATCACATAAGTGAATTCCTGATTTTTAAAAAATGAGCTTGGTCTGATTTCTCTCTCTCGCACAGGCTCTCTTGCCATTTGTTAACTTCCTCCATTATATGACAGAGCATGAAGGTCCCCTCACCAGATAAGGCCCCTTGATCTTAACGCCCCAGCTACCACAATCCATATAAACTTCTGTTTATAAATTACCCAGTCTCTGACATTCTGTTCTAACAACACAAAATGAACTAAGACAGAAAATCGGTTCCAAGAATTGAAGCTATTGCTTCAACAAATACTCTCAAAAATATAAGTAGTTTGGTAACTGGCTATGGGACAGAGGCTGAAATAGTTTGGAGAAGCAAGCCAGAAAAAGTTGAGATGGCTATAAATGGAGCAAGAGCAATTCTGGTAAAGACATAGAAGAGGAGATGTAGGGGAAGTCACAAGCTTCTTACTGATTTTTTAAGCAATCATGACCAAAATGTTAGCAGAAACATTGATGGTAGATGTCACCATGATAAGGTATAAGACAGAAATAAAGAACAAAGCAGTGGAAATCAGAGTGAAGGTTATCCTCGTATATTTGCAAAGTATTTGGTGCACTCATATCCATTTCTTAGGACTTTATAAAATCAGAAGTTAAGAGCAATGAATAATGATATATGGTAGAAAAAGTACGTATGCAGCAATGCATTCAGTCTCCTACATGACTACTTTTAACCACAAAGAGTGATATGTGATTGAAAATAAATTACTTAAAATTGGAATTTATAATTAAAGGGGAAACAGAGTGGAAAATTTGGAAAATTTACAACATGGCCTTGCTAAAGAGTAAAAAAGTATTTTACGGGAAGAATTCCAAGGGTGTGGCCATTCACTAGAGATTAGTATGGATAGAAGGAAGCCAACTACTACTCGTGAAGACGTGGAAGAATGACCCCAAAGTCATCTCAGAGCTCTTCGAAACTGCTCTTCTCACTGTAGGCCTAGAGCTCTAGGAAGGCAGATTAGCTTTAGTGGCAGGGCCTGGGGTACCTTTCCTGGGGTACCTTTCAACTCTTACTGCCCAGAGCTGCACTGAGACTCTGCTCCTTGAATTCTGGTGGGTGGCCTTTGGCCACCCCAGCTGTGGCGCTGGCTATAACTCCAGAGAGTAAACCCGGTGGCATCCATGTGTTTTTAAGTCTGTACATTCAGAGAATGCAAAAGCTGAGGGGCATGTTTATCTTGATCTCGATTTCAAAGGATGTCCCAGACAGCTTTGGGCTCAGCCAGGAATTTGCCACAGGGGTAGAGCTACAATAGAGTCCCTACTAGGACAATGCCTAATGGAGCCAGGAAGAGGAGTCATCCCCCAAGATCACGGGAACTGCGGAACAGCCAATGTGCAATGGCAGCCTGGGAATGCTGCAAGCAGGGACTCTAGCCTGGGATAGCTGAAAAGGAAGCTGCCTTGAGTAAAGCCATAGAGGTGAGACTATCTGATATTCTGGGGACCCCAACAACCTAGAGCATCCAGGATGTAAGTCAACGAGTCAAAGGAGATTACTCTCCAGTTTAAAGACTTAGTGTCGTTTTTACTGTTGGGTTTCGGATTCATTTAAACCAGTTACTCCTCTTTTCTTATCTATCTTACTCTTTTTCAGTGAAAACAGTGATGCAATACCTGTCCTGCCATTATATTTTAAAAGTACGTAACTTGTATTAATTTTGCATGCTCATGGCTGGGGGAATCTGCCCCAGGATAAATTGTGCCTTGAATCTTACCCATGATTTAGATGAGACTTTGGGCTTTAGCATTCTGAGCTGATACTGGAACAAGTTAAGACTTCAGAGGCTGACTGAAATGAAATGAATGTACTGAATGAATGTATTTTTTATGAAATGAAATGAATGTATTTTTTATGAGAAGCCATGAGTTTTATGGGGCCAGGATTAAAATGCTGTGGTTCGGTGTCTCCTATAAAACTCACTTTGAAATTTAATTCCCATTGTAACATTATTAGGAACTGTGACCTTCAAGAGATGAAGAGATGAAGGTGGTCACCACCTTGCTGTCATGAATAGATTAGTACTGTTATCATGGAAATGGTTCAGTTACCGTGGCAGTGTGTCCTAATATAAAGGACGAGTTCGGCCTGATTTATCTCTGTCGTACACGTGTTCTCTTGCTTTCTGCCAAGTTATGATGAGTGAGACGGTCCTAACCAGATGTGACCTTCCAATCTTGGACTTCCCAGCATCCAGAACCATGAGCCAAATAAACATCTATTGTTTTTAAGTTTGCCAGTCTAAGGTATTCTGTTATGGCAGCACAAAATAGAATGAGACGCTCTCTTTTCCAGGTAGCACACCATTGCAGAGATGCACCACATTTTATTTACCCTTTCACCAAGCAGGGCAGACATGTGGATTGTTTCCACTTTCGGACCACCATGAATAAGACTGCCATCAATACTAATGTGCAGTCCTTTCACTAGGCAAATGTTTTTATTGCTCAGATATCTAGGAGTAGAAGTCCTGGGTCAAATAGTAAATCCTTGATTAGGTTTTTAAGAAACTACCAACTGATTCCCAAAGTGGCTGCAACAGTTTACATTCTCAACACGCATTTCCATTTAGTGAGGGTTCTCACTGCTCTACATCCTGGCCAACATTTGTTATTTTGTGTCTTTCTTTTAGAATATAACCACTGTCATGGGTTTATAGTGGCATCTCATTGTGGTTTTGATTTATAATTCCCCAAAGGCTACTGATGTTCATCATCTTTTTATGTGTTTATAGCACTTTGTAAATAAAAGTTCCACTTCCAGATATATTGCCATAACTATTCTAATTAATCTTTGTCATTATGAACCCCCAACTGAGAAGAACCTCGTAAGAGTTTTGTCTCAATTAATATCTACAGTAATCATCTCAGTGCCAGTCCAAGTAGATTCTTTTAGTCAATGGCAACCAATAACCCGCCTGCTCCTGTGTGCCAGCCCTTGGATGAACACCCTTGCTAGATGTTCTTGGCTCTCCTCTCCTCTGCTCTGTGTTCTGAGGGCTGGCCTCCATTCCAGAATCTGTTATGTCTGGCTTCTGACTGGGTATAAAAGCAGGAGGAGAGCAGGATTAGAGAACATATTTCCTCTGCTGCCCTCCCTATAGGCTGCAGTTTGGAAGTGGCTGCTGCCTTTCCCATCCCAGTTGTCAGTTCTTGCCAGGCAAACCCTTTCCTGAGGCCAGATGCATTTGACAGCTCCCACCAAGAACTCCCTCCTCTGGCACCTTCGGGCCTAGAGGTGGTAACGTCTTCTTAGGATGAATGGTCCTCTATTCTTCTTCATCTCCCGATGAGTCCTTTAATTATGACTATGCTTTGGACAGAACATCTTTAATTTTTATGTTTGAGTATGTCTTCTCCTTCCTGTTAGAGCCCAGCAAAGCCACAGGGGTGAGAGTGTGCAAGCCTTTGGAGACCCCAATTTCCCAGTGTGTCCAGGATGTAAGACATGGAGTCCAAGGAGATTATACTCTATATCTAAGACTTAATGTTGTTTTCACAGTTGGGTTTGGGACAGAGGTTTTAACCCTTTTGGAATTAGAATGTCTATGCAATGCCTGTCCCACCATTATATTTTGGAAGTACATAATTGCTATTGATTTCATATATTCACAGCTGGAAGACTCTGCCTCAGGGTTACTCATGACTTGAATCTCACCCAGATCTGATTAATAAACTCCTTTTTAAAGCACAAGACTACAACATATATGCATAAAAATAAAAGGTTAACAATAATGATCTTTGGACATGTTTGATACAAGCTATCCACTGTAGTCTATTCCCCCCGATCTTGTGGCATTTTGGTCCTCTCTTCAGGATTTGTCAGCCCTACCTTTCTTTGTACTCACTTGCAGTAGAAGATAATTTTAGCTGCCTTTACCCCAAATAGCATCACAACATAAAGACCACACTTTTTCAGTTTCCCTAAAGTCATCTAAGCAGCTTTCTCTAATCCAAAGGAGTATAATTATTCTAAGAGAGCCAGTGTGTTTTATAATAGATGTTCTCTACCCATTTGGAATTAGGGATTCACTGTCTAAATTCTCTACTAATGGGGGATGAGATGAGGAGTGAGAAAACCAATAAAGTCCCTATCACCCCCACCTGGAGGGGAAGCCCAGGAGAGAACATCTAGAAGGCCAACATCTATAGTTGGGGACCCCTAGTGCTGTAACCACCTCCAGTGCCACACTCAAATGCACACCCCTGGCCCACTCTTGACCCACTGACTTTGAATCTCTGCAGGAAAATCTAAAAATACACATTTTTACAAGCCCTCTTTTTAAAACCACTTAATGATCTGAAATACCATAATTCTATGGTCTGAATGTTTGTGTTTGACCTAAAATTCATATATTGATATCTAATCCCCCAGGTGATCGTAACAGGAGATGGAGCTTCAGGATGTGATTAGATCAGAAGGGCAGAGCCCACCTGATGGAGTTAGCACCCAAACAAAAGGTGCTTCTTTGCTCTTCCAAAATGTGAGGATACAGATACAGCAAAAAGGATATCTTGACTTAAAACTCCCCAGTCTCTAGACAAGTGAGAAATGATGTTCTGTTGTTTATAAATCACCCAATATGGTATTTTGTAATAGTAATGTGAATAGACTAAGAAAGTAATGTACACATTTTACTAATTTTCCAAATTTGGTCTTATAATGCATCAAAAAATAAGTACATTGTTAAAAATGACTATTTCTAGAAGATGAACTACATACAGTACTTGCTGTTAAAAATTCAAATTTTCATGCTGGTGGATATATTATTTCTCTGGTCTGTACACAAAACCTTTCTGGCAAATGTGTACATGACATGCACAAGTGCAGGCACACACACACACACACACGCACACACAAATATAGGTAGGACCCATTACTTTTGTCAGTCTCATACCTTACAGTGATACTTGGCAGAAAAAGCCTTATCAGTAAGAATGTGTAGACACCATTATGACTTAGTGAGGCCCTGAGGTTTAATCACAGAAGCAGCTTTGTGAACCTCTATAAAAATAACACCTTCCTGGGGAAGCCAAGGCAGGGTGTGAACCTGCTGGGCAGTGCTTTCAAAGAGCCAATACTACTCAGCAGAAATCTAATCATCTCTGCGGATATGCAGTCCTGGGCCTGCCTAGATAAATGCTGTTTATCTTACTGTATTTGCAAGATACCCATGGAGGGATGCTGAACTTGGGATTTGAAATCTGCTGAACCCCATGGTAGCAAGAAGCCCGCTGTGCAGAGCTGCCAGCCAGCCAAGCCCACAGCCGCCCATTGGACAAGGAACCTGCAACTCACTGGGTCAGCAGGAGGACAAGATGGCTGGTGATCATTCTTCCCCTTCGCTTTCTTGTCCCTCTTTTCTCTCTTGAAATCTGAACCTCCTAAAGAACCAACTGAAATGAGTCAGGAGGGGATGGCAGTTGAAGGAGGGGGGATGTGTGTGTGTGTGTGTGTGTGTGTGTGTGTGTGTGTGACTTTGCTCTTCCCTTTTTCCCATTCTTGCTCTTCCATCTTAAACGTCACTGTGATTTTTATAAAATGTATCACATACCTACTCACTTCAGTCAGAGATTTATACCTATGAGGGGGATTATAAAACGGGAGGGAAGTGACAGGAGCAAAAGCATCCCTGTTCCCACTGGAAGCATGCAAGCAGGATTTCTGACAAGAGGTTTTCACTTTTAGATGAAGGTCAGATTAGAGAGTCTTCAAGGTTCTGCCATTTAAAAATTCTACTAAGTCATGATCTCACTCCCAATCTATTTAGCAGTTCCACCGCTGAGTTTTGGATGAAATTTGCATTTTCCAAGAGTATATTCTCACCTTGCCTAGTTCTCAGTATTCCTTTTCCATTTTGAAGAAGATATAAGTTTTAAGATCTTTGTCACTTAAATTCTCCTGTACAGGGAAAAACAAAAGCATGAGAATCTCATGATATGGAAAAGACAATGTTTTTTATCAGTTGGCTGAAAGCAAAGAGGGAATAACAGCTCAGCTCTGTGGGGTGGATGGAGGCTGAGGGAGGGGAAGCAAATACACTTTGGGCTGAAGTACTTCCAGAAGCTTCTGATGGGGGAACAGAGTAGGCACAACATTGCTCCATTGTTCTTGCTCAATAAAATGTTAGCATCAAAAGAAACATCTGGAAAAAACTTACCTTGTCACCATAGCTAACCCTCTGACCACAAATGATGTATTAAGAAAACAGCAATCCTTTCTTCCCAGACTTCTCTCATTGCCTTTTTCTCTCAAAATAATGCCTGTCTTTGTCTGTTTGGGCTACTATACAAAAAATATGTTTAACACAGTGACTTATAGACAACAGAAGTTTATTTCTCACTTCTGGATGCCGGAAGGCCAAGATCAAGGTGCTGACAGACTTGGTGTCTGATGAGGACCTACTTCCTGGTTCACAGACAGTGCCTTCTTATAGTGTCCTCACTTGGTAGAAGTGGTGAAGGGCCTCTCTTGGGCCTCTTTTAAAATAAAAGCTCTAATCCCATTCATGAGGACTCCACCCTCACGGCCTAATCACGGCCCAGAGGTCCATCTTCTTACACCATTGAAATCAGCTAAAAGCCTCAATGCAACTGGACACAAATTCCCTAAATAACACAGCACTAAAGACATTCTTCCAGATCTACTCAAAGACAGTTTGCAACCAGTTTTTCAAGATGGGCATGCACAGAAAAAGGCAGCTCGGCTAAGGTCAAGAAAGTTTTCATATCACAAGTTCAAGATCTTCTACACAAACATGATAATTCCCACAAAAAGAAATAAGCACCCTGAGACAAGCCATGATGACCGTCGACACGGGCGCAAAAGAACACTAAAACTCCTCCCTTTTTGCTATCGACTCAATAAGTAGTTTATCCCTTCTCCCTTCCTATAAATCCTCCCACTGTCACCGACTAGAGACAGATTTGAGCTTTTATTTCTTGTATCTCCTTTCTCTTTGGTGGCCAGCCCTCAATAAAAAGCTTTTTCTTCTTGCAAGAAACCTGTACCATGTTACTAGCTCTGTGGGGATCAAGCATTAAGTCCTCACTCAGCATTACCATCACCTTGGAAAATGCAGATTTCAACACTCCAACTTTGGGAGCATATAAACACTCAGGCCATAATAATGCTCTTTTTCTTTTCCTCCTTGATAGCTAAATTTTGCCACTCTGCCTGGGGCAACATTTATTTCATACTAGAAGCATCCCTGGTGTTTATAATCATCATCTCCAGCCTGTCACATGGAACTAAAATCACATACCTGATTCCAATTTCCATCAAGGGCTTCCTCCAGAAAGAAATTATTCTCTGGATAGTCAGAGAAAGAGCCAGAGATTATTATTAAAATCAGGCTATGAATAATAAGAAGACATTAATCCACCCAGTTCTTTTCCTCCCCCATTGCTTTGTACCCAGTGTATCATTTCTTATGTGCCCCCAAAGCATAATCTAAATTAATTTCAATATGGGGAAAGGTGACACCACCATTATGGTTTGCTATCATGAGCAAACCTTAATCTAGAGAATCTGCCTGGAAGTGAGATTATTTTCTCAGTTTTGGATGAGTATAACCTGGGGTAGCTCACACTACTTTCTCTATTTTATTTTCTACCATCTTTAAAATAATTTATTTCATTCTCCATATTTTATGATTCTGGAAAAAATAAGTTATGCTGACAAAAAGGGAGTTAGTGACAGGCATAAATGATTCAGGCAATCACAACAATGTTATCAGTTAATCACAATGTTTCAACATATAATTTTTACGCAGGTTACCAGCAAAATACATCTTTGAATAATTTTGAGAATCAGTTCAAAATTCAGTCCAGAATTTTCATTTTAAAATTTTTGGCAGATTAACTATCCCATCTAAATCAAGTTATATATGTAAAGAATGAACATAATAATACAAAGAGAGTCAAAAATGTGTTATTTCCTTGCTCCTTAATATGCTTCCCATTCTATTTTCAGGAAGTATGTTAGACATCACAAACTGTAAGTATATCTAGGTGCCTGGTGACTGGACAGCTTCCCCTGTACTGTATGTTTGTTTCAAATTTTCTATTGACTTCACTTCTATTTAGCTAGTGCTACACTTTGCATGTGGAGTTCTCCCAAAGACCTGTGTGCTAAAGGCTTAGTCCCTCAGCTTGGCACTATTGGGAGGTAATGGAAACTTTAAGAGGTGGAGGTTGTAAGAAGTCTTCCAGTCACTGTGCTCTTGAAGGGGACTCTGGGGCCCTGGCTTCTGCCTTTTCTTTCTCTGTGGTTCCCAGCCATAGTGAGGTGAGCAGTGTGGTCCACCATGCATTGCTGCCATAATGTGCTGCCTCACCAAAGGCCCAAGAGCAGTGGGGCCAAGGAAGCATGCGCAGAAACCTCGGAAATCATGAGACAAAATAACCCTTTCTTTCTTGTAAGTTGATTTGTTACAGTAAAATAAAGATGAGCAACAGAGCCAGATAATAATGAATAAATTCTACTGATAAGTATGATCAGTGAAGTTAGAAACCCTTCTACTTCCCTATGTATGCCCTTCTTCTTTTTGTTTTTTTTTAAGAGAAAAAAACAATAAAAACAATGATTCAGAATTTTGAAACAAGATAACAGGAAATTAACAATGGATAATATACTGTATATTGTTATCTTCAAAGTAGTTGCTCAGATTACAGGATATAGGCAGGAAAAATTGATCAAACAATATAACCACAAATCGTTCTTTTCAATGAAATAAAAGAAATTAGTAGTGTAGTTATCTTAGCTATCTTGTGTATACATATACATATATTTTTTCTTTTCCCTTCCTTCTTTTATCATTTCCCCCATCCCAGTTGTTCTTTCCTTTTGAGCAGTTTCTTTCCCTTTCACAATATCTATTGTAGATTTTGGATCATATTTTTCAGTTTCTTACACTACAGAGACACTATGATGTTTACACACGCAAGTTTGATTTATTTCACTTATGAGTATGATCTCTAGTTGCATCCATTTACCTATAAAACTGCTGAGTTTATCCTTCTTTATAGATGAGTAGTACTCCATTATACAAAAATACCATATCTTTTTTCTCCATTCCTCAGTTGCTGGGCATTTGGGTTGTTTCCAAGATGTAGCTATTACAAATTGCGCTGCAATGACATCGGTGCACATATATTGCTGTGGTATGGTGTTTTTAATTCTTCTGGGAAGATACCCAGAAAGACAATAGCTGGGTCAAATGGGGCCTCTAATCATAGTTTTTTGAGGAATCTCCACACTGATTTCCACAGTGGTTGCACCAGTCTACACTCCCACCAACTATGGAGAAGGGTTTCTTTTTCCCCACAGCCCCACCAGCATTTGTTATTAGTTGATTTCTTGATAATAGCCATTCTTTCTGGGGTGAGATGGAATCTCAGTGTTGTTTTAATTTGCATCTCTTGAATGACCAATGATATTGAACATTTGTTCATATATTTATTTGCCATTTGCATTTCTTCCTCTGAGAAGTGTGTATTCATCTCAGATGCCCATTTTTTGATTGGGTCTTTGAATTTGGGGGGCCTCATTTTTTCAATTCTTTATATGTTGTAGATAGAAACCCTTTGTGTGAGAGACAGTTGGCTAAAACTTTTTTCTACTCTGTGGGTTTTCTTTTCACTCTGTTGGTGATTTCTTTTGACGTGCAAAAACTTTTTAATAAGATGAGATCCCAGTTGTTGATTCTTTGAAGTACTTCCCGTGCAGTCTGGGTTTTGTTCATGAACTCTCTGCCTACACCTATCTCTTCAAGATTTCTACCTACTTTCTCTTCCAGTAGATTGAGTGTTTCTGTTTTAATATTTAGAGCTCTGATCCATTTTGACTTTAGTTAGTGCATGTTGATAGACATGGGTCTAGTTTTAGTGTTCAGCATGTGGAAAGCCAGTTTTTCCAGCACCATTTATTAAAGAGGCTATCTTTCTTCCAGTGAACATGTTTGGTCCCTTTGTCAAAGTTAAGGTGGCTGAGTGTGTTTTTAGTTGTGTCTACATCTTCTAATCTGTTTGGTTGATCCTCATTTGATGTTTTCATCATTTATAAAATAATAAGAGATAGGTGAAGCCATAGTTTCCCAGCCATTAGGATCAACACTAGAGTTACTGTAAAAATCCGAAAACTGAAATGCACGCTAAGCCTTATGTAAAAATTGAATACATTATTTGCCATATCTATGTGTATACACATATACAAATATACACATAAATGTAGTAATTGTTTTACATGTATGTACATTTATCTGCATAACAAAACCAGTTAAAAGAATTACAGAATTTATAGATTTTTGTGACTATGTATTTTCTTAATGAACACAAAAAAGTTCAATTACAATTATTTTGAAATTTTGAAAGACCTCATACTCCAACTAGTTGTTACTGTATTAGATCATCTTTAATCGCCAAGGGATTTTGCTAGATGAGAAGCAGCAAAAATATTTGTGGTTCTAATTGAACAAAAAACAGAATATATTCCTCAAAAGTTTACTGTGGTTATATACATAGTGAACATTAAAATGGAAAGTAGAAAATACAATTAGTTAATAACTTTATTAGTAGATGTTGAGAGCATTTTTTTAAATTCTTATTTGGCCATGAACCCCCTCCTGTGGCATGCTACAAAGCCCCACTTCTCCTGAGTAACTTCTATACCCAAATGGCACTTTTCCCTTTATGCACTAAACTACTAAGCCATATTCTACACACCAGCAGAAGCTAATAACTTTCAGCTGACCATACTCCATACCCACAGTAACAGTAAATATGGGGGGGATGAAAATTAAGGCTGGAGGGGCATCTACTGCATGTTCAACAAAGATTGACAGTGGAGGAGAGAATGAGAAGCATTTCTTCTGAACCATTATACTCTGTCCTGCACAGTCCAAAGGTACAACTGACCTAAAGAGAGGCTGTCCTCCCTTGTCCTTGGATTACATATCAGTATGAGTGAATTTAAAAATAATGCAGATTATACAATGAAGACATATTGTAAAGTGGTTACAACTTGTGGGAATATAAAGTGTTGTGACCAATAACACTAAATGTGGTGCAACAGGCAACCCATTTATAGAGATGTATGCTTTTACTCTATGCTAACTTGCAGGGAGATTTGAGAAGAAATATGTGTATGTGAAGGCATTAAAATATAATTATTTCAATCTCAGGTTCAGCTTAGGTCTCAAGTCTTTACTTTCCAGGAGTTGACAACAAGACGGCCAGGAAAAAAAATGCATGACTATTAGTTTCGCAGCTCCAATGATGATATAAAACTGATATTCATATTTAGTTTCAAAATGGAAGGTTTGGAAATTACAATACAGTTTATTTAGATAAACTGTGCTACGAGCCCCTTCCCAGAGAGACTGTGGGTTATTTTGCCTCTCCCTTCAGTCCTAGTGAAAAATTTAGAAACACTCATACGTATTCCCTGGGAGTTGGACACTGTATTAGTTCTCCAGAGAAATAGAACCAATGGGAGGGAGGAGATAGATACGATAGATGACGGTGATGGAGGAGGAGGAGGAGGAGGAGAAGAAGAAGATAGAATGAATTAATTTATAAGAGGAAATGCCCTACACCAGTGTAGGCTGAGAAGTCCCATAACAGGGTATGTGTAAGCTGGAGAGCCAGAGGAGCCAGGGGTGTGGTTCAGTCCAAGTCCAAATCCCTGAGAACAAAGGAAGCTGACGATGGAACTCTTAATCTGAGACCAAAGGTACAAGAGCCCAGGGAGCCACTGGTGTGAGCTGTGGATTTCAAAACCCAGAGAACCTGGAGTTCTAACATCCAAGTATGGAGAAGAAGGTCATCTCAGCTTTGGAAGAATGTGAAAGCAAACACTGACATTTTTTTCCTGCCTTTTTGTAACGTCTAGACCCCGAGGCATATGCCCACACTGAAGGTAAATCTTCCATAGTCAGTCCACCAACTCATATGCCAATCTCTTCCAAAATCACCCTCACATACACACCCAGAAATAATGTTTCATCTGCTGTTTAGCTATCCCTCAATCTAGTAGAGTTGACACCTAACATACCATCACAGAGACTAATGTCTGATTCATGCCAAAAAATCTACGAAACGAGAGATAGTGGCTGACAAGCTCATCTTATGAGTCTGAAAGGGCTGCAACCTGTGCCCCAGAGCATCAGGTAAATTTCAGCCTCTCAGACCCTGTTCCTAAAGGCTACCTAGCCATGTGAGCAGACTCTAGATTAAGAAAATGGGTGTCATCTGGTTTTGGAGGGTGAGAAAGGGACTGTAAGCAACTAGCAAGGGAAAAAAGTCCACTTTTGTTCAACACTGCAGGATGTGGGATATTAAGTGATCAGAGAGGATGGGTTAAGAATCATTTTGGATATACACTCCAGGGGCCAAAAAACTGGTTATATCTAGTGAGATGACTCCATTTCCATTATCTTGATATTTTAGTTAATGAGAAGAATTTCTCATCAATTAACATTAAGAAACTTGATCTCAGAGGGAGAGGCACATTTTCATGTTAGCATCTATAGATATGGTGAATGGAATATAGGTACGGTAAATTTCATTACCTTATTCCCAGCATTCAGCTCTGTGCTCCAGTGCCTGACACAAAATAGGATTCAGTAAGAACTAGCTGAAGTATAAATAATGATCATAAACCACCATATCATTTTTGATGTCATATGATTATCTCTGAATGTTTCCTCTGTCTTCAGCTGTAGACTGAGCCACCATAGCAAACTATGCCAATGGCATGCTCATTTCATGAACGCAGCTATTCCAGAACATTCTACATGCTTGCTTTTTGTTTATCACTTAATGTGTGGCCAAAAAGCAGCATTCTCATTGATTCCAATGAGTGGCATCATGGAATACAGAGAAGGAAGTTTCTAATAACTGAAGCCCTTTAAGAACTGAAAAAGGAAGACTTAAGGACAAATCAAAGTCCTGAAAAGGAAGGGAAAGGGAGAGCTGGGTACCAGTGCCATATATGTTTCATATTTTAAACTCAAGCTCTGGAACAAAGAAACCTCAATATAACAATATCAACAAAACATGACATCATAATACTATCCCATGTACATTATTAAAAACAAAAAGTATTAAAATACAGGTCCCAAGGCCGGTGAGATAGCTCAGCAGCATAAGCACCTGCCTGGCAAGTGTGAGGGCCCGAGTTCAACTCCCGGAACCCACATACAAAAATAGGGCCGGTGATATCGCTCAGTGGCACGGGCACCTGCTGGCGCGCGAGATCCTGAGGTCGACCCCTGGTACCCACCAAAAAAAAAAAAAAAAAAAAACAGGTCCCAGGTAATGTCTTTTGCATCACAATGGAAAATATTATTATTCGTTAAGGACAGAGCAGTGGTTCTCTAGGAAAGGCTCTTTCAAGTTATTTAAAATACTGAGAATTTCATTAATAACAGTCACTATTTTACAACTCTTTCCTTAAGCTCACTGAACACTCTTGACAATTTTGGCCACAACACAGCATGCTTTGGTCTGTCGGATACAGTGTGCCAACAATGCTGACTTAGTCACTCATGTTGCTCGCCACATATCTCCGGCTCACCACTATCTGAGAATATGATAGAACAGTGCACCAGAACCTCCGGTGTTCAGTGGAGTTACACGACTGCTACTGACCAGTAAGTTGGGAGCAGGAGAGACACGCCTCTTCTGCCAAGTGAGAACGTAATGTGCTGTTGTGAGAACACTTCGCCCTCCCACAGAGGCCTACAGTGCTCCAGCGCCTGAGGACCATGAGAAGCAGCATCCTCAGATGCCTCTGTCAGCCATGTGGTCATAGGCTGAGAATTAGAAATCCTTCTTTTGCGTTTGCTCTTCATCTCTCTCATCTTCAGTTACATCTTAGTCCTTCCTTTTTTTCCAGTGCCAGGGATCAAACTCAGGGCCTCATGTATGCTAGGCATCCTCATCCCCAATTCCTTCCTATACAACTAAGTAAATCCTAGTAACTACCAGAAGAAATTATGATCTCTATTCAGACATCAATCATGGTAGCCGATGTTTAGGAAATATGATATTATAGTTCCTAAACACACACACACACACACTAGACAGGTGGGTAGGAAGGTAGGTACGTAGGCAGGCAGGTAGGTAGGTAGGTAAGTAGGTAGGTAGTAGGTGGGTAGGCAGCTATAGACCTCTCCACTGAAAGACTGTGTAACACAGGTCTGAGAAATCAAGTCAGCAGACAACCTCCAGCTGTGTCAGGGACTGTCCCAGCTGCAGAGAACTTCCCCATGCAAGATCACACACCTTCCTGGTGTCTCACTGTCTAATGACATAATCACTGTGAAGACATAAAGATCTGCTGTTTTTGGCTCCCCTTGTGATAGCTCTAAACTCCCCACAGGATTCTGTCATTGGGCCTGCAATGCAACTCAACTTCTCCATCTCCTCACTCCTCCTCCCTTCTCCCTTCTAGATGTCGGACACAGGAGATTTCTTTATTAGCATCCTATGCAGTCAGCTTCTTATATTTGCATACAAACATATACACATATAAATGTGTACATGTTTTTTTTGTGTGTGTGTGAGTACTGGGGTCGACCTCAGGACCTCGCATGCCAGCAGGCACCCGTGCCGCTGAGCGATATCACCGGCCCTTTTTTTGTATGTGGGTTTCGGGAGTTGAACTCGGGCCCTCGCGCTTGCCAGGCAGGCACGTACGCCGCTGAGCCATCTCATTGGCCCATGTACATGTTTTTTTAAATAAAACATTCTTAGCAAGGATAAGCATGCTATTGATCAGTCATTGGGGCAATATGCATTCTTGTGCCACTGGCAGTTTGGGGAGAGAAGGAAAGACAGCCAAAAGGAAGCCTGAAGATGAATGCCACTATGCTCCTGCCAACAGTCCCCCTCCCTTGCTTCTACCAACCTCCAGGAGCACTGTTCAGCACCAGCTCCTGAAAAGGTAAGTGCGCTGACATTGTCAGTGAAAGGAAAGAGGATTTGAGGCTGGAAAAATTTCAAAAGTAAGCTAGGGACCCTTTTTTATAGCCTTCCCTCCATGACTCACAGCAGGTGCCTTGGTTTGCTCTAGGTGGTAAAAACCACCTAATATAAAAAAGTATCATTCCCATTTACTTAGTAAAACCTGCTTTCTAAGTGATGGTTGTTTCTCATCCAAGCAGCTTGGAAGTAGATCCATCCAGCAAATCTAGGCAGATATTCTAGATACAGAGACAACTGTTGTTGTCAAGAGTCAACAAGCATTGGCCCATGGACTAAGTCTGGCCTGCCACCAGCATTTTTATTGCCTAATTTTTAGGTTTTTCGATGATTAAAAAAAGTGTAACATTTCATGACATGTTAAAATTATGTGAAATCCAATTTTTTAATAGAAAAAAGGTAAAACAAAATTTCATAACAAAATAATAGAATAACAATAGTTAACACATTATATGTGTTAACTATTTAAAGTAGTTGCACAGGGTGCAAGATAGGGGCATAAAATTTCTCCAGTCAATATTAGCACAGACCTTCCTTTTTAATGAACGAAGAGACACTAACAGTATAACTGACTTGCATTTTTTTCCCTTTTTCCTACTGTCCTTTCCCCTTTCACCCATCCTCGTTCCTTTTTCCTTTTGAACAATTTCTTCTCATTTCACAATATCTATTGCATATTTTGAACCTTATTTACTCTTTCAGTTTCCCACACCAGGGAGACAATACAATGTTTATACACGTGAGTCTGGTTTATTTCACTTATGAGTATGGTCTCTAGTTACACCCATTTACCTATGAAAGTCTCAAGTTTATCCTTCTTTATGGCTGAGTAGTACTCCATTATATAAAAATACCACATCTGTTTATCCATTTCCTGGTTGATGGGCATTTGGGTTGTTTCCAAGATCTGGCTATTACAAATTGTGCTGCTATAAACATAGGTGCACATATATTACTGTGGTATGATGTTTTTAATTCTTCTGGGAAACTACCCAGAAGGGGAATGGCTGGGTCAAATGGGACCTCTAATTCTGGTTTTTTGAGCAATCTCCACACTAACTGAAATCCAAATTTTAATGCCCATAAACTTTTATTAGAACCCAACCATTTATTTACATTTTGTTTAGCTATTTTTGCATCATGACCATGGACAGGAAAAGTGGTGAGAGACACCAGAAGGTCCATAAAGCCAAATATATTCACTATCTGGATCTTGGCAGAAGGACTTGGTGGCCACGGAACCATGTGACTTAAGGTTCCACAGGCACAGTACAAAATCTCTGCTTATTGGCAAATGTCCTGTTTCGGGGATTGGCACAGCTAGACTTGCTGCATATACCCATGTCTACCCAGCCTCTCCCAAACACTGAACACTGTCCACAGAAGTGCACACTGATTTCCAGACTCCAATTTGGACTCAAATCAAAGGTTGTATTTCTTCATATATTTTTAGTTCAAAAATATCTGCCTTTAGTATGGAACCAGAAAATAATATTTTTCAGGTTAATGGAACCATTTTGATGTTAAATAGATGAATGAATGGAGGGATGCATCGTTTAACACATGAGCATTAGGGAAAATGCAAGAAATACGATGATAGCTGTTGTAGGCAGAGTATTTTAGATCTGCCATGCAAACTAAGGTAGAAAATACATCCGTGGGCTTTTCCTTAATAGTTCCAGAATTTCCTTTTAATCCAAAGTTAGTGGCTATAACACAATAGCATTTACTCTTCAGATACCTGAAATTATAGGGTCAAAGATAACAGAATATTGGAAGTACAATTTTCAGTCCCAAAATCACATTACAGGTCAATTAAACAGAAATGACTGGAGTTCCCAAATGCACTGTAAATCATAAAAGGCAATTTTGTCACAAATCCAACTATGAGGCCATTTATCTACCGCTCCAAGCATCAATTTATTTATGTAATATTTCTCAACATAGTACCCAGAAGATTATGTCTAATTCTTATTTTTCAAGATATACTGAGCTTTATGGAGTTTACAAACTCCACAAACACCATATGGAGTTCACAAAGGAATGACAATTTTTTAAATCTTTTATATGATTTGTGAACACATAATCCACTTTTATTACATCAGTCGCTTGCCTAAAAAATTATAA
The DNA here is from genome assembly GCA_028451465.1 of Erethizon dorsatum. Classification (NCBI taxonomy): domain Eukaryota; kingdom Metazoa; phylum Chordata; class Mammalia; order Rodentia; family Erethizontidae; genus Erethizon; species Erethizon dorsatum. The sequence continues at coordinate 37,461,432 of CM051830.1, forward strand.
TGCTTCCTTTTTTTTTTTTTGTGGGTACCGGGTGTCAACCACAGGACCTCGTGCGCCAGCAGGCGCCCGTGCCACTGAGCAATATCACCGGCCCCTTTTTTGTATGTGGGTTCCGGGAGTCGAACTCAGGACCTCGTGCTTGCCAGTCAGGCGCTTATGCTGCTGAGCTATCTCACCGGCCCACTTCCTTTCTGCTTATTCTGGTTTTAAAGGCTTTTATAATTTAATCTCACCTGATCTGTCCAACATCACGGTCTATTACCCAAATGATATCACTCTATGTCCCCCATTTGTTTTGCTATACACCAAAACAATTACTCCTGTTTCCTAATCACCATTTATTTTCATTAACCCCATGTCCTTTGTATGCACTGTTCTTTGTAGCCAGAATCCCTCTCTTTCTTCCCTTGTTGCCAAGACCTACACATCCTTCAAGAACAACATAAATGTAGAAAATTTCCTCAGGCAAAAATAATCATTACTTCTATCCATGCTTCTGTCCATCTACCCACCCACTCTTATTACTAAAATGAACAAGCGTATTGGGAATACACTCAAAAATGGATTAAAGATGAGCTATTTTTGTTGGGTTATCAGGACATTAAAGTATGAGCAAAGTGCTATGGGCCACAAAAAAAGAACACAGAAGAAAGACACTTACGTCAGCTCAGAAAGAGGCCAGTTTGGAAAGTATTTCTGGCATTAAGAAATACATAAGGTTAAGATCATGCAGAACAAGCAGTCCAGAGACAGGCACATGGAGAATGTGAACGGAAAAGGTGTTTGTTCTGGACCAAATGCACAGCAAGTGAAAAACTAGGGTATTCTGGGAGAGGCTGAATCAACATGGCAGGAAAGAAACCTGCCTCTTGGGCCATTTTGCCATACTTTTGATAGAGTACCTAGAAGTTCATATTATTATTAGGTAAAATGGATCTGAGATTCTTATTTTAGCTTATGTAGATGAGTTTCTTCTACTTTAGAATCTGTCAAGACATATGATTTCATTCTGGAAACCTATGGGGCTAGGTGCTATCATGGAATGGACTTTTCGAAAGCGACATTCTACCACCCTTGCCTGATCATCTTGTGGTGCAGGCCATGACTGAGCTCGTGGTATCAACACAGCACCTTTATCTGAACAGCCCACAGAGCTCTGGTAAGATATCACCCTCTTTACAAAACTTGTATCAGTCAATGAATCATAGATATATTACTGGATTCCTCTTACGAGTGCAGGCAATGAGTGCCTCTCTGCTTGAATGGTATGTGGAACGGATGAAATGAGAAGAAATCAAGAACTGGGGCACAGGATGTGTGCTTGAATTTAAAACAGAGTAACATTTCTAACTGTTGTCACATTCACTTTCACAAGAATCAATTTCAGTTTCACATAGAGGCTGTTTACACATATTATCATTTATACTTTAAAATAAGAAATGTTTCACAATGGTAATGAGCCAATTTAGAATTAAAATAATGATTAGTCAATTTGATATCAAACTGTCCTGGAGTTTAGAAGAACTGCATGTTTTGTCACAGTTTCAGCTTAGGTTTTTCATAAAATTTGATTTACTTTTTTTCTGACCTTTATCAAACCATCCAGGCTTCACCATGGATAGCAGGATTTTTCAAAATGGATTTGTGTTGTTTGCCACATTTTGCTGGTTTAGAATATGGAAGAAATACGGTGGATGATGCATTTTGAATTTAGAGAGCATGAAATAATGACACTCATAATGATCTGTAGGAAAAATTATATATTCATCTAGCAAAATACCCCCTCTCAGGAGGAGTTTTAAAATACAAACTACATTGTTCCAAGGTTGTGTCTAGATATGCAGCTATAACTTCAATATAATTTTTATGGAATTTAGCTAGGAGATGGGACATAATTATCAATGTATCCATAAGTAGCAGTCAGAGGGTCCTATAGGTTTTTCCACTGACACCAGGAAAACCATTGCACAGACAAGCAAAATCTCGACTTGGATCTGATCAGCAATTGTCAATTAACCACTGGTGGTTTGTTTGTTTGTTTGTTGCAGTTCTGGGAATTGAACCCATGGGCTTCTGGCATGTCAGGCAAGCATTCTTCTGGTGATCTATACCCTCTGCCCATGACTGGTATTATGACATGATTTTAAATGTTTACATATGGCCGGTGAGATGGCTCAGCGGTGTAAGCGCCTGCCTGGCAAGCTCGAGGGCCCAGGTTCGACTCCCGGAATCCACATACGAGAAAAGGGCCGGTGATATTGCTCACCTGCTGGCGCGCAAGGTCCTGAGGTCGACCCCCGGTACCCACAAAAAAATAAAAAATAAAAAATAAATAAATAAATGTTTATATAAATGGCATGGACTATGATACGATTTAAATAGTAACAACCCATTTAATGCTCATTTCAGTAAATCCCAGGAAACTTGCCTAACAAACATCGTATGTATATCTTATCATTTAATTACAACTGTTTCATCAAGTAGCCATTGTTATTATGATCTCCATTTTACAGATGGAAAAAACCGAGTCTTAAAGTTGTAAGTTTCTTTCCCAAGTTCACACAGCTAATACATACAAGGGCAGAAGTTTTACCAAGGTAGTCTTACTCCACTTGTAAGCCAGTCTCCAGTCCATCAAGAAGTATTATCTTTGTCAAAGCGTGAATTATGTGTATAATGCAGACCTAGAGTTGTCACATTGGAAATGGCACTATTACTTTAAAAATAGGCAACAGGGCCGGTGAGATGGCTCAGCGGCATAAGCCCCTGCCTGGCAAGTGCGAGGTCCTGAGTTTGACTCCGGGTACCCACATAAAAAGGAAAAAAGGGCTGGTGATACTGCTCAGTGGCACAAGCGCCTGCTGGCAAGCACGAAGTCCTGAGTTCGACCCCTGGTACCCACATTGAAAAAAGAAAAAAAAAAAAAAGTAGGCAACAGATAGGAGTGAGACTGTCTTACGATTCACCACCGCAAAAACCCTATGATGGGAGCAAATATGTGTAAAGTTGGATCAGAGAGAGGCTGGCTTCATGGTTAGGTAGGCATAACCTCTTGTGGCTTAACACAGCCAACAGGTTAGAAAAGGGATTAATCAGAGGAAGTCAGGAGGACAAGGTGCCTGAATCAGCAAGCCTTGGTGGAGACCTTGCTAACAGTGAAAACCGTCACTCAGCTCAGTCTAGACCTAAGTGTAACTTTTCCTAGAGAGGACTGTAGAGTGCCCCTTTCTTCAAACACACAGCCACCAGTCCATTTCCATCTTATTTTATCTGTTGAGACAATTTTGATTAATTAGACACGTTTGCAGCAACCACTGACAATTACGTATTTCAATGCAATTAATAAATTATGCCCTGACTTCTGTGCCAATATCAGTAGCTGGGAGGATGTGCATTTGCATGCTGAGGGGTGGGCTGGCTTTCCACATGCAAAACGAATCAGGGCTCCGAGTCTGCAATACTGGCACACAGGGGGCTGACCTCCTTGAAGCCACATTCAGCGACTTCTTTGAAGAAGACAAAGGCAGCCCCTGGCAACTCCAAGAGCTCCCCTTGTGCCTCATTAAAAACTCCTAAAGCCAAATCAAATCAAAATAAGCTTTTATTACAACACACCAGATTATACATCTTGAAGGGCAACAATTTTTTCCCCCAATTACCACCCTGTTAGTCCTCTAGAGTTTGCCTGAGACCTACCACTCTTCAAATAAAATTTCACTTTGGTCAGGTACAAGCAGCACGGGGATGGACTGCAGAAAATCAAAGAACACTGGCTCTGTTGGAAATTTAAACATGATGGTCAGTGCCAGTCATAACAATCCTTCCCGTGGGCTGAAGCTGGAGGCCAGGACCAGGGAAAGGTAAAAGAATGGAAAGCACAGCGGGGCTTTTAACAACACGCTCAGTGGGGTCTCTTTAACAGACCCACACACTACAAGTCCTCAGTGCAGACAGGACCACCACACACGACTCACTTTTAAAGAGAAATCTCACACCAAATGAATTCACACTGCTCTGTACACTGAGCACAAGATAACGCCTGGTACTCTTCATTTGTCAAGAGCTAGACTTTCAAGAAATATTAACTTCTGGGAAGTTTTAAGGATACATTCTATTTGAGTACAACAACCAGGTAATAATTTATATATTTCTATACTGGAAATTATCACACGAAGTCTTATCATTGTCTTCTTATATAAAAATACTTTTACAGCACAAAAAACAGACATAAAAGTGGACATAATTTACACTTCCATGGTCAAAAGAACACAATGAGAGAAGGTATAAACAGTGATTAGTGAAGCTGGAAAGTGGAGAGTGGAGAAAGGTTTTAGTGTAAGGGTGTACGGAACACATAAGGTTCAAAGTCAAATGGTTGGCATCAATGCTTACTTTCAGAACACATTGAAATTTGGATCCTAGTTTGGATCCAAGTAATTATACATACTTAATATCTTGCTTTCCTTTTGGTGAAAAACCTTGGTTGGTGGGCCCAAGCATATAATTCAAAATATTTTCATGCAGGAAAATCCACTAGCATAACTTCCAAAGGCTTCAAGCAGCCTGCATACCTCACTTTCTACATGAAGATTCTGGTGCTTCATTCTTTTCCACCAGGAACAAATACAGATAAACCAGTCCATTGTCCTAAAAGGTAATGAAAATTCCTCTGGGCAGACTCTAGGAGCAAAGAGAGCCTGGCTACCATCACAATCACAGAGACGGTTCTCCTGCATGTTTCTAAACCAAGTCCTATGTGAAACAGTACTGCAGCCAAAATTACCCAGGCAAGTGTTATGTGTCATACATTCACATTAAAAATGCTGATTCTGTAAAGTAAAACAAACAGTTGATGTGGATTGTCTTGTAGGTCAGAGTCAGACAAAACCAAAACAATGCTGGTCAAACAATGCATATTGGTAGTGGTGGTGGTGGTGGTAGTACTTTATTTGATTTTTTATTACTATGTGTTTTTTGTAACACTGAAAATGACAAATACTTTACCAGGTGCTTGACACCATAAAGAAACAAGAAAATAAAATCTCGTGCCTTGTTATTACATTGCTATACTCAGTGGCAAAGATAAGAACACAAACTACTTGTTTTCACTAAGAACGGTTACATATAAAAAGAGAAACGAAATGAAAGAAAAGCTCAGTGGAAGTTGTGTACTTCGCTGAGACTCATTCTGCACTGTCTCGCATATTCCCCCAAATCTCTGGCATCTCATTTAAGGACAAGAATTTTTGAATCCTTTCATTTGTTTTTCTCTCCTGATACTTTGTTAGCAATGACTCCTATAATACTTTATGCAAAGCTCCACTGTAGCACTTTTAACATTATAACTATTTGCTTCAGTGCCTGTCTCTCCCAGTAGACTATGTGTGTGGACGGGTAGGCCTGTATAATCATCTTTTCACATCCACGTCCAATTTTAACTCTTGCTACACAGCACATGGTCACTAAAGTTTATTATACAACACAAAGAGAGTTTTTAAACTCAGTTGTCTAAAGAAGGGCCAGACAAGTAATGCAAATTAATGACAGCATTTATAAGAAGACGAGGAGTAAGGACCTGAGGAGTCCTTAACCCTGAACAGAGCAGATCTGGAAGACAGTGCACAGCACTGCCAGCTTCACCTCCCCTCCCACTTTTTCTAAGGAAGCTGAATAACTGAATATGAACATGAATTTTTCCACATTCAAAAAATACTGTGCAACCAAACAAAATACATCCACTAGACAGATTCTGCCCACAGGCCACCAGTTTATAACTGTCACATGTTAATATATACGTGAGATCAATAAATTCTAATACTGGCATAATGTTTGTTCTCATTTGGCTTATTAAAAGTAACTACTCTAAAGAGTGCCAATAATTCTTACATAATCTGAACATTATTAGAAACGGCCATAACCATAACCAGAAACAAAGAGTTGACCTATACCATTCACATACCATCATGTACAGTCAAATTTCCACTCCATCCCATTCAAGTCTTCAACTGACACTGTGTAAAAGGGCTCCCTCCTTCTCTGTGTAAACTCTTTTGATGGATGTATTGCAACCTAGCTACTAACACCACAGTATGCAGTAAGTGCTGAATTTGTATATGACTTGATTATTGGACACAGCAATAAATATATATATGTTCATTTTGCGAGTAGAATAAATGAGATGAACAAAATTTATAAATAAGAGTTTTTAAACTACCAATTTAATCATTTCACTCCACAAATATTTAATGATTGCATACCATATGTCAGACTCCATGCCATAGATTGAACAAACAATGTTTACAAAGACGAACTTGGTCCCACTCCTCAAAGACTTACACCAGAGAATGGGAGTTCTCAAAGTTTGGTTCCCAGTTCAAAAGCATCAGTATCATCTGCTGAGAAATTGGTAGAAATGAAAATCTTTAAGTCTCAGCTCAAAACCTCAGATCTATTGACTATAAAACTGGGTTTAGGACCCAGAAATATGTGTTTTTACAAGCCCTCCCAGAGACACTGATGCAAACTCATGGCTGAAGGCATCCTTCTAGAGGACAGTTGGGGAGAAAATCAAATGACAAAGAAAGCTGAACTAACAAATTACCATAATGTGGTTTAAAACAACAACAAAAAATTGTTTTTTAATGCACCAGAGTCCAGAAGTCAGAAATTAAAGCATCAGCAGGACCACTCTTCTTCCAAACATTTAGGGTAAAACACTGCCTTGTCTGTTGTAACTCCTAGTGGATCCGGCATTCCTTGGCTTGTGGTAACACAATTCCCATATCTGCCTCTATTTTTACATAGCATTTTCCTTAGGAAGGTCCTCTCCTCTTTTTATGAGGATGTCAGTCATTGGATTTGAAATATGATCCCAATATGATTGTATCTCAAGATCCTCACTTTTACACCTGCAAAGACCCTATTTCAGAACAGATTCATGTTCTGAGGTTTGAGATACACATGAATTTTAAGGGGACAAAACTCACCATAGAATGGTCAGCATAGCAATATAACAAGGTAGTAGATTTTATTTTATTCTTCATGGTGCAAGCTCCCTCCATTTCTTGGTCTCCATTCCACTTGCAAAAGATCTATCTCCATTTTTTCTATTATCTTTTATCTTCTTTATTTATATTTTGGGTTTCTCAAAAGGGAAACTATGTGATATTTAAGCTTGTGTGTCTGATTTATTTCATTTAACATTGGGGCCTCAAAGTACATCCATTTTTCTACAAAGAACTCAATTTTATCTTTCCTTATGGCAGAGTAGTACTCAATTGTGAATAAATACAACATTTTCTTTAACCATTCATTTGTTGATGGAACTACAGACCACTTCCAAGATCCAGCTATTATAAATTATGCTGCTATAAAATGGGTATGCACATATCACTGTAATATGACGTCTTTAACTCTTTGGGGAAAATACCTAAAAGTGGAATAGCTGGGTCAAATGGAATTTCTAGTTTCAGTTTAAGAAATCTCTATACTGATTTCCATGGTGGTTATACTAGTTTACATTCTGACCAACAATGTCCAAGGGTTCTTTTTTCTCTGCAGCCCTGCCAACATTTATTATTATTATTATTTGATTTATTTATAATAGCTATATTTTCTGGAGTAAGTGGAATTTCAGTGTTGCTTCAATTTGCATTTCTCTAAAAGCCAGCAATATTAAAGATTTTTTTCATGTATCTACTGGCCATTTGTACTTCTTCTTAGAAGTGTCTATTTTTTTCAGTTGCCCATATTGTGATGGGGTCTTTCATTTTGGGGGTTGTCTAATTTTTTGAATTCTTTATATATTCTTTATATATTCTGTATATATTCTTTATATAGTCTTTACATATACATATTTTTAATTCTATATATATATATATATATATATATATATATATATGATATATATATATCCTCTACCAAGGAACGTCTGGCAAATGTTTTTTTTCTCCCCATTCCATAGGTTGTTTCTTCATTTTGTTGGTTGTTTTCCTTTTCTGTGCAGAAATTCTTCAACCCAATATTGATTTATTGATTTATCAATCTTTGTACTATTTCTTATGCAATTGGGGTTCTGTTCAGAAAGTTCTTGTCTACACCTGTGTCTTCAAGAGTTTTACCTATTTTATCTTCCAGCAGAGTAAGCATTTCTGTTATAACAAGTTTAGCGTTCTATGCTCTCCTTTAAATTCTATTTCATCCAAGCCTACAGAGGACTCAGTATTGGAAGCAATAATGTCATCTTTTTAGACTAGTGAGAGGTGACTGATGATAGGAATAATCTAATTAGACAAGCAAAGCATTCTAGGGCCATTTAACAGTTTAATGTAGGAACCATCAGCCCTCCAAACTTTATTTTTTATTTATTTTATTTTTTGGTGTTTTTGAGATGAAGTCTCCCTATGTAGTTCAGGCTGGCCTTTGACTCACTATGTAGCCCAGGCTGACCTCGAACTTGTGGCAATCCTCCTGCCTCAGCTTCCCCAGTGCTAAGATTACAGGCAAGTGCCACCATCCCCAGCAAGTCCTCCAAAATTTAATCAAGAACAGACTACTGGAGCCAGTGAGATGGCTCAGTGGCGTAAGCGCCTGCCGGGCAAGTGCGAGGTCTGAGTTTGACTCCCGGTACCCACATAAAGGAAAAAAAGGGCCGGTGATATAGCTCAGCAGCACAAGCACCTGGCAAGTGCGAGGTCCTGAGTTCAACTCCCAGTACCCACATTAAAAAAAAAAAAGAACAGACTACTGCTTTGCCTCATACTTAATAATAATAATAACTGAGTCATTAAAATAAGTTTAAATTACATTCACTGTTCTACTTAATATTAGAAAGAAACATGTACCATATTTTCAATGTTTCTGTTAGTTATTTTTTAAATGTTACCTAAGTAGGTGAACTCTTCAAAATTTCATCAAATACGTTATTTTCTCATAATGTTGGAAAAATCAAACGTTACCATGCTAAGAAAAGCATCACTTTACATCTGCGTAGTTACTCCCAGTCTCCGAAGTTTGATCTTTCTCATTTCTCACAACAACCCTGTAAGGCAGACATTGCTCCCACAGTGCCAGTGAGCAACTGAGGCACACACAGCCTCCTATTCTTGGCCATATGAATAACCTAGTTTTTGACTCCTGTAAAATGTTTTCATTTATCCATATATTCATTCATTGAACTCATTTACTGAGCATTAACTATTTCATGGAATAAAATGTCAGGAAGTTTAAATATAAATGTAAATCTGGGCCAGTGAGATGGCTCAGCGGCGTAAGCGCCTGCCTTGCAAGCGCGAGGGCCCGAGTTCGACTCCCGGAACCCACATACCAAAAAGGGGCCGGTGATATCGCTCAGCGGCACGGATGCCTGTTGGCGTGCAAGGTCCTGAGGTCGACCCCCCGGTACCCACAAAAAAAAAAAAAAAAAGTAAATCTATAGTCAAAGTATGCTATGATTTAAACATCCTCTGCAGTTGGGTTTTATAGTAATAAGGGAATCCTAGAGGATTTTTTTAAGGGGGTACCAGGAAGGACCTTGTGCTTGCCAGGCAGGCACTGTGCCACTGAGCTATATCCCTGGCCCCTCTTAGAGGATTTTACAATCACTATATAATGAAATACTGCCTGTTACTAAGTTACACATGGAAATAACTTGGATATTTTGAGCAATGGATTGAGTCTGTGCCCATCCATGATAAGACAGACACATGAGATGGGAAGAATCCCAGTATCTTCTATGTGTTCTTCAGATATTTAGCTAATTTAAATAACTTGGGAATATTTTTTAATCACTCGGTTCAGTAGGTGAAAAACAAAACAAATGAATCGGTCAAGGCTAATGCATCCTAATAGACAGGTGGTGGCCTATGTTTCTTTTTTCCATGGTCTATTTCAATACTGTGTAGATTTAATGTCTGTGCACTTCTTGAAATGTCCCACTTAATAATTAAACCCAGAAAAAATTTGTCTTCACAACTTAATACACGGAAAACTGTGGGGTAGAAAAGTTAGATGAGCTGATTATACTCAGGCAAGTTCTTAGCAACATAGGGTTTCTCTGCCAGAAATCGATATGTACTAGAAGCCACTTTCCAACATCCTATTGCTTATATGGTCACTTCTGTGCTGTCAAGGTTCAGTAATACCTCTGTTCAGGAATGCTTCTATTTGCAAACAATTTGGTTCGCAGAGAAAAGTGTTCAGCAAAACTCTGCTTCATTCGCAAATTCTGCACTGGGTGACCAAACACAATCACAGACATCTTCTCCACACAAACACAAATGCAGCCACCTTCCCCAAAATCATTAAACAAATTAATTTTGTAAACTGAGACACCACTGTCATTGTCAATTTTGTCTTGTTTTCTAATGCTGTCAAGTTATTTAAAAAAAAAAAAAAGGGACAACATATATTTGCAATCTAAATTCCAGAGTCTTTCTTGAAATTGCTACTTGTAGTTTTGGATGAATTAACACACTGGCTTGGATAAGAAAATGCAGAAGAAAAGTAATAATATTGAAAAATAAAAGAGAGGTATTGTGTTCATGATTTGAGACAATTATATTCACTGTCAGAAAAAAAATAGCACTTTAAAATCCAATACCTAACACAAATAGTAAGGCAAAGAACATTATATTGTTATTGGAACTTGTACCTTTTTTAAAAAACTCAGTGGCTACAGTTAAGGTACAATCCATAAAAAAAGGGTATGTGGACAACAAATTAGACTCACGTTGGAAAGAATTACTCAGGTTTTAAACTGACAACCCAAGGACAAAGCAAATCTGGTTCTATGTCTAAACTCTGCGTTGGTTTTGATAAGTCAGTTAATTTCCTGATGACTTTGAAAACTTTAAATCACTGCCATCTTCAAACCTTGAGAAATGAATCATCTGTTTCTGTCAAGTGGAAAAGGACAAAATCAGCAGGGAAGGAAATTTCATTTTCAAAATGCAGACAGAATGCATTAAATAGGGAATTATTTACCAGTAACTATGCTATTGGGTTTGTTTGTCTATAGAAGTTTTAATACTCCCTGCAGTTTCTAGGATCTTGAATGTCCCCTAAAGGCCCATGGATTAAACCTCTGGCCCTTGGGTGATACTACTGGAATGTAGTGAACCTTTAAGAGGCAGGGCCCAGGGCCAGTGATATAACTCAGGGGCATAAGCGCCTGCCTGGCAAGCATGAGGTCCTGAGTTGGACTTCCGGTACCCGCATATATTAAAAAAAAAAAAAAAAAATGAGGCAGGGCCCAGTGGAAAGAAGTTAGGTCACTGGGGACGTGCCTTTGAAGGGGACTGTGGGACCCTGGTTGTTTCCAATTTTTCCCTTTCCTTCCTGGCTGCCATGGGAATGAGTAGATTTCTCTACCATGTGCTCCTGCCACAATGTGCTGCTTCATCACAGGTCCAAAACCAAATTACCATGGACTGAAATCTCCAAAGGGATCCAAAATAAACCTTCCCTCTTTATAAATTTATTCATCTCAGGTTTTTGTTATAGTAACAGAAAAGTTAACTAACACATTCCTTTAACGAACACAAAAGGGAAGCAATTTTAAGGATACATGTGGCCATTAGGTCTCTTTCTCTGAAATTTTTCTAGTAAGAAGGAGCCAAGGAATTTGTTTGGCGTAACTATTTGGTCCTAGAAAGGGAAACACAGATTGCCTATCACAAATTTTTTCTTTAGAAGTTAACAGACCATTAGACCATCTTAGTGTCTGAAATACAACTTCTAATGTATGTAATGAATCATACAAGAAAAATATCATTATCTTAAGTTTTCAAATGCCTAGACTGACGCTCAGAAGTTTTATATCACTTGCCAGTCAAGCATTCATAAAGTGAAGGCACAGAATTTGAGATATAATTTGTGAACTCCATCCTCTGTCCTTTGTGGCAGCTCATTTCTTCCAGTGAGTCTTGATACCCTGATTACCTGAATTTTCCTTTCCTTTTCTATACAAATAAAGAGGCCTGCCTTATGAGATCATTGTTATGAATGTTAAATATCATATGCATATATAAACATGGTTATTTTAGAACCAAACATTTTCATTTCAACTCCTATAAAAAAGTTGATTGGTCTGAGAGAACCGTGATTATTTAGATTTATAAAAAAGTTGATTGGTCTGAGAGAACAGTGATTATTTAGATTCAGATTAGCTATTTTAATGGTAATATGAAAAGTACCAAACTTTGTTTCCTGTCCCCTACCCCAAGACTGCCCTTTCCCAGTAAATCTGGAGAATCCTGAAGATTTACAGTAAAAAGTACAGTTCTGAAGTCCACATCTCCTTCCTCCAAGACTCACCCAGCCACAACCCCTACTCGTATGTAGGCTGGAGGGAGAATAAGTAAGAAAATTTTACTTATGCTTCTGACTCAGGTTTGGCCAAACGCCTACTCTTCAGAGAGTTTGGCCAAAGGTGCAAATTATTCCCAAATACATTGACTTCCTAGGATCAGTATGCTTTGAGGTCTGCTGGAGGCAAACCAAAGAAAAACACGAGCATACGATTCTTTTTCTTGGATAGTTTGAGGACTTTCCCAACATTTTTTAATGGTTCTTTTAAGACAGAACCCAATTCTGAGCTTTGTTGAAGTTTGCTGAAGTCTTAAGGAAACTGAAAACCAGACACGGGAAACCTCCATCCACCACTTTAAGCCGTTTCTATGTGCTACAATCAGAGTCAAATGCAAAAAAAAGAAAAGAAAAGAAAAGAAACAAAAAGAACTTTTGCACAAGAAACCTTTACCCAAAGTACAATATTATCAGAGGTCAATGCTTCTGTTCCTAACACAAGGCAAGAAACTTTTACTCAGATCCACCACAGATTTAGGAGGAACCATCGATACTGGTAAGAACTCAGTGCATATCATGGTTCACCCAAAGAACACTTTTACTCTGCAGATCTCGAGTCAACCCTCCTCTCTGTAAGGCACAGAACTGTGCACTTCCTATGAAGCACTGTAATTAATCCTTGCAGGTCTAGTAGGTGAGGCTGTTACTGGTCCCCATTTCACACATCAGGAATCAGGTAATGGAATAAAGAAAGACCACGAACAACATTGAGCTATCTTCAAAATTTAGCAAAAGAGAAAGAACACTGGGAAGCCTCCTTCCTTCTCGCCCACATGCTGTGATCCATGGGAAGAACGCTCCTGGGAGGTGTGGCTCTATGAGCCTGTGGAGAGAGCTTAAACGCAAATTGCAGAGTCCCTCTTGTGTACTGGAAGGGGAAAATGTTTTACATGTGTTTCTATACTCCAATTCACAGGAAATATCAGAAGAACGATATCTCAGAAAAAAGAATACGTTCTTGCCTCCCATTGCATATTAGCAGCATGTAAGATTCTCTAGAATTTTTATATCTCAACTAAAAGCAAGACATAGAAGAGACCGATGGGAGTTAAGTTAGTTGCTCTAGCACAGTCGCTGCTGCCACAGCTAGTTCTGATGAAATTTGTTTGGCTCTCTGGGTGTCAGCTTTCTAAGCTCGTCACATGTGTAGCCTCCTAGGAAAGGCCACCTCTCTAGAGAGGAGACCAGGTTTTGGCCCAAGGTTTATGAGTTTTCACAGATCTTAGGGTATCTGGAAACTAGAAAGGGAAGTGGACCTCTGAACTAAGCCAGAATCAGATAGGGTGTAGTTAAATTCTGTAATATTTCAGGAGGAAAATAATTAGAGTACAAAGAAAGGGGTATACATGTGGTAGCAGAGAATTCATCATAGAGGAGAAAGAGGGCCTTAAACTGTCAGTTCAAGTTAAATCCAGAAAGACACTTTCAGGGATCTGCCTAAGAAGATAGAAATTTATTTAGTGATGGGGCACATGAAATAGATGGGGAGGAGGGAAAAGAGGAGTGCTGCAGGGAAAAGAAACAGCCATGATCGATCACATTGAGACAGGAAGGTATGGGGCAGGTTCAGAAACTCATTTAGTGAAGGGTCAGGAAGGGCCAGGCCTGCCAGAAGTGCTCTATATGTGATATTATAAATCTCCTGGAGAAAAAATGTCACTTAAGAAATAAAAAATGAAGATGGATCAATCACAAAGCTTAAACTGCAAAGAAGAGGGATGGTTTCATGAGTGAATTTCATGAGTACAAATCTCTCCTCCAGTCCATTCCTTCCATATATTCCCATCTGAATTCTAGAAAGGAAGTGGGATGGCACCATTATATGCACAAAAACACTGGAAGCATACAGAAACACTATTGAGGAAGAAGAGTACTCTTTCTAATTATAGACAATTTCAGAGAACCTAGCATCCGTGAAGCATTTTCAGAACAAAATACCTTGCTGGCATTACTCTCAGAAGAGAGACAGCATTAGCTAAAAGAAGCAGTATTGAACAGTGGCACCTTGTAGAAGTAGATGAACAGAAGAGAAGAGTAAGAGTGTGAAATTAGCTTCTGAGAGCAGCTCACCGTGGGCCATGGAACAGTGGGAATCACTTCCATGCAGCTTTGCATAGTAAGCAGAGAAAGAGGGGATAGATCAAAAAGTCTCTTAGTAGACTACATTATTTATGCACTCAAAAATGATAAACAGTCTGGTTAATTAATCAGCAAAAGAATGTACTGAGTGAAGTATTTTGCCAGGGATCATGACTCCGCAATTAGTAAGTGAGGTCAAGAGCCAAGAAAAACATAAATTACCACTTTGTTCAAGATAGCACAGAAGTTGTGTTCATTTATTCATTTATTTGTTTAAAAAGCACCCCAAGGACCTAACTACATATCAGGTTGCTATGACAAGCAATATGGAAACCGATTATTGAGTTATTCTTTGATGGCATCTCACCAAAACATCAAGTACAATAGCATTTCATATGCCATGTTAGAAATATGGAGAGATATAGAAACTTGGATCCATTCACTGGGGAAAAAGCCCTCTGTAGAAGTTTACTGAGAATATGGCATTTGGGTTGAATTTCCCTACACAGAATAAAGGAGGCAGAAAAATTGCAGAGCTGCATTTTGCAAGAGGCAGAAATTAGGCACCATACTTTGTTTGGCACCGTGACAATCTTATGAGGCAGATAATAGCTATCTACAGATGAGGGGAATGAAGTTTGGAGCAATAAATGAGTTTTCCACAGCAATATTTCTAGTAAAGGAGCTAAGATTTGAGCTCAGGATTAGAGATTGTATACCTTTGCTCAAGTGTCACTTTCAGGTGGAAAAATCATTAAATACTACTATAAAGTTATTCTTTTGGGAAAAGAAGGATATTTAGAAGAAATATTTCAATAGTTTAGATTAATGTAAGCATATTTTTTCAGTCTTAGTTCTATATGTTGTGTATCTTGATAAGTGAGGAATGTCAAATATGTTATCAAATCCTTTAGCCTTATGGTGTTTGTTCCAGTGCCGGGATGGATGAGGTCTTTATTATTAAGTTTAGTATTAGCCAAATGCATAGTACTGCATCTCTGTCTTACCTCGTTTTTCAAAAGAGGAATCAAAAACTGACTTTCTATAGCCATTTTCACCTCTGAGTATCTGTTTGCTTGCCTCCATTTAGTTTAGTGCCATTTTGTTTAATTTCATTATTGAATTTGGTATTAGATTACAGGATATAGACTAGCAAAGACTTACTTCACCCATTGCACTATATTACCTGAAAATAATAATAAATTTAAATATTTATCTGACTTCTATTATAAAACATCCATTATAGTCTCTTTCATTTTCACAAAAAAAGAAAAACAGCCCTGGCCAGGGATATAGCTCAGTGGCACAAGCACCTGCCTAGCAAGCGCAAGGTCCTGAGTTCGATTCCTGGTATCCTCCCACAAAAAAAACCCTTTAATAATTATTCAGAAAGTTATTCACAAGTTAGTATGTTAATTATTGACGACTAACTTATATTTTAAATAATTAAGGGTTTTCAGAAAAAAATGTATTTAATTTAATAAACATGTATAAGAATAATGGAAACTCATAACAAATTTTTCTCTTTAGCAGAGTGTTAACAAATGTAATACAAAATAATATAATTATCTACCTTCAATTCATGAGAATATTATTTTAGGAATCTTATGATCATATGCTTATTTATCCTTCTCTCAGGTATTATAAAGAAAACACATTTGTAAGACTACAGATCATTGACAGAAACAATAAAAAGCACCTCAGTAGGAGTCTTGGAAAACTGAAGAAAAGTCGTAGGACTGATATTGAGGAAGGAGAAACAGAGCTGCAACTCCTCCAATCTGGCTACTCAAACACCCTGCATTTGGCCTAGCTACATCAGGCGTCCCGTGGCCATTCTAGGAGACATTTGCTTTGCCTGCACCATGCTTCAGATGTGGATCTACCCTGCATGACTCTGGCCTGCAGTCTCTCTGGATAATTCTGTCCTTCCACAGCTCTACTCAGTTAGGTCCAAGAAGGGCCCCTTCCCCTACCCATGACACTGCACATTTATGAATCTGCCTTTTCTCCTCTTTACTAGCAATTTCCTTATACCCATAGCAAGTTCGGTTCATGTGCTGATCCCTCCTTAAGCTGCAGCATAACTCCTAATAAAGGCTCTTCTAGATGGTATATTCTTGTGTATTCAAGATTATATCTTGTAAAGTATGCTGAATCAGTACACTTAAAACTGGTAACACCAAAGATCACTGGTGCCGAAAGTAGCCAGCAGCCATGGCTGGTAACACTGAAGAGAACTAGCATCCACAGAATGGTAAGAGAGCAGTGTAAAACTGTCAGGAGCTGCCATCTTTGGAGGCTGGAAGAGTTCCTAAAGCCTGCCTGGAAAGGTTTACTGTGTGCAGCAGCAAGGAGGGCTGCTGACACAAAAGAGCTGATAGTCACTGGCATTCAAAGCTCAGGGCTGTTAACACCAAGAGCTACACTTGACCAATTTGGGATTTCTATACAAATTGAGCAAGAACCCTCACTTGACCAGTAACATCCTCTAAGTCCATATGGGGACCCTACCTTTAAAAGGGTTCTGAAGAAGAAAGTGTAAAATTTTGACAGTTGTCAACAGGCTGAATAACAAGCCCATGTCTGATTTCCATTTTACATGCAGCTAAGAATCCAGGCTAGCAAGTTACAATAATTGACTTCTATGGTTCTGTGAAAACATTATTGTGTGCCTTTAAATAACAAACCAATGACTTCATAAATGTATTAACTTATTTAGGAAGAAAGATACAAGGTTCTTTTCCTATGACCACCTCAAATAAACGTTGCAAAATCATATAAGAAAATGGACACAAAATACTTCAAATGTTTAGAAATTCAGCAGGAAGTCAAACTATCAACCAGAAAAATACAGAATGTAACTTTCATACAAATTTTAATCCCTGTGTCTTATGCATGAATAAACAAAACAAAAATACCACATTATTGCTCATTTTACATTTCCAATTCAATGAAGTTGGCAGTGTTTTATCGCTGTATCTATTTCACTTATGTATGCATCTGCCAAACACATTAAGTAAGGCCCACTTCAACACTCCCAGTACTGTGCTAGATATTGTGGGAGACAGGAAAAGCGCATGCAAAAGACATTTTTCTCCCTGCTCAAGGGGTCCACAGTTAAATTGAGGAGGCTAAGTTAAACCCCATGAAAAGCAAGAAACAGTATAGGACTGTGAAGTAGAAATCTTTAAAAGTCAAGAGAATTGGTCAGCAAGGGGTTATATCAGTCACGTTATCCATGAATTGAGTTTTTTTCCTTGTAAATCATTCATTGTTTACATTTTAATCAAGGATTTCATCGTGAGATAATTGTGGATAACATACGGTTACAAAAAAATAATACAGACATTCTGCAACCCTTTACCCAATATTCTCCAAAGGTAATGTCTTGCAAGACTATAGTATGATCCTATTTCTATAGTTTTGTCATTTCAAGAATGTCGTGTAAATGCCATCATATAGTATAATTTTTGAAATGGTTTTTTGTTTTTTTCTCACTCAGCATAAGACTCTAGAGAGTCATCTAGATTGTTCTCCCATGGTATGGATGCACCACAATTTCTCTAACATTCCATTCATTTGAAAGATATGAATGTTTTCCATTTTAAACTGATAAGAATAAAGCTGCCATAACAAAAAAGATGGCTCTATGAAAATTAATATAATTAATAAATGCTTGGTAACACTGACCAGGAAAAAGCAAAAATATATATTTAATTAATAACAAAAAATAAAACCTTACAAATTCTACTGATGTTCAAAAGGTAACAGGAAGATACTTTGAACAGCTGTATATCAAATTCTTTGAAAGTTCAGATAAAAGGGACACATTTCTAGAAAAAATATATACTGACCTAAGTGACACACACAAAAAACCGAAAACAGGAATAATTCTATACAGATGAAGGAAAATGAATTTGTAATTCAAAACTTTTCCCTAGAAAATGTATAACCTAAGTATCTTCATTGGTGAATTTCAGCACACAAGTAAAGAAAAAAATAGTGCCAATCTTGCATAAGAAATTCCAGGAAACAGAAAAAACATGGAACATTTCCTGGTTGTTTTTGAGACGTTAACAGAATCTCTATACTAAACTGACAAGAAATTTACAAGAGAAATCAAAGACCAATCATTGCTATAAAAGTTCGATGAAAAGATATTAAATTTTTGCTAACCAAATCCACTAATACAGAATAATCATAGTGCATCACAACCCAGTGTAGATTTATTTGTTCCAAGAATCAAAAATTGGCAAAGGGAAAAAATTAATTAATCAATTAATGCAATTCACCATAGGAAGAGAAAAAAAGGGAAAAATTACCTCAAAAAATCACCTGTTAAAATTATTCATAATAGAAACTCTTAGCAAGCCAAGAATAGAAAGCAATTTTAATTTGAGAAAAGGTATAAAAATCTTCTAGCAAACATACTGAATAGTAAAATGTCAAAAACTTTCCTTTAAAAATCAAGAACAGGGCCAGTGAGATAGCTCAGCGGCATAAGCACCTGCCTGGTAAGCGTGAGGTCCTGAGTTCGACCCCCAGTACCCACAAAAAAAAAAAAAAAACAAGAACAAAACAAAAATGCCAGTATCATTTATATATATTAAAAATCCTAGCCAGTGCAATAAGGCAAGAAAAGTACTGAAATGTATGAGAATTTTAAGGGAAGAAATATTATCATTATTTGCAGAAAACACGATTGGGCTCAGAGAGAATCCAAAAGAATTTGGTACTACAATATAATTAACACAAATTCCCTACCTTTCTCTGTCAAAACAGTCCCTAAGCTTATGTCAGCTTCTGGTCTCACTATTCCATCTGTTGTTCTGCATGTCTGTGTATCTTGTTCTCAGAACTTTTTAAATCACTATATAAATTAGGCCACGGGACACATTACTCAAGGATTTCTCTTAAAATTGAGTATTTCTGAGGTTTTTACAACCATGAATAACACTTCAAAGTATGTCTTAATGTCTGTGACCATTAATCCTGATTTGTCAACTTCACTGGATTAAAAAACACCTAATAGATTAGTGAAGCATACTCCTGGATGTGTTTGGAAGGGGCATGGAGGTGTGACCTCAAGAACTATATTTATATATGGTCCCTAGCCAGTTTCTCTCAGACACTGTTCCTCTGCTCTGCTTCCCAGCCACCTGAACTCAACTGTTTTGCTCTGCTATGCCCTTGCATCATGGCCTTGGAGCCAGCTGTCCATGAACTGAATCCCTTTAAAACAAGAGCCAAATGAAACTTCACCTCCTTTAAGTTGTGGCTGTCACTTTTTTGTGTCCAGTAATGGGAAAGCTGAGAAATACAGAAAATCAGTAATAGAGAAGTGGGGTTGTTGCCGTATAGTAACAGCAACCACGTGGTTTAGAAACTTTGGAACTGGCTAGAGGAAGGAGTTTGGAAAAATTTGGAGATGTGAGCTAGAGAAGCCTTAGAATGCTACAAACAGAGTTTGGTGTGACATTCTGGTCAGCTCAGACCAGAATGTTGGTAGAAATGTGGACAATAAAGGCCAGGCTCACGAGGTTTCATTTGGGAACAAGAATTCCATTGGCATTTGAACTAGACAGTCTGTGTGTGTGTTATACCCTGGCAGAAAATTTGTATACATTTTGCCAATATCCTGAGACTATGGAGGAGACTGATATTAAAAGCAATGGGTTAGTTAATCTGGTAGAGGAAATTTCAACACATCCTAACGTTCAGGTGGTAATATGGATACTGTGGCTATTTTAGCCAGATTTATTATAAGAATCAGAGACAAGGGCCGAGGATATAGCTCAGCAGCACAGTGCCTGCCTGGCAAGCATGAGGTCATAAATTCAATTCCTGGTACCAGGAAAAAAAAAAAAAAAAAAGGATCAGGGACAAAAGGCAGAGCAGACAAAATTGAATCACTTCAATTTTAGGCTAGAAAGAACCATGTATAAATTTGGGGCCAAAAGGGATACAGCTGCTAAAGAGACTGGCACCATTAAAAAAAAAAACAAAGTATTTTGTATAGGGACAAGATGAAAGGTGCTTTGATGGCATCCCAGGAATTAGGAAGACTCCACCCTTTGCAGACTAAAGGGTACCAAAGCATCAACCATTCATTTGAAAAGATACTCCCTAGGACCCCTGCTCAAGAAGGGCCTAAGTGAACTGGTCCCCTGGAATTCATAACATCATGCTCAGCCATGCAAGCACTCAGAAACTACTGCAGCCATGGTCTAAGGGGGCCTTACTTCTGCTTCCGCTGACAGCACACTTGGTGTGGTCCAAATGTTGCTGGTTTTACTGGCATGCAGAATGCAACAGTTGTTGGGTCATGGAGGCTTCAACCCAGATTTCTAAGGAGACCCTGAGAAGGCAGTGGAAATGAAGCCAAAGGTTCAATGGAAATGCCACAGGATTGGAGAGGGAGGCATGTAGACTATCTACAGAGAAAAACTGTAGCCTGAGAATGGAGCCACCTCAAGTACAAAGCTATATGGGCTATAATCAGCAAAGCCACAGGAGTAAGACCACCCAGGACCTATGAAACTTACATCCCACCACCATATACCCAATGCCAGACAAAAAGCTACAGGACTTAATGCTTGCACTGCTGGGTTTCAGTCTTGCTTTGATCCATTTTTTTCTATTCCGCTATTTCTCCCTTTTGGAATGAGAATGTTTATCCTGTGCCTTGGGCTTATGTAACTTGTTTTTTAATTTTACAGATGCTCACAGTAAGGGTTCACCTTTTATCTCAGAAGAGACTTGGACTTTTGAAAAACTGCTGGAACTGTTGAAACTTTGGGAAAGGATTATTGCATTTCTGGTTGTACATGGAATAGCTGTATTGTGTTAGGTGGAATTTTGAACTATTATCTCTATTTGGAGATTAAGTATGGCTTTAGAAGATGTGTTTAAGTATGAAGTTGAAAAGGATGGATTGTGACCATTAATC
This sequence comes from Erethizon dorsatum, assembly GCA_028451465.1. NCBI lineage: Eukaryota > Metazoa > Chordata > Mammalia > Rodentia > Erethizontidae > Erethizon > Erethizon dorsatum. The sequence continues at coordinate 37,482,829 of CM051830.1, forward strand.
CTGATGTTTCAACTTCGTTGAATGAAGAAATGCCTAGTAGATTAGTAAAGCATGTTCCTGGATGGGGCCTGGAGGTGAGACCTTCAATACTATATATGGTCTCTAGCCTATTCCTCTCCAGCATTGTTTTCTTGCTCTGCCTTCAGGCCACTATGAACCAAGCAACTTTGTTCCACCAAACCCTCGCATCCTGAAGTTTCTGTCTTGGAACCAGCTGACCATGGAGTGAATCCCCTTAAAATGCAAGCCAAATGCAATGGGAAAGTTGAATAATACATTGCCCTAAGTAGGTTCTCTATGTATAACTATTTCATTGGGAGTAAATACCAAAACTGGAATTATAAGCAAGAGGCATTAATATCTTCCAGTTTCCTAATGTACTGGTTAATTTGCTTAGAAAAAACTGGTACAAATTTAAATTTCCATCAACTAAGTACAAGGTTAGACATTTTGCTCCATTCTTGCCAGGTACCCCCACCTTTGTTGTTGGTAGGTAAAAAGTTAGAATTTCTTTACATTTTTTCTTTACGATTACGAATCACTTATTTTTGTTTTATTTGTCATTTGCCAACTTCCTGATGTTGAATTCTTCACAGTAAAATTTCAGATCAGTCCTGTTAATAGTCCTATTAGTACAAAATCTTGCTGACATTTGCCTCTGAAATCCTTTATGGAATGATCAGATAAAATTCAAATATGTGTTCTTTACTACATCTTATATCACTTCTAAGCTTTAAGATTTATTCTCTATGAAGTGGTTTTTAAAATATCTTTTCTTTTGTAAATGACTTAACCTTTGAAATGATAATTCAGACCTCCTGAAGCTTATTTTTATTTATCAGAAAACAAAGATTTAAACTGAGTTGAATATTTTTAAGAGACAGGAACATTTTAGCAATTAGGTACTATCTCTATAACCTTACTTTAGAAGGTAAAGGGGATGAATTGGGGATGGAATTTCACTGTTGAGAAGCAACCCTGTCAGCCTGAACACCTGGCCCTGGAGATGTATCTAAATGCCTATAAATGTTTTTAAGTGGTAGATGATAGTTAACTAGACATTTTTTCCTAACAAATGCTTTTTCACTCTATTTTAGTTTTTAAAATAGTATATTACACAGGAGTCATAAAATTGAGCAGCTTTTCTTTCATAGAGCACAAGGCATATTATTTTCACATGGACACCTATAAATTTTGTAAGTTCTGTGTTTATTTAAAATGTACTTCTGTTTTACATCCAGAATAAAATGTTAATTTATGATCTACATTAGTGAAAATGAATTGGAAAGTGTTTATGTTAAAGAAAATCCATATGAAATCATTTCAATTCATTGATTCTTTCAGAAGTCTTTAAAAACTGAAGTGTTACATGCTCTGTATAAAAATCAAGGGGAGCCAAGGCAAAAAAAGTAAATCTTTCCTTACTGCTTTACAAAATTTCCAAGGACTAAGTGAGAACCTCTATCTTCCTGCCCACAGCCCTGCTTTCCCTGCCTGTCCTCCCTCCCTCCTCTTTCTGTTTTCTTGTATCTTTGCCTGGTTCTCTTCTACTGGATATTGGTTTCCCATAGGAGAAGGAGTGGAGGGGCTGGGCATGGCTACAGGGACTCCAGGCTTACACCATTCCACCGTTGGTGACAGTCCCATAATGAGAGAACTTGCCTTTTCTGACATCAGAATTTAAGACCCCAGAGAGATAGGTATTAAAAGTGGTCAAGTCACATGCCTATTTCTACAGTTTGGGTAGGGCATGAGGTGGGGACAACTGGTAACCTCAAGTGGAACTCAAATAGAATGAAAGAACCCTACTCCCCCAAAGAAAATAGAGTATTGCTTCCAGAAGGAAAAAGGATGATGACAATGAAAATAACAGCAGACATCTACTATATTTACCTTGATGATCCCCAGCCCTTACGTATTTAAAAAAATATAGCAGTTCTGTTTTTAGCTGACTGCTATCCACATGAACTGGTACCTAACTGTGAAACCTTAGTAGATCATGCAACATGCCTGGATTCAGCTCTTTCATCTCTGAAATGTGAGTTGCAGAAGTTTTTGCCTCCTCTACCTATATGAAGATTAAATGTAATTACACAATGTAGTAACACTTAGCATATAACACTAAATAGGTATTATATGGGTTTTGCTGAAATTATTAGTAACAACTCCAAAGCCTTTGTTCCTTCAGTTAGGGAAACCACTGAAGTTAATCTCATAGGTGGATAAATTATACCACAAATCTAACACAAACAGTTATAAGAGGTAACTTAGAACTAAAAAGGATAATGAGGTTTACACTGAGTTAGTAAATATTATGTTACTACTACCACTTCCATAAATTATCTTTTTTCTCTTTCTTATGACTTTAAAAAAAAAACCTTTTCATTGATGCATATGAGCAGAGAAACATTTATCTCTAATATACAACACAATGGATTTTCATAAACTGAACACACCCATACAACCAAAATCCATTTCATGTTCGCCCATGAGTTGATCATTTGGGAAAGCCTTTGAGAATGACAAACTCAGCTGGGGTCAGACAACCCAGATTCTAATTCTGGCTCTAGTAGAGATGCACTGGTTTACTTTAGTTTAAGCCTTCCCTGCATCCTTTCAGTCATTATTTTCCTCTCCTGGAAACTAAGAGAAACACACACCCCACTTGTTCCACAGCAGTGTTGATGACGGCTTTGTTTAGTTTCTCTTCAAGGTTCTAATGCAGACATTGCCCAAGAGTCTATTGTGACCCCTGCCCTCCCAACTTTCCACTTTCTTATTCAGTCCTTCCATGGTCAGTTTCATCTTATCATATCAACATCACCATGGGAAAACTTAAATAAACCCCATAGCTCTACTTTCATTTGGTTGGTTTTAAAAGTCACTAAACTTAAGTTCACACAGCTGAGCAGTACATTATTAATTTCCCACCAGCTTTGCTCATCATGACACCTCTGACTGGAGCATCTCACAGGTTTAAACTGCTCTTCTGTGAGAAGCTGCATTTCACTGTTTTGTCCGGTGAAAGTGACCTTTTGTTATCCTCACCTGTTCTCCTGGGGACAGATGCCTTTAGCTATCCTCCCCTGTTCTCTGATGAAAGATGCCTTTTGTATCCTAATGATTAACTTCAGGGTCAACTATTTCTGGGAAAAGGAACTAAGAACTCATGAGTCATAACACTTTCTAATCCATGACTTCTCATTAGATTTACAGAACGCAGAACCTCCTGCGCCCTATGAATACAGCGGTCAGTGCATCAGAAAAGCAGGACACTGGAAATTTGTAACTACCTTGGCACACACTATCTGATATGCATCCCCCCAAATCCCATAAAAGCCTTGAGGATGGATTTTTGTTGTTGTTGTTGTTGTTTTTAAAGACAAAATCCCTCATCTTCCAACTTGCCTGGTTGTTGCCAATAAAGCTCTTTTCCCTCATCATCCCATTGTCTCTCAGTGGCAAAGGAACTGGACTTTCAAAGTTATGTGAATGCCATGACTCCTAAGTATAAAATACCAACGCTGATTTTTCTCCTCAGCTGCATTCCAAGATTTTCACCTGCTACTGAATATTTCCTTTTCACACTAGGTTGGTAAATCAATGTCAGCCTATCGAAAGAGGAACTCATCTGTTCTCCGAAAGCCTTCTCCTTGTGTTATACTGTTTCAATTGCTTATCTTTTCCAGTCATCCATGTCCAAAATCCTGAAATGGTCAGTTTTCCCTTGCTTACTTTCCAAGTTTTGTTAATTCTACTACTATCACGTCTTTTGAAACGCCCCTTCCCCTTTCTTCTTCTCCCGCTTGTCTAATTCATCTCCTGCCTGCCCTATTTCAAGACTTTCCTGACCACTCTGCTACTCAACAATCTCATTACTGCGATCCGACTTTCTTCCTCTAATAGACCGATCTTCCTAAATGTATGCCAGACAATGACAGCCCTGCTTCAGTTGTCCTAAGAAGATTAGAACAAAGAACAAACTCCTTAGCCTGTCAACCAGACTCCTTTTCAGATCTGTCTACCACGAACGGATTCATAACGTTCCATTGGATCATCAGAATATTCACTGTTTCTACACTTCCATAAATCCATATTCTTCCATCCAGTTTTCTGCCTCTTCTCCACTCAATAAAACAGTATGCATCCTTCAGGGAAGTCTGAATTCCTTCCCCGATCCTCACAGCCAAAATAAATCACTTCTTAATTTCAGACCCAACAACTCCTTTAAAAAATATACATAAATAAGAACTTAAAAAAAAAAAAAAAACTTCTTTGTTTCTACTTTATACCAGGCATTCTAATAAGCACATTACACATTATAATTTATTTAATCCCTATTAATCTAATCCTCCTAGCAACTTTATATTTTAGAAAAGAGAAACATGGGCTAATTAAGATTAAATGATTTATCCCAGGTCTTATTGCAGCAGAGTAAATATAGAAATCCGGATGAGAATACAGGGTTTTGAGATTCCAATATCAATATTTTTTTACAAAATAATTTCTGTAATTAGTGGTTTATACATATCTCCCTCAGAATATTGCAAGTCCTTAAAGAGCTAATATTGTGAATAATCTATTCTGGTTCACTCCTTTAACCCTGCAAACACACACACACTCACTCACATATGCACACACACACAGCATAGTTATGTTTTTTCCACAACAATTTGTCTCAGTAAATGATGAGGAAGTGAATGAACAAAATGTCAAGATTCATTCAAAAATACCTATTCAGTTCTTTTTGTGGTGTGTGTGTGGGTGGGTACCAGGAGTCGAACTCAGGACCTCGCGCTTGCCAGGCAGGCGCTTATGCCACTGAGCTATCTCACCGGCCCACCTATTCAGTTCTTATGATAAATATTAATGACAAAAGGAGTATGTATGTTTCTGTCCCTGTGAAAGTCTACAAAGGTAGAAAACAGCAACGAAACAGAATCAGTAGCACCATCTATGAGTCTAGGAGTAGCTCACTTGTGAGTCAAACATAGTTGTAATATGTTTTCCTCTTCCCCTAATAAGAAAACAGGTCTTTCCATACAAGTAACAAGGAGAACTAACTTGAGCTGCACCATCCAAAACAGATGGAATTCATCAAAGAGAGTGTGCATCATGAAAGCTTTGTTCTGAATACTCACCATGTGATGCCCCTGCCTGGAAGACTGTTTTCCTTTTGACTGTGATGCTCCTCATTGAAACCCGGGCCATTAGTTCCATTCTGTGCTGCCTTCCTGCGCTAGCATACTGTTGGCTGCCATGGCCATTTAGGGCACGTTGGTTCCTGCTTCTTTCCAGCACTGGTCCTCTAGTCTCCCACTGGTTCTCTGAACACCTAATGCCCCAATCAATATCCTTTCAACCGACATTTCCTACTTAACACGTTCATAAAAGAGCTGTAATTCGTATGTGTCACTGCTGGGGAGTTTTGAACTACCGGTAGTACATGCATGACCGTCCCATCAGACAGCATGAGACAGTCCCATCAGGCCAGTTATGCCCGTACCAGTGGTGGTTCAAGCCAGGAAGAATGTGTCAAACCAATCCAAGTAAGATTCTGGGGCATGAAATCAAGAACTCGGCCTTATGTAATTTCAATTTCTTAGTTAATGCGTACAGGGCAAATCACAAAACTACTGCTATAACTCCCATAACTCTATTTCTTTCCATTAACAAACAATATTCTCTCTGTTTTTACTGATTCACTCATGGCAAGTATATTTCTAGATAAATTAAGATACAGCAGTGGCAAAATAATAAAAATAATCCTAACCTTCATAGAATTTAGAATACTTTTGATATTTTTGTTATAGCTAGCCAAAAGATATAACTTGTGTGGTCTTGATAAGAAAGTTAACCGGAAACAGTTAAAATTCATCTTCCTTAAATATTTCCTAGGAGGAAACCCTTATAGGAGTGACTGTTGCCCTTTCAAAATGATCAACAATTTAAACGGATAGTTTAAATATCAAAGTTCACCAAAAGTAAAAATTAGAGGGGTTTTAGCTTAAATATCAAAGTTCACCAAAAGTAAAAATTAGAGGGTTTTTTCAGTTTGATAGACTAGAATTTAAAGAAAACTTTAGAAAGAACAAGCCTATAATGTAGATATGTGTGGAGAAGGAAGGATGGAAACATATATGGTCAAATGTTTTTAGAAACAGCGAAAAAAAAAAAAAAAAAAAAGAATTTAAGAATCATGTTTAACACACAAGGAGGACAGATCATGATATTGAAGAGGATCCCAGAGTTAAAGAAAGCAGAAGAAAAGGCCAAACTTCTCTGTATATATTCTCCAAGCTCTGGAATATTACTGTGTCCAGGGGACTATGATAGCATAGGTGAGGTCCGCTATGTAAATTCCTAAAATGCATCACGTAGGTATCACACACAGCAGGTGGGTGTTGCACAATTTTCTTCATGAATAAAGGAGAGATTCACCAGGAAAAAGAAAAAAAAAATAAGGTAATTATAGAATTCTTTTACCTTCTCTCTGGAAAGCTAATAATTGTGATGTCTGCCAATTTAGAATAGAAATGTTTAAAAACAAAAGAATCCAATTTGGGGTACTCTCTTTAAAAGTCAGCTAGATTTATCAACAAAAGAGAACAGACTATTGTCTGAAATGTCTTTTTGTTGTTTTATTCTCCTTCCTATCCCCTACGGAAAAAGAGTGAATATATTAAAAGAAATGCTAATGATGGCAAACACTGGAGTTTTCACTAGTGCTTTAAGCAGGCTTTTTACAGAGCAGCGAAAATGTGAATCATAAAATAGATAGTACTGTTAAACATTACCAACAATAAAATACTCCATCTGACTATAAATACCCTGCACTAAAAATTCATATTTGAATGTCTTACAGTCAGAATGGTTGAGTTTAAACTAATGCATACACATTCACATACTCATGTATTATATATACACATAAGTACACAGGTGATTATTTATTAGTAGATTCATCCTTCTCTATGCATGACATGAAATTCAAGAACAAAAATAATAGATAATAGATATTTTTAATAATAAAACCAATACATAAGCCTCTAAAATCACTTGTGCTTATTCTTAAAACTTTTCTAATTCTTAATCAGTTAATGGATAAAAACAATAGTATTTGTAGAATTGATTATCTTGATAGTTCATAATCCCAACTTTGAAGAAATCCTATGTATAATATTATAGGGTACCAGGTAATGAGAAACAGAGGTAAAGAGCTTGATAATTCCCAATGAATACAACCGTGAAGGGTTACAAAGATCACTGATGGCTACTCATAGCTTTGCAGCTGTTTGGCAAGCCAAAAATTTAGACAGTAATTTGTTTCTTTTTTTCCTTTTTTTACACTTATGACACTATGTTTAGTTTACTAGCAAATTCAGTTGACACATATCCCAAATACTCCTGGAACATGTCTACTTCATCACACCTTCATTACAATCTCCCAGCCCTCATTGACCACTGTCTGTCCTGAACAAATACAGTAGCATCTTTCTGAAGTTACTATTTTACTTTTTATTAGCATGTATTAATTATACATGTTACAATGATGGGGTTCATTGTGAAATTTCAACACATCACACAGAGTGCACTGATCAAAGCCAACCTCCCTTTAGCTACAATCTTCCAGTTCCCTACCATTCTCAACCTCTAGTAATCATTATTCTGTCTTCAAGTTGACTTTCTCTGAACCTTCTATATGAGAGAGAACATTTGATACTTGTTTTTCTGTGTCTGGCTTATTTCCCTTAACATAGTGTCCACAAGCTCCATTCATTTTGCCTCAAATGAAAGGATTTCATTCTTCTTTAAGGCTGAATAATATTCCATTGTGTATACCTACCACATTTCCCTTATTTATTCATCTTTTGATGGGCACCTTGGATACTGTGAACAGATTTACCATGAGATCCAGCAACTGCTTCCTAACTGGTCTTCCAGCTGTCACTCTTACCCAGTTACAATCCATCTGCCACATGAACCAAGGAGTAAACTTTTCTATATCTAATCAGTCTCTCAAGCTCACCAATACAAATTCCTCCATAAGGCATATGGACTTGCTGTCAATCTTTTATCTTTTCTCACCTTTTTTGCTCACTGTTCAGTGTCAATCTTAATTTAAATGCCATTTCCTTGAGGAGGCCATGTGACCACACAGTTTAATGTACTGTAGTTCTCCAGTCACTTTACATGGCTCAATTTTAATTCTTGCCATAGCACTTAATGTAGTCCCCTTCCTTTTGCTAGCCTGCCTGCCTCTCTCCCTCCTTCCCTCCCATCGCTTCTTCCTTCCTTTCTCCCTCCCCCTCTTCCTTCCTTCCTTCCTTTCCTCCTTCCTTCCATCTATTCTTACTTTTCCCAGTTTCCCCCTCTAAAGATTAAGAATCATGTCTTCTTGGCTCACCACCATACTAGAAACACAGTGGGCACTTACAGTTACCTGAATAGATTACCTGCTGATGTCATACAGAAAGAGAGTTATAAAACCTGTGTGTTCGTGCAGTGAATATTTCTTAAGCACCTGCATATTCCAGGCATGAGAATATGAGACAGATGAGGTCGCTCACTGTCTTCGTGCAGCTACACTTAGCCAGGGGAGACTGAGGACAAACAGGCACATGATCAGGCAAGAAAATTTCAGGCTGTGATAACTGCTGGGAATGAAATTAGAAAGGTAATATCAAAGAGAGTTAAGATGGGCTTGTTCAAAATGGTCTATTAACCAAAAACACCAAAATAATCAAGTGAACTTTTCAGTCAAAATATTAAATTTTTTTATATTTTGTTCTCCAAGATCTTCCATACATCCAGAGGCAGTCACCCCTAGACTGCCCTCAAATGGAAAGTTCACTGAATTTGCTGCCACTGAAAAATAAGAATGGCTCAATGTGTAAGACTAAAAGACTAATATTTTCTGCTCTGTGTGTTTTTGGGTTTTCAGAAAAAAACTCTGACCTCTTTGTCATCTGTTGTTCCCTCCACAATAAAAATAGTAAATTCTGCGTTGTGAATGTGACATAATTTGCCTTTGATCCACATCATCCCTACGGCTGAGCCAAACCCTAATCCTGGGACAGAATGACCAGCCCCAGCTGAACAACGTTCACAGACAGAAGGCATTTTGGAACCACACTAGGATTCTGTTGGCAAGAAAAATGGAAAAAGGTCACCAGTTCTGTCTGCCCTGCAGCTATGTTCTCTGTGTGTGTCCCACCTGGCAGATTGAATTTCCTCCCAGCACCTGCCTCAGATTTTTTGCCTCAGTGACAATAAACACCTCTCTGAGCTGGTCTAATTTCACTTCTCAACCTTTCTAGTCACTTCTGTCCCTCTGCAGTTACCTTCACTATGACAAAGAAGAATCCCCAGGTGCGAATCACACTGTAGTTTCCACATTCCACTTGGCTCACCCTCCCCAGCCTCATGCCGCAATCAGAAACAAGATCCCAAACGGCCTCAGCAACACTCAGATGCTGTGCAGCCAATCTTCCTGTTCTTCCAAACCTGCCTATGTGGTCAGGAAAACAAGGGTGAGAAACCTTGGAAGATTAAAAATACAGTGACTAGAGAGACAGCTGGCGAGGTAAGAGTTTTGTTTGCTCTAACTACCTATCAGGTGCTGAAGGGATTTACGGAAGAAATCTGTGAGCACACAGGTGGAAAACAGCACCTGCCGAGGCAGAGCCCATGCTTTTAATCAACCTTGCATCCCTCCTCCAGAAACCATCTTCTCATAGAATAAATTCTGGTGGACTTTTGACGGGCATCATCCCCATTCTATAGGCGGAGAACTGAGCCACAAAAATAAAAAGTAACAAAATATATCAATAATGTGATTGTCAAAATATTAATGCAATCATGGTGTAGTTTTTTAAGCATCTTAATTAAACTCAGTAAATATTATTGATACTCCAGACTACCCAAAGGCGGGAAATGTGTCCTATTTATGAGGTTATAGCTTATTTCTCCCAATTGGAAATAACTATGTAAAATGAACTGTCCCTTATTATTTTGGAACCCCCAAAATATGGATATTTCAGGGGTGTGCTGACATGAAGCAAAACTGTAACCATCTGAATTGGGGTCAAGAGGTTTTGATTAACTTTTTTTACATTTTTATTTTTGGTACGTTTACAGTACACATGATTACATTCTTCATGGGGAGTTGGTATGTGTACATAACACATCTTAAATCTTTTTTTAAGATTTAAGATTTAATCTTATTTAAGATTTAAATCCTTCTCTTTAAACATTTGAATCTGTTTTTAATTTGTTTTTAATAATTCCTACACCCATTTTGCATTTGTTTTAAATTGCCTTCAGTGCAATGTATATTATAACTATATTTAATAAATTAAAGATTGTATTTTTTATTTTCTTGTATAATTTAGCTAATTTTACTTTTATAAAGTTTATTTCAGGTATTTTGTGTTTGATTTGACTTTTGGCTTTGTTTGCTTGTTGTTCATTGTTATTTACTGTTGTAATTTCCTCCTAAATTCAGTTTTGGCCATTTTCCTTCCATTTTTACCATCTCATTATATCCTTCCTTTAAAACTATTCATCATGGTTTATTTCCCATTCCTGGAATTTCCAATTAGTCATCAAACTACTAACAAATCACTCTTTTTTTTTTTTGTACCAGGAGTTGAACTCAGGACCTCACGCTTGCCAGGCAGGCACTTATGCCACTGAGCTATCTCACTAGCCCAACAAATCACTCTTAAAACATCTATCAACTCTCCTCCTTCTAAAGAAATTAAACTATAATCATGTAATTTTCAAGGAAAAACTTATGTGTCTTACATTTCTTTTAGTCAATACAATTATCTTTTCTAATAGTTACAAGTATTTCCCCATATTTTAGAGAGATTAAGTAACTTACCCCAGATCACATAGTAAGTGATAAGATGAAATTTGACCTCAGACCCTGTGTATTTTTTCAGTAAGATTGCCTTCCCCCCACCCTGACCTCACCATGAAATGAAAGGCAGGCATAGTATAGCATAAGCCAAAAACACTTGAATATCATTTGGGAACCATGCCATTTCATTCCTAAAGAGCAACTTCACTGTCACATTTAGACATCTTTAACCTTCATATTAACTGAAGACCCATCAGTCTTGCTCGAGTAGTAAAATCTATGATGAGGACCAAAGTCGTCATTCATGGAGGCCTCTTCTGTATTCAACAAAAGAAGAAATCACAAAAGATCTCGCAGCCAAGTCTAGTGTAACACACTGAGCCATCCCCCTGTATCTGCAGGGAATTGGTCCCAGGACCCCTCCCCCTATGGATACTAAAATTCAAGGATGTTCAATTCTCATATAAAATGGCATAGTACTTGCATATAAACTACACGGACTCTGCTGTACACGCTAAGTCATCTCTAGATTACATACAATACCTAATACAATGTAAATGTTATCTACATACTTGTTACACTGTATTATTTAGAGAATGACAAGAAATATATATATATATATATGCATATATATATATAAATATATATATATATTCAGTATAGATGCATTTTTTTTCTGAATATTTCCCATTGGCAGCTGGTTAAATCTGTGGATGCAAAACCCAAGGATACAGGGAAAACTCATACTCGAAAATGTTGAATGGAGGCTAACTTCCTAATTATAGTACCAGTCCAATGAGTCTTCCAGGAATTGCAGCGAGAGGAGTTTTTTGTTTTGTTTTGTTTTGTTTTTTTATGTGGGTACCGGGAGTCGAACTCAGGACCTCGCGCTTGCCGACAAGCACTTGTGCCGCTGAGCAATATCACTGGCCCCTTTTTTTTTCCCTTTTTGTGGGTTCCAGGAGTTGAACTCAGGACCTCACGCTTGCCAGGCAGGCACTTATGCCGCTGAGCTATCTCACTGGCCCCACGAGAGGAGTTTGATGCTTCTAGATGAAACTATCCCTATCTTCCACCTTCCTTTAGTTCAGGGAGATGACACAATGGAGTATCAGGGCATTGTTTTGTCAGAAAGAAAACTGGACCAAGAGTAAAACAGCAGATTTGACTCATGGCCTGTTCTCAGTGCCTCAGTTTCTAAACCTGAGGAATCATTCTGTTTTTCACAGATTCTAAGAACCCAATAAAACTATGTTAAGTGAAAAGTACTCTGTGTATGGTGACAAGCATTTAAAAATCAGCATTACTGCTAGTAATTCAACTATTTTTATCAATAAAATTTATAATTATCATTATGTCTCCCACATGACAGATGTCAAATTTTACTGTGAGGAGGCCAATACATACAAGCATGGTTTATAAATGCATTGCCAACATCCAGTACATACGATTTGCCTATCTGTTACTTAGAATTATCTGTGTCACTGCTCCACACGCATATACAAAGCCCAGGGAGCAGGGCTGGTTTCAAGCATATGCGGCCTGGGTGGTCACATGGTACTTTGTGTTGAGAGGGCCTTGTGTTTGTTTAATTTTCCACTGTCTTCATCTTGAACCCATTATCAGTATTTACACAAAGCATATTGCACTTTTATTTTGTGCAGGACTTTACAAAATATGGAGCCAGTCCTGCCAGTATAAAGGCCAAGTCTGAGGTTCCCATGGGTGGGGGAGTTTGAGGAAAAGTGGGCTTACTGGACGAAGCTCCCAGTTATCTGTACAAGGAGGAGGGAGAGGCAGAATCCTAGGGACCTCAGATATAATTCAGACCCGCCCTCTCATTTCAGTTGAAGAAACTGAGGCACCCAGAGTTTCAGCAATTTTCCCAAGGTTCCTAGCTCACCAGTGCTGTGTTCTTTCTCCACGTTCTGTCTAAAAAATGACCTGCTCTGGAACACAAGCAGACATTGTCACAGGACTGCTTTGTGTGTCACAGATGTCTCTTTCCTAATCAGATCCTCCTTTTCTACTGCTCTATGGGCCACAGCCCATTCATATAGTAACTCCTTCCCCTTTTCCTGAAGGTCCTGAAATCAGTCATGAAGAAAATGGAATGGTCCATTATATCAACCTGAGTGTTACGGGCTTTTTTTTTTTTGGCCATTTATCTTCAATTACTACCAGGCTGCTGGTGAAACGTACCTGAGAATAACCTTCAAACAAATGCTGTGGACTGTGCATTGATGGTTCTGATTCACAACACATCTGGGGTGTTGTGTCATCTATCTATTAAAATGTTTCCAAAGGATGAAGACTCATTGATAGATAATGTCTTGTTTACAAGCATGTCCTTGGGTATCAGACACTGCAGTCGCAAAGCATTTCAAATGCCTTCTGCTCCAATCATTACTTTATGTTCACTGCATACAAATAAGATCAGATTCTGAATGCAAATCATCTTTCAAGTTAGCTGATTCAGGCTGTCAGAACTCATGGAAAAATGAACCAGACACAACAGGAGGTGAAAGTTAGCCATGAGATTGGAAACAGGAAATGGCACTGAAATAAGAACTAGTATTGAAGTAAGTACTCAGCCATAAAAAGTGGTATTGAAATAAGAACTAGTATATGAACTAGTCAATATTCTACCTCCCTTCTCAGTCACACTCAATGTCTGTAGTATTTTTAGGTATTCCTTTGTGTACTAGTCTTTTAGTTGTTGCCATAGTGATCATGATATGCATTCTATTTTCGAATTTATTTTTAACTGATACATAAAAATATATAAATTACACATATTAGAGGGATACCAGATAATCTTTTGATACATGTATACACTGCATGATGCTTAAATGAGGTGAAATACATTTATAGCCTCAAATATTTGTCATTTCCCTGTAGCAAAAACCTTCAAAATTCTTTCTTCTAGCTTTTTGAAATGTACAGTATATTACTGTTACCCTACTGTACAAGAGCACTCCAGAACATCTTGCTCTTATCTAACTTAGTACTCACTGACCCATCTCACCTATCCCATCCCATTCCCCACACCCCACACTCCCCAAACTGTGCTAACCATCATTCTACTCTCAAATTCTATGAGGTCAACTTTGTTGGATTCCACACATTAAATGAGACTATGTGGTATTTGTCTTTCTGTGCCTGGCGATTTCACTTAACACGATAATCTCTAGCTACATCCATGCCACCACAAAGACAGGATTTCATTTCTTTTTATGGCTGAGTAGTATTCCATTGTGGGTGTGTACTGCATTTTATCCATTTATCAGATGATGAACATTTAAGTAGTTTCAGTTTCTTGGCTCTTGTGACTGGTCATACAATGAACGTGGGAGTGCAGATGTCCCTTCCACATGCTGATTCATCCCCTTGCACACAGAGTGGGATTGCTGGATCATGTAGTAGTTCTATTCTTAATTTTCTCAGCAACTTTCATACTATTTTCCATCAAGGATGAACTGATAATATGTATTCTAAGCTTATCACAGTTTTACCTTGAATTAATATTATATCTCTTGGTATGTAACCTAAGACACTTTTAACAGTTTGATCCCATGTACAGACCGTCCTTTTATTATTGCTAAAAGTTTACTTTTACCTAGGCTATAATCTCCACAACACATTGTCCTTAATTTAAATATGAATATTCCATTGATTTTAAATCATTACAAAAGAAAAGTAGTCTTCATACTTATGTACACACTAACAGTATCCTTATTTGTATTTATTTCCAGTATAACTAAATTTCGATTTGGCATCGTTTCTCATTAGGTGGAAGAACTCCACTTTAGCATTTCTAGTACTGTAGACTTCCAAAAGCAAATTCTCTCAGTTTTTATTTACTTGAAACTGTTTTTATTGCATCTTTGTTTAAAAACCACAGCATTGTTATCTTTAATATCAAATTCCAGATTGTCTGGGTTGCCAACACCAAAAAAAAAAAAAAAAAAATCATCATTCCATTATTGTTGGTCTCAACTGTCCAGTGACGTGTCAGCCATTTCAAACACTTCTTGTCATTTTTACCCAAAAATAATTCTTGTCATTTTTATTCACTGGATGCTTATCTATCTGACACTAAGATTTCTTTTTATGGAACCAGGCATGGTGGCGCACACCTGTAATCCCAGCACTCGGACTGAGGCAGGAGGATAACGCTGAGTTCAAGGCCAGCCTGAACTACACAGAGAGACCCTGTTTAAAAAAAAAAAAAAAATTCCTTTTGTGAATGTTCCTAGGATTTTTAAAATATTTATTAACTGAGATTCTTATATTGGTGAATTACTGTTTTAGATCAAATCTGAATAATTTTCAAAGTTTCTTCAACTATTTTTTCCTTCATTTTTCTCTCTTCTCCTGTCAAAGGCTACATTAAAACTATGTTAGACTACTTGATACTCAGAGCACTGAGAATTTGCTCGTTTTCCAAATCTATTTTTTGTTTTTGTGCCTCACTTTAGATGACTTCTACTATCTTCTCACCAAACACACTGTTCATTCTTTTTAGTGTTGTTTTTAGTGTATGACTACTTTTATCCAGTGATTTTTTTTCTATTTTAGCTATTATATATTTCAATGCTTAGATTTCTATTTGTTTAAGGTTTTTTCTTTTTAAATACTATTTTTCCTGAAACTCTTCATGTCTTTACCCATTATACTTATCTTTTCTCACAGACTTTTCAAATATTTATTATAATCAACTTAAAGTAATTATCTGCTAATTCCAATATATACATTATGCATAGATCTATGTGTATTATATTATCTTTTCTTGGTGATGACTATTAAGTTTTTACCTGCTCTGGTCAAAATAACTTTAGATAATGTAGTGACATGTTGATGATTCATCATAGAATTTTAGAATTTGTTACCTTCCTTTGAAGAATACTGAGTTTTGTACTAGCCGACAACTAAATTACTGATGAATCACCTTCAATATGTTGAGAGTTGATAGTATGTTGTATGAGAATATGCCTATTTTGGTTATGCTTTTAGTTTTAGAGAAAATCATTCGGTTCTCATGCACTCATCTCTATTATTACTTGTTTCATAAGAGATGGTAAATAACCAATGGCTGAGCCTGTTACTCCCGGACGAGGGAGGGAGATAATGTGCTCCTATGTGGAAATCTCTAAAAAAGGAAGAACGCTGTAAGAAGTGACATTGTTAAAATCTCTCAAATATTGGCTCATTTATTGGCAAGAATAAATTGCTGTGCAATTTATAAATTTAGAAATGCAGTGAAATATAAGAAAAAAATTAAATTCAGAAATAACTAATGTTCACTTCTATCCAGGACTACTTGAAAAGAAAAACTTCAGTGTCCACACATATTATAGACACAGGAATTAGGAAAAGATTAAATGGAGAACTAAGTTCACTTAAATTGGTGATGGCCCATCTCACTGGAAGAGTACAAACTTCCCTAACTTTCCAAAGGAGAAGGAAGAAATACAGGGAGGACAACATTGCTATCTTAATCTTACAGATTTAAAAGATACCTAATTAAATAATGAATAACTATAATGAAGTCTTCAAATAGTGTTCATAAAATCATTTTAAATTCAATTCATTCTTAGAAAAATATCCCTACCAACTAAAACAGCATCCTACCAACACCTGTAGGAGGAGGGATGCGGTTTCCTAGAGAAGGCCCACTCTCCTAAGAATGGATGATGCAACGGCCTGCTGTTCCCTTGCTCAACTTCTTTCCTCTCCACTAATGCCATGGTACATGTCCCCCCATCCCTTGCTATGGCCACAAAATCCAAGTCTGAACAACTGTCCTCCTGGTCAATGTGACTGGAATGATCTGGTGGCCCAAATAAATGAAAACAGACAAAATCCTGGAAATTTGAAATAAAAAGTTTGTAAGATGAAGTTTTCTTTTCAGAGAGGTAGATGTTAGGATATATAGCTGGAACTGATATGGCCATCTTGCCACTTCTGAGAATGAAAATCAGGGCTGAGAAATACAGAAGGAAAGACTCCTTACAACTTCATTTAAACACAAATCCAGCAATTCTGATATTCCTGAGCTTTCAGTTAGTTGAACCATTCAGTTATTTTTAACTTCCCTTTAAGACATCTCCAGTTGAACTGGTATTACAGAACGAATGTCTGTAATGACTCCCTCTCAAAATTCCTATTAAAATCCTAACCCTTAGTGTAGCTCTGTGTGAAATGAGGCTTCCTCAGGATTGGCATCCTAATGAGAAGAGATGCCAGAGAGCTTGCTCTCTCTCCATCTTTCCACGGACATGCACCGAGGAAAGGCCAGATAAAAACAGAGAGAGCAAGCTGCCTTCTGAGAGCCAGGAAGGGAGCCCCTCACCAGAAGCTGCACTTTCTGACATGTTCATCATGGACTTCTGTCCTCCAAAGCTGTGAGAAAATGAATGCCCATTGTTTAACCTGTGATATTTATTTGTGGCAGCCAAAGCAGACTAATACAGATCAGATCGCTTAAAAATGTAAATCTTGAGGGCCGGTGAGATGGCTCAGCGGCGTAAGCACCTGCCTTGCAAGCGCGAGGGCCCGAGTTCGACTCCCGGATCCCACATACGAAAAAAGGGGCCGGTGATATCGCTCAGTGGCACGGGTGCCTGTTGGCGCGCGAGGTCCTGAGGTCGACCCCCCCGGTACCCACAAAAAAAAATGTAAATCTTGAGTAATACAGGAAATAAGGGTCCAAAAGCAGGTTTGCATTGTGGCCTTGTCATACCAGTTCACACTATTTGCATACTTCACTTCAACTAAAACCCAAACAATTTCAACGAACCAATACTAAGACCAGCAAAAGACTCCACTGAAAAATGAAAATGTACTGTGCCAACAAAATCCTCTCAAATACACAATTTAAACTTTCATTTTCCCTTTTCAAATAGTTCACAGGCAAAAATCAACGTTTCAATTAAACCTAAAGGGCTGTCCAATTATCTTATTGGCACCAATTATTCACTTAACTATACATATGTTAGGCTTAAACTAATTACATTTCTCTCAAACCAGAGCCATTTCAGGTCTGGCCATTCAAGATTATTTCAAACTTGGCACAAGAAGCTAGCATTGAAAATGGCAATGAAGAATTTGCTCCTTCAGGATAAGCTTTCAGACAGCTTTCAATTTTGCAAATTTCAAATCTCAAAAGAGCAAAGCTAACTACTCAGCTGGTAGATTCCTTTACGGGATTTAGGCATTAATGAAAAGAAGGATTTATATGAAAATCATATACCTAGTAAAGTTTACACATGATATACCCATCTGTGTCTACCTGTGTTGTATATATACCATGTGTGTCTGTGTGCAAATACTTGCATGATGTTCTTTCTCACTCTTATATTCTAATAGATTTTAAGGAAGAAGGACACACATGTGCATCTTACAAACATCTTTTTGCACTCTTTCCTTGCCCCATGTCCAGATGGGAACCATTTTGGCTTTGAGAAAAATAGAATTTAATGTATTAAATTTACTCCATGCAATTCACCAAAATATCTCTCATCTCAATAAGATCCATAAAATACATACCAAACTGAACCCCCAATAAATGCTATGCTACTTCTAGCCCATTGGGAAGAGGAATGAATTTTCCTAACATACCTCAAGACCATACTTAACACACACTAGATATCCACTAGAAAAGATCATTTTTGCAGACTCATCTGAACACTCAGACTCAAGACTACCATAGGCCACACTTGGTATGTTAGTCAGCTTTCCTTTGCTGTAAAAGTACCTGAAACAAATCCACTTAAAAGGGGGAAAAGTTTATTTTGGCTCATGACATCAGAGATTTCAGGCCGGGGTCACTTAGCCTCTTGCTCTGGGCCTGTGGCAGCACAGTACATCATGGCAAGAGTGCGTAGTAGAGGCCTGTTTACCTCATCCCATCCCAGAAGCAAGAAAAGAGGGAGGAAGGGGACAGGGGTCCAATATCCCTTTCAGGGCCACCCCCACCCCTGTGACCTAACTTCCTTCTACTAGGCCCCACCTCTTGAAAGTTCTACCTCCTCCAAACAGTGCCATGGGCCAGGGCTTAGCCTTCAATGTGTAGGCCTTTGAGACTATTCACAATCCAAACTACAAGACTTGCCACCAGGCTCACTGCTTCTGCCATGATATACTGTGCTGCCACAGGCCCAAAGCAAAAGGCCAAGTGACAATGGTTCTCAAACTTAAGCCTGCATCATATTCACCTGAAGGGATTAAGATGCAGATTTTTGCTTTGGGTCCTTCCCCTTCCATCTGGGTGTCTGATTCTGTAAGCTTATGGTAGGACCTGAGAATCAGAATTTTTAACCAGTTTCCTTGGGATAATGATGCTGCTGGACTGACAAACTACACTTTTGAACCTCTGATGAAGATCCTAGGCCAACAGATTCAGCTTATCAGCAGAAAAGCACCAAGGCCTGCTCTTCCTACTCCTGTCATCTTTTCTGGTAACTCTTCCTACTCCTGTCACTTTCACCTTAAGATTTTAAAGAAATAATTCTTAACCCCTGGTAACATTCACCTAAAAGCCCTTTTTACAAATACCAATGTCTAAGCCATACCGCAGAACAATTAAATACAAATGGCTGGGCCTGATTCCAGGCACAGAATGTTTTCAAAGCTAATCAGGTGTTTGTTTCATTTTTGTGGTGCTGGGAATGGAACCAGGGCCTCATACAAACTAGGTAAAGCGTACAACCACTGAACTACAACCCCAGCCCTTCCCAGGTGTTTCTGATGTACAGCCAGGGTTAGGAACTTTCGAAAGTGGAGTCAATCCCTGAAAGAAAATTATTTTTCTCTCCTTTGACATCCCCCATTTTCAAATAGAAAAGGAAATACTGGGAAAGAGACCCTGTGTTCTCATGAAGTAACTTGGTGTACGCCTCTCGTGTACCCAACTGTGTTATCAGAAAGGCTGCTCTGACTTTGGGGCAAGGGACTCTTCTTGCCATGGCAGTGCAATTGTTAATATTATTCATATTGTCAATATTCTTTACAAGTATATTAAGGATTGAAGTTCAACTGCATTAAAAAGAAAAAATAAATCAAACCTAAAACACAATCGTAGAGACCAAGATGAGGTCCTGAACTTCAATTTAAAAAGAAAAAACAAGTGAATAAGACTTCACTGGTTAGTGAGCTAGTATTTCTCTACTTACATACGCAGATGTGGTAAAGATTGGCTAGCTGCTCACCAACCCATTTCCTTCTTCCTGAGCACATACTGGACTGTGTTTCCCAGCTTCCCTTACCCTTGGGTAGAGTGATATGACTAAGGTCTAGTCAGTGCAATATGGGCAGATGCAATAAGTGCCACACACAGGTCTGTTTAATGACAATTACTCATGCATGACTATGATGGTTAATTGTATGTATCAACATGGCCAGACTATGGTGCCAGGACATGTGGTCAACTTTATTCTGGATGTCTCTGTGAGGGTGTTTTGGGGTTAGAATAACATTTAAACTGGTGAGTTTTAAGTAAAATGTGGGTCTCATCCAATCAGTTGAAGTCTTGGTTAGAATAAAATACTGACATCTCCCACACAAGAAAGAATTCTGTAGATGATAGCCTTTGGATTTGAACTGCAACATCAGCATTTTTCTCTGGGTCTCCAGCCTGCTGATGCATCTTATAGGATAAAGGCTTTCTCATCTATATAATCAATCACATGAGCAAATATCTGGACACACACACACACACACACAATGGTTCTTTTTTCTGGAAAGCCCTGACTAATACAATGACTTTTTAAGAAGAACTCCAAGAATTAGAGCAGTATATTAGTTTTTCCACTGCTGGGACAAAATACCTGACATACACAATAGAAGGAGAGGTTAATGTCATGGTAGCCAGGAAGCAGAGAGGAAGGGGCCAGATATAATCCCCAGGGCGACTGCCCATGACCCACACAGACACACCCAGAAGTGTGCTTTACTAATCTCCTAGGCACCTCTCAAGCTAACCAAGCTGACCATCAAGATGAACCACTACAGAGAGCAATGAAAAATGGAAGGGATTTGGGCTGCTCCTCAGCCAACCAAGGATATCCTCAATGGACTTGGTATGAGTGGGAAATAAACTCTCATTTTCTAAAGCTATGAGATATGTGGGTTCATCTGTTATAGCTGTTAGCATTACTTAATCTAACAAATATAGCATATGTTAAATTAGATGACACTTAAGTCTCTTTTCATCTAGCAATGCTCTCAAACTTAGTTGCACTTGAAAATAATCTCAAATCTTCAGAAAACATTGATAGTTGGTTTTTGTCCCTAGAAATTATGATTTCATTTATTTCTGAGTACAGGCGGAGCATTAAAATACCTAAGTTCTCTGGGTGATTCTAACATGCAGATAAATTGAGGAACCACTGGCCTATAGGACAACAGAGGCCAAGGGTAAAAGTTAACACATAAGAGAAACCAAGGGGGTTCTGTTAGCAAAAATTTTAATATAAACGAAGAATGTGATGTGTTTTCACCATTGAACTACATTACTATTGTTGATCTTAGTAGTACCGAGACTACACTCATTCATTACCTCACTATCTCAATTATTCCTCACAAAAAGTGTTTTTTAAATATTATGATTCCTATGTTTAAGATGAGAACCTAAGCTCAAATTGGGAGGTTAGGGTAACTTGTTCAAGAACATATAGCTAAGGGCTACAGTTCATGATCTGAACTCCAAGTTATAATACTTCCCATTATCCTAAAGAAAATGTCCAAAATAGGTAAAATCTCATTGTGCAATCACTGGTCAAACACCTGAAATACTGTATTCAATTCTTAGAATTCCATTATAAGGAAGAGTAGAATCACAAAAGGACAAAGTTACTTTGAATATAGAGAATTTTGGAGAAACAAAACATGATGGTTCCTTCAACTACTGTCATGTGAAAGATGAATTAGTTTATTCTGTTTAGGTCAGGAGGGTGACATCAGATCCATCAATTAGATACTGCAAAAAAGAAAGTTCGAGTTGCTATGAAAAAGACCTTCCAATAAATAGAGCTTTTTTGAAAATAATTAGCAGTGTTGCTGGGAGAGAATTTACTAAGAAAATGCACTTTGTAGAAGCATAAAATACGCTGTGTATTTTCATTTCTACTATCACATTTGTGAGTGTTCCACCCATTGAAATGTTCAAGTGCACACTGAAAGTGTGGTTCCTTATAAGTTGGGAGTAAGAGAGATGGTTATGAAGCCCCATTCTGATCCTAAGATTCTTATATATCTTTGGTTCCCAAAACAAATTTTTGGTGGAATGTCTGATCTAATGACTGGTAAACAAAGCACACACCATGCATTTATGAAACAGATGGTTTCCAAAGCCATGTAGCAGAGTATGCAGTATTTTTCTTTTCATCAGCAAAGTTAGAGAATTTAGTAATAATTTACTTGGTTGCGGTTTGCTGAACATTTCATAGGAGGCTAACTCTGAAATGTTCACCTTACTCAGATGTATGAACCATAATATACATATAGTGACCAGGATGCTTCCTGAGATAGAATGAAAGCCCATGTCTCTCCTTTTCAGCCTCCACTGCAATCATTACATTTAGTTCTTTAAATCCACTTTGTCTCATTTTTTACATGGAAAGCTCTTCCAAATAGGCCCGCTATAGCTTGGATCTCCCACACAGTTCAGCATAGTGATTGCAACATAGTAGGTTTGATCCGATTTGGAAATATTACTGATCTAAAGAAGTTAACAGTCCTACACCCAAAGCATAGCAGAGAACCAAGGAAAATATGTAATAAAAAAATTTTTACATGTCATATGGATTCTTATAATTAGGGAGAAATACAAGAACTAGTCTCTGATTACCCAAATAATTTATGCAATTCTCCCAAAAGATACAACACAGTAAATATACTAAGTGTCTTAAGATACAATATATCAGATCTCATCGCTGATATCCAAAGAACATTAGACAAAATTTCCAATTCTGTGCTCAGCTTCTTCTCACATATATTTATGAGGGAAGACACATAAGGGCAGGGAGGTGGTCTCTCATGTTCACTGCTGTATCCCTAAGAGCTGGCACGAAGAATCTGCTTGACATGTATTGGCTGGATGAATGAAGGAAGGAAGAAAGGAAAGAGTAGGCTTTAGATGTGAAATGTTTGCAGTGCCCTTTAGAGAGCTACTACAGGCCTTTGTGTGACTATGATATTTCCACCAAGCTTCTCTTTGAGCATTTAACTTATTTAGTATCTTAAAGTTCATGTTGACAGAGAGGGTGAAAGTATGAACACTTTCTTGAGCTCAGCTATTTCTGACTTGTTAGGTACAGTTACCAACAGTGGTAACAGTCCAGCCTGAGCTAGACATAAGCAGTAGCTGTATGCCAACTTTCAAATTACAGTTTCCATGTTACATTGGCTCTGTTTTCCTGCCACTGAATAAAGAGTGCCATTTAGTACCCCTTGGTACTAAACAGTTGAGATCTCCTCAAAAAAGCTGATACTTCCAACAGTACTCCATGCCTGGGCTGGGAGCCAGCAGAAAGTCTCGAGACTTTGTTCAAGAGGTCCTGTTTTATCTACACGGGCAGTTCCATGGCTGGATAGCAAAGTAAGTGTGATGAGAGTTACAGCACTCAACTCATTTAAAATTTCTTAACACACTCATTGGTAAAAGAAGGGAACCGCATTAACCAAAGATCTTCCTTCAAAGTAAGAAAATCCATCTTGTCCTCTAAGTAAAAAACACAGAATAAAAGAAATTTAGAAAATAAAAACACAGAATATCTTATGGAAATATTAAAAGCTCTTGGGAAATGTACAAAGGAGTAATTACGTTACTGTCAGACAGTGCTGCTCTTGCGAGGAGGCTGGAGGAAGGCTGAGGTCCTTCTCTGTGGGCAATTGCTCCTGCCATGCCTGAGAGAAACCGAGTCTCAAAGGGTATGGTTGTTAAGATGAGTGGATTATCTCAGTCTTTGAGCTGAGAGTGCTACACATTCTTCATTCAAATAGTCAACCTTTTCCAAGCACCTATTAGTGGCCAGGCAAAGCAGTACTCATATGGACATAATGAGTGAGACAGAACACCTCTGCACTCACTCACGAAAGCAGAAGTAAAGGGTAATGGACGATGAACTTTTTCAATTAGAATTCTAACAATTCTAATAACTGCCAGAAGAACAAGGCATTAGAATTTACATAACAGGGAACTGTGACCTGGTTAATTCCAAGAGGTCACATGTGAACTGAATGCTGACAAATAAGCAGGAATTGACCATAGGAAGCTATTGGCACCCTTGATAAAAGCAGGAAAAAGCTATTTTCAAAACTCTTTATTTGGGATCTGACAGCAGCAGTGATTATCAGCTGACAGTATAAATGCTGGACAGCTTTGGTCAGGAATTCCAAAGACGTTAAAATTCACTTAACATAAGTTGAGGAAAAGCTTTCGAGAGGGGAGTGGGCCACCATGGCAAAAGCAGAACCAAATACACTGATGTGGTGAGAATAGACGTGCAGGGGTCATAAGACCCACTTACCCCCAATTTCTCAGGCCTCAAATGACTGCCTAACCAGGAAATGACAAAAGCTGAGCTTAGTATTGCACACTGAAATGGGATGAATTTTATGGGTAAAATAAAGCCTATGACAAAAGTTGGAGAAAGTAAGGTCTATTAGGTAGCAGGTAATTTCTTTCTTTTTCTTTTATTTTCTTTTTTGAGACAAGGTCTTCCTATGCAGTTCAGGCTGGCTTTAAACTCACAATGCTCCTCCTACCTCACCCTCCCAAGTGCTAGAATTACAGGTGTGCGCCACCACACCCAGCGATAATAGGTAATTTCTATGGAGCCTGAAAGCCCAGAACAATTTTATTTGCCTTTATTATGCAAAATGTCAGGTTTCAGGGTCAACAGAATAACTAGGAAATGAAAAGTACAGGAAACTCTAAGAGTCTTAGCAGAAAATATGATTTGATTAGCTGCCTATGCTAAAAGGAATGTTCTATTTGTTTTAGGAACTTGTATTATCATTATTTTATTTAATGTTACGGCATATTGTGTTTTCCAAAAATGCTCCCTCACCTCCTGTCCTATATGCTCTTCTACAATATGACCTTGCCGTTCCCCATGAAGAGATAAAACCTAATTTGCCTCCCCTTGAATCTGGACTACCTTATGAATTGCTGGTAGCCAACAGAACATGGTAGAAGTGGCACTGGGTGATTTCTCAGGCAATGTCAGAAAATCCATGGAGCTTCTGCTTGGTTCTCTTGGGGCAGTTACTTGATGGGGAGGGGGGGCTTAGGTCACAGAAAAGGACCCATCACCCAGACAAGGCTATTCTTGCTCTAGTCAATAGGCCCAGATGAGCCCAGATTCTTACCAACCCTTACCAAAAGCCAAAAATATGAATGGAGAAACCATTTTAGAAGTGATCCCCTGCTAACCCTTTGAGTCTCTCCACCTGTCTTACTACTAATCATGGAATAGAAATAAGTATCCCCACTATGCTCTGTAGAAATGCTTGACTCACAGAAACTGTAAGCATAATAAAATCATATAAATACAAATAGTATCTATCAGGTTGAGAGGACTTTGTTGCTCAGAAAATAAATGACAAGAACAAATGTTATATTATTTGTCTATAAAAGCTGTGCCGTTGAGTCCACTGAATAGATGCAAGGCTCATGGCACTGAAAGATGAAGACCATTAGATCACAAAAGCATAAACAGTATCATACAATCATAGCAGTGAAGTGTTAATAAAAGTACATCTGAGGACACAGTCACCTGGAGGAAAAATATGACCTGGATTCGGATACACAATCAATAAAGGCACATCCAGGAAAATTTTGGTTTCCTAAAGAGTTCTGGAATCTACAGCTCTTTCAAACATGATGTAGTGAAAAAAATTTACATGTTCTGTAATGCGAGTGAGACTGATTTTATCCCTCAGTTAAGTTTATTTATTTCCTATGTCTGGTCTTACCCAGACATAGAAAAAATACAAAAAAAGGAAAATACTGGAGGGAAATGAGTGATATTTGAATAAGGCCTATAATATACAGGATCAAACTAATATTAATTTCCTGGTTTTGATCACTCAACTATGATCATATCAGATGTTAATGATATGAGGAACTGGACAAAGGACAAACAGAAATCTCTTTACTATTTATGGAACTTTTTATAAATAAAAAGCTCAAAATAAAATTCTAAATAACTTTTTTATTTTTATTTATTTTTTTTCTGTGGGTACTGGGGGTCGACCTCAGGACCTCACGCACCAGCAGGCACCCATGCCGCTGAGCAATATCACTGGCCCTTTTTTCGTATGTGGGTTCTGGGAGTCGAACTCGGGCCCTCGCGCTTGCCAGGCAGGCGCTTACGCCGCTGAGCCACCTCACCGGTCCTAAATAACTTTTTTTTTTTTTTTTTGTGGGTACCAGGGGTCGACCTCAGGACCTCACGCGCCAGCAGGCACCCATGCCGCTGAGCGATATCACCGGCCCCTTTTTCGTATGTGGGTTCCGGGAGTCGAACTCGGGCCCTCGCGCTTGCCGGGCAGGCGCTTAAGCCGCTGAGCCATCTCACCGGCCCCTAAATAACTTTTTTAAAAGAAAGAAAATAAAATGCCTACCTTGATAGAATTTTATGACAGTCTTTGGAAGATGCAACACCTGATACACGACTTAGAAAGCATCTATATACAGTTCTCCTTTGTTACACTACCCACTCTCACAATCCCAACCCCGTAACAATGCCAGAACACACTGCCCACTGACATGGAGCTCAGGTCTTGCTTTCTCTCTTGGGAAGAGTTATCCCATAAGATAGTTATAGGTCACCAGGTGTGGTGGCACATCCCTGTAACTCCCAAACTCTGGGAGGCTGAGGCAGAAGGATCACCCTGCCTGGGCAACCTAGCAAACTAGCAAGACCCTGTCTCAGAAAAAAGAGTTGGGGAATGTAGCTCAGTGTGAAGGCCTTGGTTCAGACCCCAATACAAAAAAAAAAAAAAGGCTATAGGTTAACATATTGTAGCCAAAATATTTGAGAAAATGAATTTAAGAAGCAGACAATGGGAAACTTCCCACAGTAGTGAAATCTTTAAACCTTTCCTCTGACCTCTGAATTCTTGGCAGCCACAAGCTCTGGTGGTGCCAAGAGTCTCCATGCACACAGCTTGAGCTCAGCTAGAAGGCAGACAATGTACACATCCTCCACACCCCGGCCATCCAAGGCCGTCTGTCCATGGCCATGCACTAGCTGACCACTCTCTGAAGCTGCCTTCCCAGCTAATTGAGCTTTGCTTTAAATATTTGAAGAGACAGAAATGGGCTTGTACCATAGATGGCTTAATAAAATATTTAAAGGGCTTTTTTTTTTCTAGCAGTGCAGTAAGCCACTTCCTTCTTTTCTCCTCAGGGAAATATGTATCTTATCACTTTATCATCAGAATTGAACTTGACTCTGTCTGGGAATCCTGCCATACCATCACGGGGAGAGTGAGTGAGAAATTTCCAGGGAATTCTCAGAACCATATAATTTTGCCAGAGCAGATCATAAAATTCTGGGAACATTCATAAAACTTATCTCTGAAGATAAAGGTGCTGAACATACAGAACAGCAATGGACTTGTCCTTCTGCCTCAAAACCATACAGAGTGTGTTCAAATATATGGTTGAGGGTCTATAATAGGAAACAGATAACCTCTACGGTTCAGTGAAGGACCGCTGCTCCATGGGTAGATTCTGGTTCCAAGATGAGCCGCCTTCTTCAGGTCACAAAACCAATTACCTCCATCAATCCAAATTCAAGGTTTCAAGACTATTCCTGCAATATTAGGCCAACTTTTTATCTGAAGTCTTTGCCTTGTCATGCTCAGAAATTACTATATAATGCAAGTCCACAGTCATTAAATGCAGTGAATTTGGGGACACACAAGCCAATTTTTCTAGAAACAATTGCCAGGTATGCCACAAGGCCCATTTTTGACTCTCACAGTTCTCTCTTCTGAGTGAACAATGATAGGGGCCCCAACGCTTGTTCAATGTGTGAGCATTTTCTGATTCATTAAGTAAAATTATATTTAATAAAGTCTTAGGGTCAAATATGCTTTGTTTTATCTTGATTCCTTGAAAATTAGTTTTCCTTGGATTTGCATAGGAATCTCTCAATCAAACTCATACATAATTAGGACTCACTATTCCCCAGAAATACTAATAAAGTAAGGTAATTAATTGTGCAAACATTTATTCTTATTCATTGACACTTTCTATATATTCTGAAAGAAAGTATCTCCTCTACATCCTCCATTCTCGGAGCACTCTATTATTTTTGACAGTCTATCACTTGTTACTCTCTCCCGAAAATATCAAATAAGTCTCAGAAAATGTACAGTATTCTCCGTCCCTATCTATAAACAGACACCTGATCAGGCTGTTCTTGTCCACAACTATTGTGCAGCATTAATGTGAAACAAAATGTGATTCTACCACTGGGGTTCTAGAATATCATCAAGAGGAAGATACTTCACATTTACAAAGATATTACCATAATAAATGAATTTTTTATTAGAACTAAAGGGGGTACTATTAATTTTATTAAATAGCCTGTTATATTTTTATATCCTCAGAAGGGATAATGAATAGATGCTCTTTCACTTTGTGAAATGCAAAAATACTGGCAGTCTTCTTTCGTTGGCCTCAAGGGCCACTTATGTAATCCTCTCACCCAAGTCATATAGTATATTTTATGGACAAATTAATGAACTGGAAGCCATTTCATATCTAGTTTCATCAAAGGCAACTTGAGAAAGAGGAGTGATTTCTAGACTAGTCAATGAGGGAGGAAGGCAGGGTATTAACCAAGAACAAATAAAAGTATTATAATCAGAGACTGAACCTGGGAAGCTAAAGCAAGAAAAATTTATATATGAGTGAGTTATTTCTCCATGTCCACTACTACGTCCCTCTCCACAAATTTGCTCTCTCCTTTCTGGAGCACAGCAAGGGGATCAGACCCAGTGTGGGGACAGCCAAAATGCCTGTTTCCTTCCTACTTCCAAGCAGACCTTCTAAGACCCTGGGGTAAGGGCTGCCCAATCTTAGCCTTCACCCTCTCTTCCTCTCCTGTGTCAACTTGATTTCTTTTCCTGTTGATCATCTTTCTCTGTGATAGTCAATATTACCACTTATATCTGACCATCCAAATCTACACTGCAATCCCTAAGCATTTCCCAAACTGCTGCTCATCAAAAGAACAATACTAATAATGGCAAGTAGTTATATAAGACCACATGCCAATAGCTATGTACGCTACATGTAAACTCATTTAGTCCTCAAACTTTAGGAAATAAGACCTAATAAAATGAGTCTATGATCTTCACTTTATACATAAGTAATCATTTTTGCTCTCACTTTAACTCCTTATTTCCCCTAAATGTATGGAACGAGCTCAAAACAGGTCTCTGATTCTGCAAATTATCTTCAAATTCATCCTCTGCTACACTGCCATTGTTTCATCTCTAAAAGATAAATGCAGCCCTGGCCCGTGCCTAATTACAAGTTCCCAGTGTCTTTCTACTATATCATTATCTAAGCATCCACATCAAACTGATAAATACGTGTATTCAGAATCATTGTCCAAGCTCATTTCAAATCTAGAAAACCAGAATGGCAGAATGGCCAGATTTAGGTCAGAACATGTATATATTCAGAAGTCTTCCTAGGATTTCTGATTGGTATCTCTTAACTCAAACCAAATATCACAACTCAGTCATAGAATAGCTTTATTATCTGTACAGAAATTCTTTGTGCCCATTTGCAGTGAAGTCTGCTTCCAACCCCCACTCCTAGGAAACCGTTATGCTTTCTGTCCCTATAGATTTGCCCTGTTCTGGTCATTACATACAAATGTAATAAAGTAATATATAATAAATTAAGCCTGGCATTTTTCACTCTGCATAATAACTCTAAAGTTATTTCATTTTGTCCCCTACTTCAGTAGTTTGTTCTTTTTGTTGCTGAATAATATTTCATAGTATGCATGTACTTCATTTTGTATAGTCATTACCATTTGATGGGCATTAGGATTGTTGGGCCCTTTGGCTACTATTAATAATCTGCTATGAACATGTTGGAACAAATTTTCATGTGCACACATTTTCATTTCACTTGGGTAATTCATGAGGCTTCATTTTCTCCACACCCCCAAAAATATTCTAATTGCCTTCCTCATGTCAGCCTTTCTAGTGTGTGTGAAGTGGTATCTCACTGTTGTTTAAATTTGTAATTCCCCAATGACAAATAATTCTGGCTTAAACTATTTTTTTTGAGTAGCTATTTATTATATTCAGTGCAATGCATATTCGGGTCTATTCCTGTTTTAAAAATGAGTCACTTTATCAAGTTGTAAAACTTCTCTGTGTATTCTGAACACATGTATTTATCAAGTAAATTATTTGCAAATTCTTTATCATAAGCCACAGCCTGTATTTTCATTTTCATAATAGTATTTTAAGAAGCAAATGTTTAGTTTTGACAAAATCCTATTTTTTTCTTTTATGGATTTGTGCTTTTGGTGCCGTATCTAAGAACTCATTGCCTAAGAGATAACAAGATCACAAAATTTTTCTATGTTTTCTTTTAAAAGTTTTATAATTTTAACTTTTCGTGTGCAGTGTAAAGAATCTAAATTCACTACTTTACATGTGGATTTTGAATTGTTCCAGTACTGCTTGTTGAAAAAAGACAAACTATACTTACCTCCTTTGAATTGTCATGACACCTTTGATGAAATCAATTAAACATAAATATAAGGTCTTATTTTTAGACCTCTTAATTCTATTTCATTGATTTATATGTCTGCTGTTAAGCCAATATCACACTGGCTGATTGATGTAAGCGTAAGTAAGTGTTGAATTGGGTAAATCTGAGTTCTGTTTCTTCTTCTTTTAAAAATATTGCTTGGGGGCCGGTGAGATGGCTCAGCGGCTTAAGCGCCTGCCTGGCAAGCGCGAGGGCCCGAGTTCGACTCCCGGATCCCACATACGAAAAAGGGGCCGGTGATATCACTCAGCGGCACGGGCGCCTACTAGCGCGTGAGGTCCTGAGGTCGACCCCCCGGTACCCACAAAAAAAAAATAAAATAAAAAAAAATATATATATAAAAAATAAAAATATTGCTTGGATATTCTGGATCTTTGATATTTCCATATATATTTCAGGATCAGCTTGTCAGTGTCTGGAGTGGGGACTTAGGGATTATAGTGAATCTATAGATCAATTGCATAATTAACCATCCTAAATATATGGAGTCTTCAATCCACGAATATATAATGTCTCTTCTTTAATTTCTCATATCCATGTTTTGTCATTTTCAGCATATGCTTTTTGCTCTTTTGTTGCATATATTTCTAAGTGGTTTTTATTTTTTATGCTGTTCTCATTGTTGAATTGTCCATTGTCAATACACAGAATTACAATTAATTTTGTAGGTCAATAATTTATGTAAAATAAAATCTTATAGTCTATTTACAAGGTTTATATGGTGACATGAAAAGAATCGCATGACATAAAAATTCCTACTTACAACTTCAATGTCATTTCCTAGCATCCATAATTTAGAATATATGTTCCTTTCGCACTGAACTTTAGATAAAGCGCTGCAACCCTGTGATGAGTCTTGCTTAAATTTAACTTGTATCTCAAGTCTCAGTTTATGCTTTACTTCATCCTAGAAGCCTTTTCCAACTTCTACCTGCCCTACTACTTACTTTTCATCATAAATTACATGTAATGTATGCACAGTCATTCCCACATTGCATTTTAACTCTAAGTAATTAACATGTGTGTCTTGAGATAAGTGAGTCACTGGATAGAGCAAAGCATACTAGTTGTTCATAAATATCCATCTCCTTCTTTCACAATAATGGAACCCATAATATTTTGCTAGGCACATAACTATAAAAACCCTATTTCCCAGCTTTCCTTGCAGTTAGATGTAGGAGTGTGACTATCTTGGGACCAGTGAGCAGGAGTTCGTGAAGCAGCTTCCAGAAGCCATCTCAAAATAAACAACCAGTGCACATTTTTTCTCTTTTCCTTCTTTATCTTTTTCTCTTTGCAAGCTACAACCCTGCCTGATAAATGAAGCTGGAGTAGCCATCATGATCATGAGGCGGCCTTGGGAATAAAGACTCACACATGGCAAAGTAACAGTAGTGGAAGTACCTAGGTCTCCATATACCACTCTGAACTGCCTACTTCTGGGATTTCCATGACAAAGATACAATTCTCTCTGATTTATTTTATTTCTTTGGGTCTGCATTGCCTGTTGCTGAGCTTAGTCCAAGGAGATATACGTTATATCCAGTTGTCCCTCAGTACCTGGTGTCTGACACATAGTAGGGATGTAACTGATAATAGCTGATTTAGTACAAAAGCATAGAACAAGTTTAAGGGGAAAAAGCTTCATGAGACATCAATTTCCAATGCCATCCTACTCCAGAGTCACCATATGTATTTCCAGGATAGTAAAGTCATATTTTTGTTACATAATTTGGCCTTCGAAAGACTCTCAGACTTATAAAATTAGCCTCTCAAATTTAAAATTAGATTTTAAACTTACTTTCTGGTCTACTTATGAGATTAGGAAACTGATTTTTAGTGTTGCAGAAAAAAGCAAAAATATTCAATGATTTCATGGATATCCATGAGACAGGCAGCTTGTAATAGACTATAACAGATCTCAAAAGAATCATAGAACTGATAGTGACAACAGGATTCAAGCAGCTAAACAATTTGACTCCATCGATGACAAAACTGAAGTTCAGAGAGGCTGCATGTCTAATTCCAGGTCACACAAACACTGAATGGCAGAGGTGATGTCAGAATCCATGTCATCTGATTTCCCACTTGGCGTTCCTGGGAAGACTTAGGGTGCCTTTGGCTATAAAGAGCAAACTACTAACATAAGCAAAAGCCTTTTAAAATCTGAGAATTTATAAGATCCAAAGCTTAGAACAGACAGGAACTAGGCAGCTCTGTTCCTGCCTTGTTTCCATGGCAATATCATTACAGGGCTCATGCTGATGTGACCAAGAGCATGAATGAATAAACTTCAACAATGTTTATTGTTCTTTTTTTCATTCTGATTGTGGAAGGATTTTTTTTTTTTTTAACTCAGTGTTCATTCCTCTCCCTCAATCTTCCTTGTTGACTGAATTTGCTCCCAGAATAGTGGCTGAAAATTCCAGGACCTATTTTCCCTGTTTCCCTGAACCCAGGGTGGGGAACTGAGACATCAGGGGAAGGCCCCTGGAGGTGCTTTGCAAAATGTTTGTTTTCGGAGAGTTTGTTCTCTGACTTCCCTCATTTCCTGTTTTTAGATGCTTTTTTATTGGTTTACATGTTTCTAAAGTCTACAGTGAGGGACCATGAGATAACAAACTAGAGAACTAAAAGCTAACTCTTTGAGGACAGTAGAAAGGAAAGTTATAAATTAAATGAACTCTCTTATGATATTACTGAGCTACCGACCTCTTCCCGCACCAGTCAACCAACTCATCCAGATCTTGGGTTATGGGGCAGCCTCTATTTATTGCTTGGACACAATACATTAGCTTATCTCCTGTTTTCTGCCACAAAGCATCCCTGATAATACATTGTTCAGGATTCTAAGTCCACAGCAGAGAGCCTAATTACACACTTTTGAACTTTATGCCTGCCTCTGGGCAAAAATGGGGCATGGGAGGAGGCTCCAGTAGAAGGAGCCTCTAGTACCCTCAAGCTTTATTTAGCATGAAGTCCAGCACCTTGATTTACCTCCCCACTAAAGTGCTGCTGGGAAATACCAGGAGGCAGAACACCCCAAAACACTAATGTTCCTTACACATACATACAGCAATATACTATACTGCTCACACTTAAGAATTATAAATAATTGAATACATGACTATCATAAAACAACTAGCCAGTACATGAATGTATACATAGGAACACTTAGGATCAGTGTCCTAGCCCAATTTTCATACCTATGGGTAATTTCATAAAGAAAAGAGGTTCATTTGGTTCACAATCGCAGAGGTTCAGACTCATGACTCTGACATCAGCTTGGCTCTGGTGAAGTCAGCATAGCAGATGGTATGCAGGGGGCCGCGTGTGGGAGAAGAGGTCATATCTCAAGACAGGAAAACACAGAGTGACTCAAAAGCTGGGCTTGTGCTTAAAACAACTTGCTCTCCTGAGAACTAATTCAAGGTTCCATGAGAACTATGTTGATTACTTCCAAGGGCAGCACCCCCAATGACCAAAGGACCTTCTCCTAGGGCCCACATCTTCTAGAACCACACCACCTTCCAACATCACCACACCAGGGACCAAGTTTTCACCAAGGGAACCCTTGTGGAATAGACTACATCCAAGCCATAGCAACCAGTCACCTTGTGCTTTCATGGAGAAACTAATAAAACGTAAAATGAACACAGGAAGACTTGACTATATAATATGCAATTTCACAATTCAAGTGTTTTATGTTTCTCAGTGGATAGAGTTAGCCAAGAAGCAAATTTAACCTGTCGAAGCTTCCTGGGTGATATCTGTCTTTAAGATCGTGTAGTTTGACTACAACTAAAGATTTCTGCATATCCATCACATGTGTAGTATGGTGTTTTTTTCTTGATTTTATACTTCTAATCCACAGACACATCATTTATGAACAAGAAAGACTTCTTAGTAAGTGATGCACATTAACTGCCACCAAGCCATAAGCAAAGCCAAATTTGTACTGAGCATGGTTTCATTCGACAGTAAACAAAGATTGTAGGACTAAGCAAACTCAGGTGCAAGGTCCCAGCATTATTACCACATCCAAGTTATATCACTAAAGAACTAATATGAGCATGGCTGAATTTAGAGCTGACATAGCTTAAAACCTGACTACGTGGCTGAGCAGAAAACCTACAGGAAGAAATGTTTCCATAGATCAAGAATCAACATAGTTTTAGGACCTAAACACGATCCATCTGATCATCAATATACAAAATTCAAGGAGTAAAACCTATGACTTGCTAAAATTACAAAGAAAAACTATCTTCATTTTCCCGAAAGCTCTGTTTCGCCTATTTTAGGAAATGCTATTATACAGCATTTCCCATGGAGAGCAGGACAAGAAAAATGTTCAGCAAGCACTTGTTAACGGTTTTTGGAGAAAATTATTTAACTGCACAGGCAAGTCCTGTGCAAAACAAAGACAAAAAAACAAAATATGGAAAGACAGTTGCTAATAAACCAATTGTATTTGTTGTCTCTATAAGGACAACTAAATAGAAGCTTCAAGATGTTGGCCATAACTCTAAAACTTTCAAGAATTAGAAACTAATTCTGAACCATGGAATTTTTAATCTTAGGTCAGAATATTTAAAACCATTTTGTGGTCTGGTTGCATAACTTAGGGAAAGATAAAATTTAGGGTCTCAACTCATACCCACCCTTGGTCAAATTAATTATAATTAAAATGGCGCTAGGCAGGCAAATGATACCAAGTTCCGCCCAGCTGAGGGTCTTGTGCATGTGACCACATATGTACCAACAGCTTCAACTACACACACACTTTCTCTTTCTTTCTCTCTCTCCTGGAAAATCCTTAGGAGTTTCCACTGGAATGTGCGGAGGGGGAAGAATCCTTTAAGAAGCATTCTTTACACACTTACTTTTCTAATATAAAAACCACAGAAACTGAGATTCTGCCGAACTTTCTTGGCAAAAGGAAGCACACAGGAGACACATTTAAAAAAGCCTTAGTGAGTGATTTATTTTCAATGAAAATATTTAATTTTTAGAAATGGGGAAAAAAAGAAATGGGAAAGTTAAAAAATATTGAGAAACACTCCTCTGGTATTGAGTATCGGATGGAAGTGATCTAGGAGGGGCGAGGAGGATGTGGCCGGGCAGCCTGGCCAGGTCCACCGTATCCTGTCTGCATAGCCTGTTTCTGAATACTGTCTTCCGGGAGAAAGTGACACAGTATAAAGCTCCCAGACATCACTGTTTAATCACAATTCAAGTGGGAAGGATGGCAAGGTAGGTTTTTACTCTGTCCTGGGATTCTCTGAGAAATAAAGTCTTTCTTATTCTCCTCTGAGAACACCAACCAGTTTGGGAAAGAGCAGATTTACCAAGACATTTGCAGACATCCTGAAATAACTAGTTTTCTTTACATGAATTTAAAACTTCATCCGCCAAGACAGTCTGCGGGACTAAACCTGGAAGCTGAAGAATTTGCTTCCTTTGCTACTCTCTCCTAAGAGTTCCTTCTGCAAAGGGCCTCAAAGATAGAAGGGGACAAAGGTGCACACAGAGAAAATGCCAGTGCAATATGGCAAGTGCTGTGAGAGAAAGGAGATGCAGGTGTTGTGGCAGCCAGGAAGGGGGCAGACTGAACAGTCCCGTACCATGGTGTGAATGCATGTGCATACATTTAGAGACTTGGGGAGGAAGAGAGAAAAAGAAAAAGAAGCCACAGTGGCTACAACTTCTGGACACAGATATTGTATCTGATACAGACAGGCTTTTTTTGACTGTCATATATCCTTGCTTTCAACCCATCAAGCCTAGAGGAACTACTTTGGAACCAGCTACAACTGTACCATGAAGACAGACTTCAATGACAACTTTATTATATCCACAATTACCCCAAGAAGTTTGAGAAATACTATTTTCCATTATGGCAACTTCACTAACCCCTTCTTCATTCCAATACATTAAATCTATTGAACGATCCAGGAGAGAAAAAAGAAAAATAAGAATTTCATGAAATGAATTCTAGACATACTAAAGGTGGGAAGAGATAGACACTAAAGAGCCTGATTAATTTTTTGATATCTGCTATAAGACACTTTTTAAACTTCCATGTCTAACTAGCCACTAAATCTCCAAACAGCTTTTTTGAAACTCCCTGATTCTTTTGTTTTTGTTTGTATTTTTGTTTTTGCTTTTTGGTGCTAGGGATTGAGCCTAGGGCATCATACATGTTAAGCACTGAACTACACCTCCATCCTCAATCTTTTTTTTTTTTTAAACCAGTACATGCATGTAATACATAATGTTTACCTTCCTTGTGTGGAGTTGGTACATCTT
This sequence comes from Erethizon dorsatum, assembly GCA_028451465.1. NCBI lineage: Eukaryota > Metazoa > Chordata > Mammalia > Rodentia > Erethizontidae > Erethizon > Erethizon dorsatum. The sequence goes on from CM051830.1 coordinate 37,519,827, forward strand.
AAGAATTAACACATCTTAATTCTTTTTAATCACCCCCTTTCCTTTCCCTCTCTCTTCCTTCTGCTGATCTGTTTAGCCCCCACCCTTTTTTTTTTTTTTTTTTTTTTTTTTTTTTGGTAAATGTTTGCAGTACATAATATTTACATTCCTTGTGTGGGCACCACTATGATGATTCCATGTCATTAACCTCTCTTGTTCAACTCTGACAACTGCTTCTAATGGTTGGCCTCATTGCTGTCACTGCGGATCCCAGCCAGGATGTCTTCCACCCAGCAGACAAAATGTTCTTTGTAAATTACATCTGATCATGTCCCTCCCTCACCTGAAATCCAATCTCATCTTTTTCCAACACCTTTTCAGGATCAAGTCCAACCTCTTTAGTCTCATTTTGATGGCCTTTTGTAATGTGACTCATTCTCTCATTACTTGGTCACTGTGTAATATATGCTCCAGACAAAGGAGCCATGTAATACACCAAATATGCCTTTTTTTTTTTTTTTATTTGCCACTGTTCTTGCCAGGGATGAGCTATTTCCTATTAGTCCAGATAAGCAGTTCTCAAAAGGTAGCAGCAAGTAGCAGCAACAGGAACTTATTAGAAATGCAAATGATCAGGCTTAATCTCAGACTTCCTGAATCAGAACATCTAGGCATTGGGGCAGCACTCTGGAAATAAGACTATACTGCTAATTCCTCATTTGTTGTGCTTCAACAGAGAGGCTGGAAAGCATGCAAAGAATCAGTGCATCCTCAATGCCTATGATGTGTCCAAAGTGAAGAGCTTTCGGTCACTTTTTCAAGCTAGAAGTGTTTCAAGGGGACTAAGTGGATAACGAGCAAGGCTGCCCTCCCTGCAGCTTGAGAAGTCACTATCCTGAGGGCCTAGGTCAAACAATCCAATCTCATCACTTCACAGAGGTTGACCGTGAGGCCCAGAAAGGTGAAATAACTTACACAGTGCAGACAGATCTTTGTGGGGAAACTAAAGTGTGGGAGGAGGAAAAGGGCACATGGTTCTCGAAACAGCTGAACCATCTAAAGGCCACTGATACAGGCAAGTGCCCTGACACCAGCAGAACAGGAAACGTGATTCACATTTACATGGCTCTGAGCTCTGGGAGCTGGTCCTGCAGTTTGGGAAACCACCAAAAGGTGGACGCCATGCCTCAGTGGGATTTATGTGGTTCTGATCGTATGTGTCTCATGCAGCTAGATAATCTGTTCTTTAAACGTGAACACAGATATTATATGTTTATAAGCATGTGTATATAAACACTGCTTGTAGGAAAACAAAACCTATTAGATTCAAATTAGATTGCTACTTTGAAGATAATAATTGTGTAAAAGAATAGACCTCATAAAAATGTAGTATGCTAATGTATGTCTACATGTTTGTGTCTGCATGTGTATATAAATAATTAGGAATAGAATTATAATACTAAAAATATTGTGAAATTATAACCATAATTTTAACCACAACATTATAGTGTTTTATAGTGTGATTTTAAATTATAATGTTAAAACTAGATGAAATGCTATTTATTATTTGGAAGCAAACTTTGAAGAAAACAAATCACTGCCCTGTTCCCTGAGCCCTTTCTTGTCATGTTCAGAAGTCTCCTGAGGACTCAGGCTGAGGACTCCTTGGCTGCAGGAAAACCCGACATCAAAATGCCTTTGGGTTCCTTCCGACACCTGCCATCGCTTCTGCATCTTCATCCCAGGTAGCCCATTTGCCCTCCCAGCAGGTCTGAGCTAGTTAAGAGGACAGTCTCTGCCTGGTCCTCAGCTGAAGCAGCCTGACTGCTGCCCTCCAGACCCTCTGCAGTAGGAACCCCCGCTTCTCTCTGGGGCAGGAGGGAGCCAGAGACTTGGAGTCTCGGCACAGGCTTTTTCTGCCCAACAGGAAGAGGAAGTTTTCATTTAACAAAGGAAAGGAAATAGGTCTTCTCAGACCCTAGCCCCAATTCTGGCCTTCTAAGTAGGGGGTGTCTTTTTTTACCCACAAACACTATGAGCAATGTCTCACTCAATAAATACTGAAGCATAAATTGTTTGGATCTGTTTTCTGATTCATCTCCACATTCCATGGACTTCAGTGCCTCAAAGCCAAGATAGTACCTGTCTGTTCAGCTGCTCCTTGCAAAGGGGGCTGCAGTATCCTTCACCTTCTGTCTCCCAAGAATGCTTGGTGACCCCACGGAAGAGCCACTAGAGCCAGTTAACAAAACACCTTTGAAACTTTGGTGACCTCTAAGAACTCTCTTTGCTAGGAGGCTGAGGCAGGAGGATCACAAGTTTGAGCAAGGACAACTTAGCAACTTAGTAAGACCCTGTCTTAAAATAAAAAAATAAAAACAAGGCTGGGGATGTACCTCAGTGTGAAGGCCCTGGGTTCAATCCTTGGTACTGAAGAAAAGAGAAAATAAAAGAATTCTTTTCACCTTGCATGTGTTGTGATAGTTAATTGTGATGTCAACTTAAATGGATTAAGAGATGACTAGTGCATTAGTGGAGCACAGTGCTGAGTGCGTGGTTGGCACCAACCAATAGGCTTGCAGCCTGGAGAGAATAAAAAGGGAAAGAAGGATGAAGTGTGCCCTCTTGCTTCTTCAGAGGCGTTCTAGTCCTCACCATTGCCTATTGGTCTCCAGCTCCTTCAGGCTTCCAGCACAGACTCTTAAGCCTTTCAGTGCAAACCCTTTGGCTTTCCAATACGAACTCACACTGGACTCTGCAGTGAGCTCCAGGCCTTTGACTTCTGACAGAATCCTCCAGCTCTCCAGCGTGCAGATGGCCGTTTTGCATTCTTCCATCTCTGATTCCACAGTTCCATAGGCAGCCACTGTAAGCCTACTTAGAAAATCCTATACAGGTGTGCATGAGCCATATAGGATCCCTACACTCCCTCTTTACCACCAGTGATGCAGACACTGGAGCAAACTGATACCCCTGTCCACTCACGCTGATAGACTGCTACTGGCCCTGTTCCTTCACATGGTTATTACCTGAGAAGGAGCAGCCTACAGGCAATCTAATCCATTTTTTCTTGTAAGTAGGGATATGTTTGCCTTTTGAAATTTCTTTTCTGAACATTTACAATATCACTCACTTCTCTTTCATTCTCCTTTGTCTTTTGCTGACTCCCCTCTCACTCATTCCCCAGTCCAAGCTTGATTTCTTTCCTTAGCCTCCAGAAGGTGATTTAACCAGAAGCCTGGTCCTAGCATTTGAACTGAAGCAGCAGAGTTGATGAGAACCACCTGGATTTGCTGGACATTTCATAAAGCATCCTGACACCTTCACTCCCTCCACAGCTAATAAGTCACCATTAATCAAGGATTCTCCTGGCCTGGTGCAGGATTTTGTAGGCCTTGGGAGAGTCTGGATGTTGTTCAAAGTGTGGTAGGAAGCCACTGTTTGGTTTTTAGCAAGAAAATGACATGATTAAGATTTCACTTTAAAAATACCACTCAGGCTTCTAGGCAATACAAGAATGGTAGCAGAGGCAGTTAGAGGACCACTGCATTAATCATGAGGTCACACAACCGGAGGAGGAGGGGGCGGCGTGGACTTGAGACAGACTTTGCGTGGAGACAAGAAGACAACAGTTCATGACTTGGAAGGAGGAAGCAAAGGGATGGTGAGAAGCGATGAATTAGTTCTTACCACCTGAACAACCAAATCTTCAGGGAATGAGATGGGGTATGAGGAGGTTGGAGAAATGGGAGAGAGAAGGGAATCAAGAGTTCTGTTTCAGCCACATCATGTTTTAGATGCCCACTAAACACAACTAGGGATGAATGAAGACACTCACCTGTTCTTAATGGGATACCAAGAACCTCAAAACCCGGTCATTTTGGAGCATCCAGCAGAGATATTTTCTACTGCAAGAAGTAAACACTTGACTCTGCCTTGGAGGCAAACCGACTCATTATTCAGAGAACATTTTTTTTCAGAAGGCCCATGAGCTATGCAAATGTATAGGAAAGATTTTTTTCTTCTGGGTACAGAGGTGTTAGAAGCTAAAAATAATAGAGTATGATGATGTAAAAGAGATCCTTTGCGGGGGGCAGAGTGGAAAGCCTGCAGACTATTTGCTTTTGAGCAAGACTGCCTGTCCAAGTATGGACTTCAACTGTAATATACAGGTGCACAATAGTATTTTCTTAGAAAATGTGCATAACTGTGGTGATGAGGTGTGGGTGAGGATTGGGTGGACTATTGCAGAGAAGAACAGGAATTAATACTCCCCCCCCAAAATGGCAAGAGCTTGGCTGGTGATACTTGTCCATAGTCATGGCTACTTGGGAGGCTGAGGCAGGAGGATCACTTGATCCCAGGAGTTTGAGACCAGCCTGAGCAACATAGTGAGACCCTCCCCATTTCAAAAAAAGATTATAATCCCAGTACTCTGGGAGGATGAGGCAGGAAGATCGCAAGTTCAACCCCACCCTGGGCACTTAATAAGGCCCTGTGTCAAAGTAATGAATGAACGAATGAATGAATGAATGGGATGTAGCTTAGTGCTGGAAAGATATATAGGCTACAGAGTCTGCCTGAAAGTGAAATATGATTGTAAAAAGGAATGAGACTTACCTATTTTCTCCAGTTTGTCCTGTTTTTCTAGAAAACAACTCAAAACTTACCATTCACTATTGTGGTCCACATGTTTATGTGATTGAAATCTCGGATCATGCACCTGTGGGTAAAAGGTGAAATTTCTTCCAAAGCAGATGTTTTCACTTCCAAAGCAGATGTTTTCCTATGGAGAGATCCTTTCTGGTATGAATACAAGGTTAAAGAAGGCGTGTCTTAAAGTAGAAGGAATGGAGAGGAGAAGAACAAATATTCATGTTCTCAGCGATTTGAAGGAGGCCTTTCTCTGGATTTTGGGTGCATAACTTCTACACGTGAACAATCGCTCGAGGGTGGGTAGGCTATTAAATTTATTTTAAAATGAGTACATACAGTAGTGTCCTGTCACTATTACATTAAGAAATATGTAAAAACAATGACATTGTTTCAGAATGCTATGAGAGTATAAAGGAAAGCTAGGAAAAATAAAAAGTTCAGTATAAGTAACTTTTTAGTGGAGGGAGAAAGTGATAAACTTGGGACAGCTTCAAACTTGTATTTCTTAATCTTGATTCCAGGTATATAGATGTTCATTGAAATTTTATTCCATATAGCATGTTTATGATATATTCATACTATCATTTTCTATTTAACATTAAATAAAAAGCTTTTTTGAAAAAATGAAAGAGAAAAAAATTTTACTGAATGGGAGAAATAAGGGTAAAATTAAATCTTACACTAGTGAAACAGAGCTAAAGTACTTATATTTCCTTTTCTTTTACACAATTGTATAATTAATTTATATTAATCTACTTTCAGTCGAGGAACTGCAAAACAGTGTCCTAAATAATACCAAGAGTCACCAATGTAAGCCTGTTAATATTGTTAATATTGTTTTTGTCTTCCAATTCTATCCACTTTGTTGCAAATGAAAGATTTCATCGGTTTTTATGGCTGGATAATACTACACTGTGTGTATGTATATATATATATATATATATATATGTATATACCATATTTCTTAGCCATTCGTCTGTTGATGGCACCCAGGAAGATCCCTTATCTTAGCTATTGTGAACAGTGCTTCATGCATTTGTTAGGTGCATATCTGTCTCATCTGCTCACCTGAAAGGCAAGGACTATGTCCTGCCCATCTCTGAACTGGATGAGAACCACTGTCATTTACTTGGCACATCTATGTGTAGGTGAGAAATACAGTCTGGTGTCGCTCTAGCTAGAGTTGGTCTTCCTAAGAGACAGGTGAGAGAAGGACCTAAACTCATGATTCCAGGACCAAAGAGGATAATGTCACATGTGGTTAAAAACTGAGAAGAGCACTAAGCAGAGGTCACTGACCTCATAGTTGATGGATATTGTTAAAAAATGAATGTTAAGCCATGTTATAAAGGGGTAAGAAGGACATGGGGGTAGTCTGAGAAGGTGACAAGGTCATGTTTGTAGACAGTGGGATCCAGAGAGCTTTTCTTGATCTGTATCTTAGTTTGGGTTGGTATAACAATATACCATTGCCTGGGTGGTTTACACAACAAAAACATATCTCTCACAGTTCTGGAGACTGGAAATTCCAGCGGTCCAGATTGTTCCTCTTCTTGGTAGCAGATGATGTCTACTTGCTGTCCCCTCATATAACAGAAAGAGAGTAAGCTCTGGTTCCTTCATCTCTTTATAAGGGCCCTGATCCCATGACCACATCAAAACCCAATTATCTTCCAAAGATGGCACCTCTCGGTGACATCACACAAGAGATCAGCATTTCAACATGTGGATTTGGGGAGGGGAGGACAAACATTCAGTCCACAGAGAGCTGTCATTTGAGGTCTTAGTTGTATAGTTCTTGTGAATTAGCTACAAGATGCTATCTATTCTTTTTCTCAGAGTAATATTTTAAGTGAGTAAATTATAAACCCACATGATATAGTAAAACCTATATTGTTTGGCATTTTATCATCCAGAAAGTGCTAGAAATCAACACTTCTGATATTTCCTAATAAATATTCAATTTCTACCTGCGGCTGATGCTAAAACTCACTGACTTGATGCTGAATCAAGCAGAGTATTGCCAGTTCTGAATCAGCTATGTCCGACTTCATGAGATATAAATAAATGTATTTTGAGCTTTTCCTGGGCATGAGAAACCTACAACATAGCATCATGGAATTTCAGAAATGTGAGATCATCCCATCCAACCATCTCCTTTCAGAGATGAAGAAATATGCTCCTAGTACAAGACAAAAGATAACTGTTGAAGACATCTTTCTAACCCTGAGGATGTATAATCTCAGGAATGAGTTTGCTAAAGTTCTCACTATTGTTCTAAACAAGTGAACAACACCTTCCCCTGATCCAGATTACATAATTATTAGTCAGCAGCTACTGTTTTTCAATTCATCTGGGTGATAAATGTAAGAGTACAAGCAGAGTATTGCCAGTTCTGAATCAGCTGTGTCCAATTTTATGAGATATAAATAAATGTATTTTGTACTTCTCCTGGGAATGAAAACCTATCTATGATGTTTCACTCCTGAAACCAAATTTTTATAAAAGAAGATTGTCATTAATCATCCCCCATAAAACCTAAACACCTCCCCCCATAGCATTGGCAGGTGTAGTTAGTAATGCCCAGAACTGTACCCAGCATTGTCCAACCCTGACCAAACAGAATTCCAGGAACAGAGTGTCCATGACAGGAGGGAACAGCCAAGCCAAAGGCATTCTCAGGACAGACAGAAAAATGAGCAGGTCCTGGACTAGAGGGAAAAATAAAACTGGCAATAATTACTACATTTAAACTGGATGAAAGAGGAGAAAAGGAACTGCCAACAGCATTCAGGCAGTCTGCAGTCCGAACTTAAGTAGGCAGGACTCAGTATGTGACAGATTTGCAAAGTGCTTCCTTCTTTAGTAGATGCAGTGCAAAGGGCTCTGGTTTCAGGTTTGACTGGAAAGAAGGTGTTTCCTAACTTTATGCACTTCACTAAAATTCCCAAGTAGGTGATCACGAAGCAAACGTGCATTTTAAAACACAACTTGGGTAAGTGCATCAGCAAGAGAAACCAGAAATTTCGTCTGAGACTTCAAAATATGTTTATGAAAATAATATCTACATCTTGAAATTTTAAGACAGCAGAGGATGGACTACACTAAGAAATCCCACTAAAAAGAGCAGAGGTTGGGAGAAATAACACAACTGGACATGTAACAGTCAGTTTCAGGACCTCTGAAGATACCAGTTCACCCGTTTGAAACCCCTGTTTTGTAATCCTATAGCCCTCCCTAAAAATAAACTCATTGCAGCAGGCTGAACTATCAATTTCTTATTTATGTCAGATGATTTGGGAAATTAAGTCAATAATTTAAATTTTGTGCATACTTTAAAATTATGCATCTCTAAAATGGCTCCGGATGTTTACATAAATTAATATTCTTTCTCCAAAGAGATAGAAAGTATTAACAATACTTCTATGCTCTGAGCACCATGTTTATCCAATACCTGGTATGGTTTCAGAGAGCCTTCCTGCACAGAAAAGTACCAACGAATCGTGATCCACTGAAACACACAGCAGCCAATCTCTGAGGACAAGGGATCATTGGAACCGTGAGGAATTCTCCCTGGTCACTTATTTGCAATTAGCAATATTCCTTCACAGGACTTAGTCAATTCTGGCTGCCTTGACAAAAAAATAAAATAAAATAAAATAAAATAAAATAAAATAAAATAAAATACCATAGACTAGGCAGCTTACGTAATAAGCATTTATGTTTTCATAGTTTTGAAGCTGAGAAATCCAAAATCAAGGTATTTCCAGGTCTGATGTCTGGTAAGGGCTTCTCAGATGGCTGCTTTTTTACTGTGTCCTTGCATGGTGGAAAGCAAAGAGTAAAATAAGCTCTTCTTTTCTTCCATCTTTCTTTTCTCCTTTCCTTCCTTCCTTCTTTCCTTTTCTCTAATTATATGTATTTTTTGAGACAGGGTTCTGCCGTACAGTCCAGGATGGCCTTGAACACTCTATGTGATCCAGGCTGGCCTCAAATTCATGATCCTCCTGACTCAGCCTTCCAAATGCTAGGATTATAGACATGCATCACCACACAGGCTTCTTGTGTCTTTCCTTATAAGGGCACTAATCTCAATCATGAGGGCCCCACACTCTTGACCTATTTACTTCCCAAAGACCCCAATTACTAATCACATCACATTTGAACACACGAATTTTAGGGTTACAGCATGTTAATTTGAGGGGACACAAACATTCAATCCACAGCAAGGAGAGTCTCAAACCTTTTCCATGAGCCAATATTCCAATTACTTTTAAATTGCTGCTAGAACAATGTCTATGTGCATTACTCTTCTAAACCCACTGTCTTAATCTATTTGGGTCTTTGTACAAAATATCTTAAACTGGTAATTTACAAAAAAATAGAAATGTATTTCTCTGACTTCCAGAGGCTGAGGAGCCCAAGATCAAGGTAGCGGCAGATTCAGTGTTTGGAGAAGCCTGGCTCTCAGCTTCATGGATACCATCCCTTGCTGCCTTTTTCCTTGGAGATGCACAAAAAGCCTCCTCAAGCCCTTTTATAAGGACACTACTAACATCCATGAGGACTTTGCCTGATCACCTCCAAAAGGCCCCACCACTAGTTTCAGCATGAACTTCAGAAAGACACAAGTCTTCCTACCTCTTGATGGACACTCTGGAACACCATCCAGAAAAGCCAAAGCAACAAACTGAGATGATGCCAGAATGAACCAGTCCATGAAATAAAAATCTGCAACTTTTGACACTATGACTTAAACAACCCAGGTAACATACGGAATACACAGTCCCCATCTTCAAAATGTTTGTAATCTAAGTTAAGGACAAACAACATGTTTCCCTCTAGGGAATTAAATTCTGCCCAAGAATTAAATTCTGTCCAAAATGTGAATAAAGCATCCATTTTTATTCTGGTAGGTCAAAAGTAAGGAGCTTCTCTCCACACCTTTCCCCCCATCCCTTATTTTTCTACCTCTTTTGCAAGCATACACAAGGAAAAGAAAAACATATCTATTCTGCTCTCCTCATAGATAAGGAACCAGAAGCACAAAGCACTGAAACACCTCACCAGATTTCATGCAGAAGGTATTGGCTACAACTGGAATTAGTTTTTACTCTACTGGATGAGACACTATGTGAAAAAGAATAGATTATTGTGACTGGAAATTAACAACTGATAATACAACGCAGGTAGCACAATGTAAATAGTACATTTAAAGATATCATAGATTCCAACTACCTACAAATTTGTATCTCCTGAGAACCTCCCACAAAATTAAAGTCTACTGACTATGCAATGAGACTATCTCTGGTAATTCCCACACACCAGGTTAAGAAATTGTTTTTGCTTTTCATTCATGTAGTTTTATGGAAACTGGAAAGACTTCCCTCTCCTTACAGACACGGAACTAACTGCAGCTCTTCAGTACATCACAGTGAATCCCATTTCCCCTGGGAAAGTGAAGGAAAAGCCCTACACATAATGTAGATACAACAAATTGACAGGCAATGTGGGTGGGAGAGAAATGAGAAAATGCTTCTACACTAAAGGTCTTGTACATTTCCGACACAAGAAGTAATAGTGGAATTTCAGCGGCAGAATTTCATTTCCTTAAACCTCATAATTTATAATGTTTAAGGCTACCCATGACCTTTTACAAGGCAATTAATTTACTTATATATTTAGTGGAGCTACACCAAACTTTCAGTACTTATGCATGCATACCACATCTTTGAAGGAATGAAATTAAGTAGATAACGTAAGGAAATCATAAAGTATAACCCTTTCCCGGGTAGCCACAGCTTGTTCGTAATCCAAGCCTCCATTAACAAAGACCAAGGTCACAGAAGTCAGACCACTTAAAGTCCTAACAAAGAACAGACACTCTTGGGAGGTTTAATTGAATTCATTTTTCATAGGAATCCATGAACATCACTTAAGTTTTTAACAAGTGAAAATTCAAAGGAAAAAAAAAAAAAAAACCAACTCGCCTGATCTTCTACGGGAGGCAAAATACAAGGGAGATTTCCTACACCAAAGATACTTGATTCTTTTTTATCTGTTTCTCCTGTTTTGCCAAACTTATTTGTAGAACCTAGATAAAGCACTTAACCCCTCTGAACCGTGAACACCCCACCTCTACTTATGAAAATTAAAGACAATTGTGAATGTCAAGAATAAACCACACTAGTGCCCATTTTCTCCATCCTAAATTTCTTCTATTCCCTAAAATCAGGCACATCCTTTGTCGCATTTTACTAATTTCTGGGGAGGTGCTCACAGATATCTAAGAAGTTGGTTAAAAGGGGTGTAAGATGGGACTTCTCCTTAGGACATTAGTGATTCAGCAAAAGATTTGCAACATGGAACGTCAAACCTCAAAGCTCCTATAGTCTCAGCACTCAGGAGTATGAGGCAGGAGGATCAAAAGTTCAAGGCCAGCCTGGGCTACATAGCAAGTTCAAGGTCAGCATGAACTACACAGTGAGACCCTGTCTCAAAACAAAACAAAACAACCCTCAAAGAATTGAGGATTCATCTTAAAATGTCTTGGATTAGGAGAGGTGGTGGAGCAGATGTTTGGGAAGAGAACCTCCCAGCCCCTCTCACATCAAGCCATGGAAGCAGCAGTACAATATGTCTTGTGGCATGTACAAACCCTGGGTTCCCATTTCAACCCTTCCTGAGTTTCAAGTTGCTCCTCTCAAAAATAAGGACAATGACTTAGTCACCAAAATCCTTTCCAGCTCTAACATTCTAATCTACCCCCTTATAACTGGACAGGCAGCTATGATGTTAATGAAAAACATTCACCTCGTGCTCTTAGATTTGTAGAAAACCATGATGATTAGCAAGACCAAAAAAACTTCAAATAATATGTTCCCTGATCCTTTATAATTTGTTTACAGATGGAAAAATAAAAATTTCTGGTTGAAATTAAAATAAATATGTATTTCATATATACTATATGGCTGTGGCAAGAAATCAGTAGGTTTTTTTTTTCCTAAAGGACAGGTGGGAAAAAAAGATTTTTCAATGGAAATGAAATTATTCTCAAGATGAAGACACATTTTATACATCCTGTTAAGTCCGAAGTACAGTCCCTCACATAAAGGTGGGGGTCCTTCTGCCCTACTCCGTTCCTCCTTGACTCCTGCAATGGTGCAGTAATTCAGTGTGACTGGCAAGGAAGGAGGACGGAGGCATCTGAGTGGGTCCCAGGTACTGCAGAATCTATGGGTGAGATACACCTGTCTATGGCTAATACTCACTGTCATAGTTATAGTTATTCAGCTATTTAGAGTTCCTTTCCAGCTTGTGGGGACCCAGGCATTCTATGATTTTTGGATGGAAATTGCAAACCATTTCACTGTCAATCAAATAAATGTATATTTGATCTTAATAGTATCATATCCAGGGCAGAAATACCTTTCTGTTTATCTCATTTATTTAAAATGTCATCAGTAGCTCATAATGGACACACTTCTTGAGACTTCTCCAAATTGCTTCAGTCAGTAGCGCTGTTGCTGGGAAACAAGTGGTGACCAACTAGGAATCTATGTTGTTTTCACAGGAATTACTCCAAAGAAGAGAGAGAGGTACAGCTTGGTAGGTAAAAAACCAACTGGGCAGGTCGTTGGCACTTGCTTGTCTTACTTTGTAAGAACACAAAGTAACAGCATCGCTGTCCACCTGCCAATGTCTGTCAAGTATGCGAGGACAGAAGAAGCCACACTTGTCTGACCTCGGTGGACTCCAAAATCCTTCACCCAGCAGAGAAACTGTGGTAGCAGATGGTCCTGTGTGGAAACCACTCCTTAATATATTTACTATTCAGTAGACATTTGGAGGGTGCCTGGTATCTGCCAAGGTACTGAGGAAACAGCACCAAAACACCAGCCCCACAGAGCATCTATTTCCCAAATTGCTACATTATCTTGTCATTGCAAACTGGGGACCAGACAGAGGAAAACAGGCCTGCCTGGATGCTCCTCCATTCATGGGAAGTACAAGAGGAACGAGTCAGAAGTCCTGGAACTTCATGTCATTCTCCCAATAAATGATGCTTCTGTGATTTTATATAAGTAGGGCAATCCCAAAGTTAGTTTTTCATGTTGCTTATTAGTAGCCACAGGCACTAGCTTGGATTTGAAGAGGTCTTAACAATTTATCTAATATTAGGCATTATTCACTTAGCTACTAATCTTTTAACACGTCTTTAAGTATTTCTTAATTTTCATTAACTATACGTACATATTTTCTCACAAGAATATATCTTTTTAAGATATGATATCAATTCTATTTATTGAAGAACAATTTTTTTTTTTTTTTGGTAGAGTTGGGAATTGAACCTAGGGCCTTGTGCGTGATAAACAAGCGCTCTACTGTTGAGCTACATCCCGAGCCCTGAAAAAATTTTAAAACATCTCGGTCATGCTTTTCAGAATGCTGTTCCTGATTGTACTCAGCTACATGACTATGATCAGGGTGCTGCCTAGCTCAACCTCTTCAACTGGGAAACAAAGTGTCTCAAGTGGACAACACTGAGGACTCCATCCAGTGATAATATCTTATAATAATAAGTAATGAAATAATGTAGTGAGTGAGGACACTTTCCCAGGATGTGATAAGCGACAGAGGGTATGTGTAGTCATAGGGAAGGAAAGGACAAAGCAAACAGAGACGCAAACAGGACAGGAGATACAGAAAATCCCTGTGGTATTGAGGTCCAAGGTGAGGTTCAATATCATATGTGCTTTGACATTTGGGAAATCCAGGAAGATTTCAAATGGCCCAAAAGCGTGTTCTCATCCCTGCAGTTAAAGTCTCCTATACAAACAGCCCTTCCTATCTAGGCATTCATACAGGCTCCTGCTTCTCCCTCAGTAGTGGTTTTCAGTTCCCTTCCAGTCCATGGCTTTACTCAAACAAGCTAATTACACCTAGAGGGCTCCTCAAGCTTCCGTTCCTACAAAGGCGGCCTCCTTCTCACATGCCCTGCTGTTGAGTCTGTTCCCCAGTGCACCCTTCGTGTGGCTCTGTGTGCTGTGCAGCTCTCTGCCCCCAGGTGATAAATACATGTGATTAATAAACTGCTGTGGACATGTGCCCGGGGTTGAATGCCATGTGTTTGGCCATCTCCACAGTCCTGGGATAGATGCCTTCCCTTACCAATGTGGTGAAGAAAGGCTAAGCACAGGGAAAAGGGCTCCTTCATGGAACAAAGGTCAATCACAGCTGATTCTGGGTATATAGAAGGAGAGTGATAAAAGGCATCCAGGACAGTGGAAGGCAACAGAGTGGCTGGAGCCAGCCGCATGAGTTCAGCATCTGTCCATGAGATGTACAGTTCAGCAAAAAGGCTGGGATGGGAGCAGGGCTCTGAGATTTCTATAAATCAGACAAAAATAAAGGAAGGACATGGACCAGTTATGAAGACAAGGACTGAGGCACAGGGACGTAAATATAAATGAGTCCATGACAGTCAATCCCAGGAAAAAACAGGACCCTGATTACTCAGCTTGAATCATGAAGTAAAATATGAGCAACCAGGTCACCCTGATCCCAAGTTATCTGAGTGTAGACTAGAGCAATTTATATTCACCTCCCCTTTTCTCTTCTCTGTCTTTCAATAAACAGACTTGTCCAGGGACTGGAACAGAACTACAGAGGGACTCTGAGGAGAGCTCAAGCGGAATTGTGAGCCATGAAAAATTCAGCCTCAGGGAATTTGGGATTTGAGAGCCTCGGGGCTACTTGCCATTCTTCTGCCTTTATCTCATTTTAATCATGTTACTGTTCTGAGGATTAACTCTAAATTTTCAAGACTATTATTCACATATTCAGGCTACACTAAAATTCACAATAGGCTACACTATTGTGAAGCCTCCATGCATAACTCTAGTACCACCCAGATCTCCCACGATTTTCAAAATAATTGGAAGTGCCTCATTAGGTCTGTTAGCTAAACCCCTAGGACTGGGGAATTGATTTATTGTCAAGGTCATATACTTTTTCCATTTTTTAATTTTTGAAAGTGGTTTTTATCAGGATTGTTTTGGCTCTATAACTGGTTACATCTCAGCATTCCCTTTCCTTTAATTTAAAATTTCAATCCAGTTTTTGGTCACTGTTGAAACCCATTCATTTTTGAGCTTTCTCATTTGGAGCTAGACTTATTTTGCTTGCATTGCCTTTCCTCAATATGTAGCGGTCCCTCAGTATCCCAGGGGATGGGCTATATGATCCCCCACAAATACCAAAACCTACAGATACTCAAGTCCAATATATATAAAATGGCACAGCATTTGCACATAATTTACAGACATCCTCTCATATACTTTAAATCGCCCCTAGATTATTCATGATACCTAATACATATATAAAATGCTAAGAAATAAAAATTCAGCTAATATAAATGGTAAGATAATAGTGGTACTGTTCAGGGAATGATGATAGAAAAAAAGTCCATACATGTTCAGTACAGATGCAATGTTTACTTTGAATATTTTCAGTCTACAGTTAAATTCACAAATGCAAACTTCACAGGGCCAGCTGCATTTACTGACAGCCACTGTGAGGTCTTCTGTCTTCTTCCACACTTTGTAGGACTTTGTAATAAATATTTATTCACAGCACATCTAATAATTGCTAAGCATTAGGTAGAAATTTCAGGATTCTAGCAAAGAATAGAGTTTCATTTTAAGGAGTTTAAGTATTCTTTTTGGATATAAAATGTGACAATAAAACTGTGTTAGTCAACTTTTCATCACTGTAACAAGTAGAGATATCAGTCCCTGATCAGGGGTCCCATTGCTTTGCGTCTGTGGAGGTACACCAAAGCAAAGTAAAACTTCTCCCCTCATGGCTCAGAGGCAGGGAGGGAACCCAGCCCGGGTCCCACAGTTCCTGCAAGGACACAACCCCAGTGACGTGAACATATCCCACCAGGCCCTGCCTCTTCAAGCACCACACTGCGAAGCAAGCCTTTACCACGTGAACCTTTGGGGAGGCACTTACTATGCAAATTATACCAAAAGTTAAGACAATTTCTCTTTTTCCTTTACCTAACCCCGCCTCAGATCTCGGATCTAGGGTTATACTTATGAAAACAGTCCTTGGAGCCTCTGTTTTTGCCTCCTGGTTAGATTGGGTTCTTGCCAATCCACAAGCCCAGCTGCTCTGCACCTGTCTTCAGACATGCTTTGAGGTTGACTGTTTCCTTCTGTTTCCAGGTCCATCTCCCTCAGTTTCCCCTTCCCCACAGTCTTCACAGAAGGATGCATGAGAGGTATATTTAGGGCTCTTGCCTGTCTGAAATGTCTTTACCCCATGCCCACCTTTCACAGAGGGTCAAGTAAGGACCAGAATACGAGTTGGACGAATGCGACCAGGTCATGCCAGTGGTCTTCAGGACAGGACTGTTCCACTGGTTTCTAGCACATTCGTTTGCTGCTAAGTGCCAGATCCCATTCCTATCCCCAGTCCTTGTTTGGCCCTATTTTTTCTCTTTGGTGTTCCAAAACTTCACAATTCCTTATTGTTCTCTTTTAGTTTTCAGTGCCCATCGTTTGGCAGAACTTTCCCTCTGGAGTCTCATATTCCTGAGTTTGGGAATCATTCGGGCATCATTGTTTCTACCCACTTCTTGGCCCTTCTTATCGCTGTCTGTCTCTATGGAACTTCCAGTATTCACAAGCTAGAGCCCTCAGCTTTCTTTTTTCCCCTGTTGTCAATTTCTTTGCCTCTTAATTCACTCTCTAGCAGATTTATTCTACTTAACCATTTAATTCTTCTACTTATTTTTAGCAATCATTTTTATTTTCAAATGACTATTTAAGTCCTTTGATTTTTCTCTTTAGAATAGAATACACTGAACCTTCTATTATATCTCTGAGAATAATAATGATGAGGATTTTTGAGCAATCTTTTTTACATTTTGAAAATTTTAACTTTTTTTTTAATTTTAGCATGTGCCTTTCTTTTTAGAGGTTCTTCTAAAATGTCTGATTCTAAAACATTTGTAAAATTCCTTCATGTTCTTATTTAAAATGAAAAGGTTAAATGTTGACGGGACCACTGTGCATACTGGTGGGCCTGCCAGCTGGTGAGCCTGGATATTGGGAGAAGGTAAGAACATTTTTATAGAGAAAAGTCACCATCTAGGTTTTGCAAGAGTCATCCAAGCTCCTGCCTGCCACTCAGCATTCTAGGAGCGGAGTAGGAAAGGGAGCTTGGACTCCCACTGTTTGGCACACAAAGATCACCTTCCTTCTTGCATTCAGCCCTGTGCTGTTCCTAGCCCTACAGCAGGTTTCTCAGCCCTAACATTACCGCTAATCTTTGGGCTAGGTAATCCTTTGCTTTGGGAGGCTGTTCTGTGTGTTAGAAGATGTTTACCAGGTCCCTGGATTCTACCTACTACATGGCAGGAATGCACTCAAGTGTGACAATCAAAACCATCTCCAAGCATCAGCAATGTCCCCAGTGTGCTTGGACTCCCTGAGAACTGAGATTTCCAGTTCTGTCTCTCCGGTTATAAAGCTCTAGGTTCCTCTAGACAAAAGACACGGATGGTTGCCCAGAGCTAAGGGATATGAGAGGGAAAATAG
This sequence comes from Erethizon dorsatum, assembly GCA_028451465.1. Lineage (NCBI taxonomy): Eukaryota > Metazoa > Chordata > Mammalia > Rodentia > Erethizontidae > Erethizon > Erethizon dorsatum. The sequence continues at coordinate 37,537,073 of CM051830.1, forward strand.
TGGTCCAAACAATTACACATATAGTGTTTCCTATAATTTTGCCTCATGTGCCTCCTCGCTGCTTGTGGGATAAAGAACCCCTGATCACGTGGCATGACGGGGTCTGCAGAGCGCGGATCGATGACAAGCTGCAGCTGGTATGGCTCAGCTCCCTCTGCTAAATCAGTGTCTGCTCCTCCAGCCTCCTTACATATTCCAAACGTACGTCACCTCTAACTCACGCCCGATTCCTCTTGCTGTTGACTTTGTCTTTTATGCCTTTTACAAACATTTGCGTGGTCCTTGGAAAAGGAACAGAGACGAACCCCTTGTTGAATGCACATTTAACTACGAACCAGCACCATTACATTTTACATTGGAATCCTTGTTTATTTTACCTGTTTAGATAACTAAGGAATTTCTTCCATAGATATTCTAGAGTCTAATTATGCAGCATGGTATTGATTGCCCAAACTATATTTTTTCCCCTAACTTACACCAACTAACTCGTGTTCCCAGATTAGTTTCAGTTGTTTAAGGAAAATGGAAGAGTTGAAAGACCCTTAAGTCTCTTCTTCTAAATTTCTTTTGTAACCAGCCTAAAAAGCCTTGGCTGAATGTGGCAGGACTGTGGAGGTGTCATGAGTTGTAATCCAAAATGTAATCACTTTGTGGAAACCTGAGCAGATGCCTCCTGGTGGACACATAAAGCAACTCCTAGAGGATGCCAGCCTCAGGAAATAGAAATAAACCTGAAAGTGGGCTGGGTTCCACCATGCAGTCCAACCCAGGAAGTGCTCAAGCAAGACTTCCTGCCCAATTGCCATTTTTTGTTGTTGTTTTGATGCTGGGAATTGAACCCAGGGCTTTACACACGCTAAGCATACACTGTACCACTGAGCTACACCCGTAGTCCCAACTGTACATTTTTTATCAAGATAGATTCTTCTACGCAGTAAGAGTGGTAATATAATTATCACATAATTTGCCAAGGCATTTTCCAAGAATAATTGCCAGATGTGTGCCTTCAGCTTGCATACCCATTTGCTCCTGGTAAGATTTAGAAAGCAAGAAAAAGGGAAAAGAAAAAATTAAGTCGGAAATGTGGCAAAGGAAATAAATTGAAAAAAGAAAGAAAGGCAATTCTGATGATGAGTGTGTGATCTGCTACTCTTTGAACCATAAATACCATTCTCTCCATCTAAATGCACCATCCACATCCCTGATTAGACATATTGCTTTTTTAAAACTTAATCTATGGATTTTACACTGCTACCTGAACAACACAGGAGCAAATCCTACAATATTGTACATCATCCTAACCATTTAGTACCGTAGACATGAAATTGGTTGGCAAATGTAGGGCCTTATGAAGCTGAATTAAATATAGCTCACTCTCCCTGAGCCTCATTACTTTGGCAGTGTACCTACTGGTAAGTGAAATGAGCTGAACAGCACACAGGAGCAGATATAAATTTTTTAAAACAAACTCAGGGTCCTTGAGTGCTACAAAATCTTTGTTAATTCACTTCATTTCCTTCGGAACTCTGTGTAAGCCTCACCCCTTTGGGAGGCATGGTGTGCCAGCCCCACTCCCTGCACTGGTTCTGCTTTCTAACTCCTGCCCCTGATTCCTGACTCCTCCTACTTATTCTGGCTTTAGAGTGGCTTTCCCTCTCCCATGAGACCAATTCCAATTCTGCACTTCAGCGGGCCCAGACAGAAAGGGGTTCTCAGTCTACAACACAAGCGAACCCAAGCCCATGGTCTGCTTAGCACCATTTTTTAAACTGGACACAGGGAGCAACAGAAATGCATCTATCTACCTTGGGATGAAGAAATAATCTTTAAATGTTAATTATCTTAATTTTGTTTTGGGCACTGAAAACCCTACAAGTATAAAACTTGATCCTAAATCTACTTATACAAAATTTAATCCAAAATAAAATAAAATAAATACATAAATTTTATTTAAAATAAAATTTCATTTAAAATAAAATTCATAAAATAAAATATATAAAATATTTTATATATAAAATATATAGAACAAATATATAAAAATATTTTATACATAATATATAAAATATATATTATATATAAATATATTATAAATATATGTATATAAAATAAAATAAATTTTTAAAATAAAATTTAATCCATACTCCCACAGCTTATATGGAAACCAAAGTAATTTCCTCTATTCTAACTTGCATAACTCTAAGTATACTTGTAACACTTATAATTCAAATATGTCTTAGTTTAAAAAGAGAACAAGCACCAACTGGAGTGCCAGTAAGTCTGCTTTTCTCTCTGCAGGGAAGGTTACTGCCCTATGTCATGACCAATACAGAGGTTGTGACATGTAGAATGACTATGAAATAACATTCATAGAAATAAACCTCCCTGCCCAGATATGTAATATTCCTTTCAACTTCTGCATATTTCCTAATTTAACTATTACTGCCATAGCTGAAGCACTCTTCATCTCATTCTGATATTTGTAGAAAGTGAACCTGTGTATTTTCTACTTGTGGGAACTTACACAGCTAAAACGCCTCCTTCATAATATGAACCAAAATCTCCTTAATTATAAACAGATATTATAGCTTTTAAAAATACTATGGGGCCGGTGAGATGGCTCAGCAGCTTAAGCGCCTGCCCGGCAAGCTCGAGGGCCCGAGTTCGACTCCCGGAACCCACATACGAAAAAGGGGCCGGTGATATTGCTCAGCGGCACGGGCACCTGCTGGCGCGCAAGGTCCTGAGGTCAACCCCCGGTACCCACAAAAAAAAATACTATGATCTTATCCAAGGATGACCTCAGAGTTTCTTGATGTATTTGACTAGAGAAAATGGACCAATTTAAAAATCTGTATTGATTATAAAGTTTAAGTCTTAAAACGGAAGTCAAATGCAGAAAATCATCTGGGTGTTCCCATAGTCCAAATAATTCCAAGTGAATGCATGGACACTCTCCAGCGAGTGCCCATATTAAGACATGTCCAACTCTTCTGTGATGGTTAATTTTATATGTCAACTTTATTGGGTCCAAGGGTGCCCAGGTACCTGATTTCTGGATGTGTCTGTGAGGGGTTTTGAAAAGAGATTAACATGGGAATTGGTGGGCTGAGTAAAGCACATGTCCTTCCCATGTAGGTAAGCCTCATCCAACCCACTGATGCCTCAAATAGAACAAAAAGGCTGAGGAAGGGAGGACTAGCTCTCGAATTTCCCCTCTTTGTGGTTTCACTTCCTACAGTTTCAGGTATACAAGGTGACTACAGTTCAAAAATATTCAGTAGAAAATTATTTTAAAAAGCCACTTTAGGGGCCGGTGAGATGGCTCAGCGGCATAAGCGCCTGCCTGGCAAGCACGAGGGCCCGAGTTCGACTCCCGGATCCCACATACAAAAAAAGGGCCGGTGATATCGCTCAGTGGCACGGGCTCCTGCTGGTGCACGAGGTCCTGAGGTCGATCCCCGGTACCCACAAAAAAAAAAAAAAAAAATTAAAAAGTCACTTTATAGGTTTTACGTTGTACTCCATTTGGTGTAGCGGGATAAAATCTTGACCATTCCATTCCATCCCACCCGGATGTGAATCACACCTTTGTTCAGTATATGCACCCTGTATAAGCTACCCACCCACTAGCTGCTTAGTCCACCCCAGTTACCAGATTAATGATCTCAGTAACACAGTGCTTGTATTCAGGTAACCTTATTTTACTTAACACTGGCTCCATAGTGCAAGAGGAGTGGTGCTGGCTATCTAGACTTACCAAAGAGAAGTGAAAAAGTGGAAGTACAAAAAATAACTAGAGAAAGGCAGAGAGACACCACCCTCAAAATAACTTTTATACAAGCACATTGTTATAATAGTTCTATTTTATTTTTAGTTTATTGTTGATATTTTCTTTCTGTGCCAAATTGATAACTGAACTTTATCATAGGTCTGTATATACTGGAAAAAAAACATTGCATATACAGTTTAACAACACCTGTGGCTTCTGGCACCCACTGTGAGTCTTGGAACATATTCACAGAAGATAAAGGAGACTACTGTACATAGGTATCTACAAGTAACTATATGTACGCATTTGTATGTATCATTACGTGTGCATGTGTGTGTTTGTGGGGGGGGCCCTACTGGTTCTGTTTCTCTGGAGAGCCCTAATAAATACACGATCTCACTCCCACTGACCTCTCCAAATTGTCTCCCACAGCTTCCTCCTACCGGTTTCCTATTGTCCTCAAACACACCATGATTACTACCAATTTAGAACATTGGCACTTTTTTCTTCAGCCTAGAGTACTCTGAATTATGGTTCATTGTGAGTTATGTTTTTTACTCAAATGATAGTAACTCGAATGGGATTTCCTTGAACACCCATTCTGAAAAGCAGCTCCTAAACCCATCTGTAGTCATCTTTTTCTAGCTTTTTTTCCCCCCAGTGGTTCAGTGTTTTAAATTCTCAGCCACCCTTTCTTCAATTTTTTTTTTTTTTTAATATGTGGGTACCGGAAGTCGAACTCAGGACCTCACACTTGCCAAGCAGGCACTTATGCCGCTGAGCTATATCACCGGCCCTCTTCAATTATTTCTTTATTCTTACTTTTCCTTTTCTCTCCTTCTCTAGACTCCAATTACCTATAAATAGGCCATTTGTTACTGTCCCCATATCTCAAGTAGCTTGTTTCATTTTTCACTCTTTTTCTCTGGATTTTAAAAATTGGATAATTTCTATTTACATGTTCAGGTTTACTGATCCTTTCCTCTGCTGTCTCCTGTCTACCATTGAGCTAATGAAATAAATTCTTTATTTCTGATATTGTACTTCTCATTTCTAATTTAGCTATTTTAGATACTTTTTTATTGTCCTTTTGTTCCATTGATCCTCTAATAAATCTCTATCATAATCTCTCTGGTAATTCCACTCTCTGCTAGTCCATCCCTTGATCTATTTTTGTTGACTATTTCCTCTCTTGATCTTTTTTTTTTTTTTTTTTTTTTTTTTTTGTGGGTACCGGGGGTCAACCTCAGGACCTCGCGCGCCAGCAGGCACCCGTGCCGCTGAGCGATATCACCGGCCCCTTTTTTCGTATGTGGGTTATGGGAGTCGAACTCGGGCCCTCGTGCTTGCCAGGCAGGCGCTTACACCGCTGAGCCATCTCACTGGCCCTCCTCTCTTGATCTTGAGTCATATTTCTTGTCTCTTTGTGAACTTAACTATTAATGTGGTTTAGACATTGCAGGTAAAATAGTATTAGAGACTAAGATAATAATATGAAGCCTCAGAAAAGCATAGACTTTGTTCCATCAGAGCTGAGCTAGGTTGATCTGTAGTTGAAATGAATCTGAGCTTAAATTAGCTTTAGTTAAATTCAGTTAACCACTGGCTTTAAAAGTCTGAAGATATTTTCAGGACCTTCCAGCAAGACTGAGTAGCTGAACACTGGAAAATCTTTGGAAATACTGTTTCATTTTACAGTCCAGCCACCATGTGCCAGCTTTTTTTCCCCTGAACAGTTCTCTTTTATTGTTGTTGTTCAGTCCCACTTTTGGCTTTGATCTCCTCAAGAAGTAGTGCTCTTTCTTAGCACTATTGCCCAACTCCTAGCTGTTAGCGTCACTACAGTGCATTCTATGAAGAAGGCCACTATTACTTTCGTGCAATTACTCTCAGCTTTCCTGTCCCACTACCAGCCTTCATGGAGGTTTTGAAATGTACTTCATTAAGGCCTAGAACTCCTCAGGAGAACTTTTCTCGTCTCTCCTGCCCTACCTCTGGCCTTCGGGGGCCCCATCTTGTACTCAAGAAAGTTACCCCTCATGACTCAGGGGTAAATTAAGCAAACCTTTTCTGATGCCATCATTTGGCATTGTACTCCTGTGCATTTCGTGATGGTCCCTGGAAAAGAGATGGCAGATAGATAACAGATTCTCTGTGTCTGCAGCCTCTTAAGGTTCTAATCCTACATCCCAATTCATGTGCAACCACTAAAAGTTGGACTGATTTTTCTTTACCCCTTTGTCTATGGTAGATTTTTCTTCTACTATTAATACACCAAGAATGAACACAATGCTGGGTCACTTCTCTTATGGAAATGGTGCATCAATTTCTGGTATATAGTTCATTGTCTCTGCATATTCAACTCTGATAAATTTAAAAGGCTAAATGCCATGGAGTATCTGGTTTGATGTTAAGAGTGCAGTATCTCTTGCAACTTCCTACATCTATCCAGAAGTGGAATTTCCCCCATGTCTTTTTCCTTTGTACATTTTCATCATCTGGATTTATACTAGTACTTGGTACCTGCTCAATAAAAATTCTGTGACTACATAAGTACACAAAAAAGTAGTATCAATTAGACAACTAATTAGCTATTAACTAAACATTTAACTGGACAAAGATTAAACTAAATCTGCTCTGAAGTTTTTGAAGAGGCAAGGCCTACACAAATAACAGAACTATATAAGACATTTTTAATAATGCTGCCTGTGTTGGTCATTTACCTGTCACTGTAACGAAATACCCAACACTTGCAGCTTGAAGGAGGAGAGGTTTATTTGGTTCATGTTTTTAGTTCATGGTTGGCTGGCTCCAAGCCAGAAATGGATGACACTGCAGAAGGGCTTGAGCAGAGCACAGCTGCTCATCCCATGGCAGCCAGGAAGCAGAGAGAGAAGGGAACTGCTGGGGAGGGAGATACACCCTTCCAGGTCATACCCCCAATGACCCGCCTCTCCCCACAACCAGGTTCCACTGGTGAATATAGAGCCCCCTGTGATCCAATCACCTTCCAAAAGCACCCAGAGCACACAAGGCTTTGGGGGATATTCTACATCTAAACCCTAACACTAGCATTCTATGGCAAGTTTGTACTTACTTATTATGATCTAATAACACTAAAGTCTATATAGATTTTACAGATGAAGAAAAATCAATGTAATCTATGCAGATTACATTATTTTGACATTAACTGAGAGGGAAAAAGTGAACTCTAATGTATTTAAGTAGAAAATATAGAAATTAGTTTAGAATATTTTTTAATGGAAGGGTTGAACTAGTTTATTAACCATGACTCCTCCAGGTTTAAAATGACTACAATTATATTACTACTAAAACCTCATTACTACTCATGGAAATGCCCTGTGGTTACACTCATCATTTCCTCCTAATCTCATGACTGACTACGGAAAATTATAAGCCTCGGTTTCCCCTGGTTCATATTAGACTGAGAAATTACACTGAATGATCTACATCATTCCCTTTCTAAATCCATGCTTTCAGAGAATATCACAACCAGAGCATGGAGAAGACATTTCCTTATACAGGATGGATTATTTAAATTAACTTTGTCTGAGTAAACACGCTTCTATAGTATCTGGATAGCAACTTGGTTTTACCGACTAAAAAAGGAAGCAAGGGTCAGAACAGTCTGTATTAGAGTATACTGACGGCATCAAATACCACCAGCAGGCTAGAGTTGGCTCTGCAGAATAATTTTTCAGAACTCCCTCACTGTAAGCAATGCACATACCTGGCCACCATTCAGCTGTTCTGGGAGAATAGAGCAGGTCATCATGAAGATCCTTCAGATCTGGCTACAGCCACATTAAGACCCACAATCCAGCAATAATGCTTTCATGTGGGATTGATAACACACCACTCAGTCAGTACCTACTCCTTCAGATATGAACCAAGACGGCTAATTTTTTCAGTTTTCGGAAAGGTAATATTTGGTAAGAATAATTTGTACAATGAGTCATTTGCATCTGTAAAATACGTGTTAGAACTCATCCTTAACAGGATATCTGGTGGCCTTGGGAGTATGCTGGCTTCCTGTTCGTGCCCTACGGTAACTTAAAATGTTGACTGGATTCTTGAAAACCTTCCATGGTAGGAAACACGGGTAGCACTCAAGAGCATCTTTCTCTTTTTCCTAGCAACTAAGATCAGCTGGCAGATCTTTACTAATGGTCCCCAGATGGGAAAACAGGAGTTAAGAGCAGGTGGTATATTTATCCATATAAGCTTATCAGGGAATTCTTTTTTCCCATGATTTCATGGAGCCCTACTTTGACAACAACTGGGAGAAAATCTAGCATGCAGCCAGGGTGCAAGTGCAGCCATCCTAGAGAGTATTACAGCTGTAACTTTTTACCCAATTGCAACCAACCTGGTACATTACTCAAAAGAATTACTGCAGCAAACAAAATCAAACCAGTTATGGGAAAATGTATTTGTTTAGCAGAGTTTTAGTAGGTAAGGCAAAACCTACCCATCATTCAGACAGAAACTTAGTCATCTGAGTCATCAAGTTTTCAATGAATCTAACTAGGTGACTTATACAGGCTTGTGTGAGTTAAACCACAGTTGAAAGGTGGATACCATGCATTATAGTGGCTGAGAGTATATGGTTGTATCTGAGATACTGAGGACATCCAATTATATTTATCATTTTCTTCCTTTTAAAGCTTCTTTCTGTTCTTAACTCTTGAATTGACAGTGGGAACATGGAGGTTACAGTAAAAATAGTCCTAAAGAATTTGAAAATGATTGAAGTGTGAGTCAGACTTGAAGATCAGCTCAGAATGAATCAGGGTGCAGAAGACCCTTGGGAATCTCATTTGTCCTTTGCTCTAATAAAGAGCAATGATCAAAATAGTCTATGAATGGTTTCACCTAAACAAAATTAATATGCGGCAACTGTTGCCCTCAGCATATTTAGCTCTTGATAAAGCCTGAGAGATGAATAGAATTCAACCCAACTATTCACAGAGATAGATCTTTTTGGCAAAAAAAAAAAAAAAAAAAAAAAAAGATGAAGAAGAAGAAAAGAAAAGAGAAAGGGACAGTTCTTATAGCAGAGTAAGAAAAGGCTTGGAAATGATAATTTTATTTCCAATTCTCAAATCCCTGTTCCATTTTGCTAAATGGGTTTAAGGAGCAATGCTGACAATCTGCTAAGATTTGCATACTTAAACACCAGTATGAATCATCTTAAGTGCCTTCTTTTGTTGCTTCATTTTAGCTCAGTGAATGTCCAGACAATCAGGGTTTACTGAGCATCTTCTTTCAGATAAAAGTATTTTGAAGAAGAAAAACAAAAGACTGTAATGGTCCCGCTCTCCCAAGGGACTCACAGTTTGCTACCTGGCCTATGAATATTTGCTCTTACAATGGAAGGCAGTGAATAAAACTGAGGAGTAAATCTAATGGGGAATTCTCAGGCTCATATAAAGAAGAATAAAAGACTATCTTATTTCTTTTCAGTTCTTTATTTTAATAGTACATGCAACAATCTTAAAAAAGACTGACAGAGGTAAACTGATTAATGTTTTGAGGTATGCCTTGTACCCTTGCCTAAGTCAATTTCTATTATCAGTTTTTGTGTGTGAAAATAAAACAAAATTTCATAACAAAATAATAAAAGAGTAAGAATAGTTAATACACTGTATCATTATCTTCAAAATAGCTACTCAGTATAAAACATAGACTTCAAAGATTCTTACAAAAAATGAATAGGACAAAACTCTTAATTCTATTAAGTTTTTAAAATATGTCCTGAGATATGCCACAAAATAGCATCTTACTATTTTTCACTTAAAATATCTTAAAATCACTCCTTATCATTAGCGTCAGAGATGCTGCATTTCTTTAGTAGCTACATGCTTGTTCATTATATGCCATTGTACAGATTGCTCCAATTTCTTCTGCTTCTGTTCTTAATTATTCTGTGGAAAGGCCAAAGCTAGGCTCATCTTTTTCCATCTTATACATAAAATACCTTATTTTTTTCAATTTTTAAGTGTAGTAAATCTACTAGGATATTTCTTTACTTTAATCATTGTGTGTTAATACTTTTTGCCACTCTAATTGGATTCAGGCTTCTTTGGGTTATGAAAATTTTCCTTGAATGCATCTTTAGCTCTTCCCTCATTTCATTATTTGATTCTCTTTTTTCAGAAATACCAAATATTTGCTTGTTATTACATTTTGCCTTCCATATTTATTATTTATAAAATCAGTTTAACCTTCCGTTCATGATGCTTCATTTTACTAGCTTTTCTCAGAGCTGTCACACTGTATTTTTTGCCATATTCACAATACTCTCTAGTTGCCCTTGTGTTGTTTCTTTTTTTTTTTTTTTTTTTTTTTTGTGGGTACCGGGGGGTCGACCTCAGGACCTCGCGCGCCAACAGGCACCCGTGCCGCTGAGCGATATCACCGGCCCCTTTTTCGTATGTGGGATCCGGGAGTCGAACTCGGGCCCTCGCGCTTGCAAGGCAGGCGCTTACGCCACTGAGCCATCTCACCGGCCCGCCCTTGTGTTGTTTCTAAGCAGAATTCATAAGTGATCATTTCATTTTTGCAAGTTATTTTCCGAGATCTTCTTCCATTGCCTCAACACATCTTCCTCTTACATGTGTGCTTTAAGTTTTGATGAAAATCGTTCCTTTGTATAAAAAAAATTTTTTTAACATAGGCTAGTATTTTAAACCCAAACAACATCTGTTTTTGGAAGATTTTTTTAGGTGCAATGTTTTCCATCTGCCATTTATATTTATATTTATATTTGTTTTTTTTTTCCTAATCCTTTCTATATTACTTCTGTCTAGGGCTAGTTCTTGGCTCTTCTTTTCTCGCTCACCCTTTGATTTATCACCTGCCTTTGAACAGGGGAGTTCTTCATGGAGCAGATACTTGCAATGTTCTCTATGGCACAGGGCTGAGTGAGGAATTTTCTAGAACTTCTGGGGACTCATGGTGCAGATCCTCCCCACCACCCAGCTCGCAACTACAGCACAGCTGTGTCATTTCTCACTCACCTGCACCCACTACTTATCCCTCCCCCGAGAGCCCACACACTCGCCACTGTTCCCAACAATGATGGTTTTACTACTCAGATTGTGGCACCTACTTGGAAGATCTGTGTTCTGTTGGATTTGCCCGTGATCTCCCATTTCAAGCATACTGACTGTACCACTCCACACTTCTCCTCGACTTCCTTCACTATACTTGCTCACCTTTGTTCATGTTTTGTGGCTGGGGGTGGCAGATGACTTCTAGTTCCACTCAGAATGGATCTGTCTCATGTTTCTAATCTCTTTTTTTTCTGAGGGAAAAAAATGGGAGGAGCACTCTCTTTATTCCATCCTAAAAGGACCACATAACATTAACCATTCACCCCCAACATGCTTGTACATGCCTTCCCCACAGGACACAATTAGTGCCTGCTCCAGTTGCTACTTCCCCAGCCAAGACCATGGGTGATGTGGCAGGCAGCAAGATACCATAACTTCCTCATAATGTGCTTGGCACAGAAATACACTGAAGAACATGAAAGAGACCTGGGAAAAACTCTTTACTTCTGTCAGTACCCAAGATAGTTCACGGAGCTCCACGTAGGTTCCCAAGGAGGACAGAGCTCAGTGATGGGGAAGAAAGAGCAGTGGTTCCCACTGATTTTCTTTCTGTTTCTATACATGTTCCCTGAAAGAAGGTTGAACACAAATGCATTCTAAGCGCACTCAATGCTGAAGCTGTGGGGAAAAAACGGTTTTTTATCAACCATGATGTTTACTGAACATCCTTAACAGCAATGTTAGCTATAGGGCTTTGTAAAGCTCTTTATCAAGTTGAAGAAGTTTCCATTTATTCCTCACTTCATGAGAATTTATTTTATCATAAATAGGTTTTGTTTACCAATTCTGCAGAAATCGATATTATCGTGAGAGTTTTTCTTCTTAGCTTTCTAATACAGTGGTTTATAATGGTTGATTTTCAACTGTTTAAATAGCTTGTGTTCCTGAAATAACCCCACCTGGTCAGTGTGTAGTTATTTTTATATTGCTGCATTCCATTTGTGACTATTTTGTTATAAATTTTCCCATTTATACTCATTAGAGATATTGGCTCTTGGTCTGAGAGTGTCTTTTTTGTACAGTCTTTCTTTGGTTATAGTATGAGGGTATCACTAGCTTCTTATAAATTAAGAGGTGTTGTCTCTCCCTGTTTTCTGGAATAAATTATATAAAATTGGTATTGATTTTTAAGTACATGGTCGAATTCTCCAGGGAAACCATCTGAGTCTATACATTTCTTTGTTGAAACTTTTAAATTATTAATTTTCTCAATAGTTATAGGGTTATTCAAATTATCTACATCATATTGAGTGAAATGTACTAACTTCTGTTTTTGAAGAAACAGTCTGTTTTGGCTAAGGCATGAAACTTAAGTAAGTAGAGCTGAGTATAGATTATGCTCCTTCTTATTATCTTCAGGGTTTATAGTGATAACTCGTGGATATTCTAGATATCAGTTATAAATGCATGTATACATTTATATATACTTGCTTTTCTGGTCAGTCTTGCTAGATATTTGCCAATTTTATAGCTCTTTTCTTTTTTTTTTTTTTTTTTTTTTTTTTTTTGTGGGTACCGGGGGGTCGACCTCAGGACCTCGCGCACCAGCAGGCGCCCGTGCCGCTGAGCGATATCACCGGCCCCTTTTTCGTATGTGGGTTCCGGGAGTCAAACTCAGGCCCTCGCGCTTGCCGGGCAGGCGCTTAAGCCGCTGAGCCATCTCACCGGCCCTAGCTCTTTTCACAGTGAGCTTGTTTCATTGATTTCCTTGTTTTTAATTTTCAATGAGATTAATATATGTTATGTTTATTATTTTCCTTCTGCTTGCTTAAGATTATTTTGTTTTTTCTTTTTCAAAGTTATTGAGGAGCTTAGATTATTTAATACTTTTCTTATTTTCTAATACTTGCATTTACTGCTACAAATTTCTCTCAGCACTGTTCTGGCTGAATCGCACAAATTCTGATATACTGTGTCCTCGTTTTCATTTAGTTTGATATATTTTTAAACTATCTCCTGCTTGTACTCCTCTTTGACTTCTGACTTGTTTGGAAATACATTGTTAAGTTGCCACATATTTGGAGATTTTCCTGTAATCATTCTATTATTGATTCCTAATTCTTTTTCACTGAGTCAGGAAACACATTTTATAGGGGTTTGAGTCTTTACAGTTTACTGCAGAGTATTTTATACCCCAGGATGTGGTCTATCATGATCATGGTTTCTACGAGCATTTGAAGAAAACATCTAGACAATCCTTGATTTATGATGGTTCAGCTCACAATTGTTTTTTACTTTACATGGTGAGGAGATAATACACATTCAACAGAAAATGCACTTTGAATTTTGAATTCTCTTTCCCCAGCCTAGTGCTATGCGGCACAACACCCTCTCAGGATGCTGGGCGGCCACAACACACAGCGGCTCCCAAGCAGCCAGCCGCACAGTCATGAAGGTAAACAACTCACCTGACCATACACTGTGGCCAGTGTTTTGGTGCCAAAGGGATTCAATAAGGTGCTTGGGATATCAACACTGTATTATAACACACTTTGTGTTAAAAGATTTTGCTCAACTGTAGACTAATACAAATGTTCTAAGCACATCTAAAATAGGTTAGGCTAAGCTGTGATGTTTGGTGGATTAACTGTATTAAATATATTTCTAACATACAATGGTTTAAACTTAGGATGGGTTTATTGGGATGGAACCCTATCGCAAGGTAAGGAGCATCTCTACATTGTTGTTGTTTCATGCAGGGTTCTTTAAACATTGATTCAATACTGTTGGTTGATGATGATGTTCAATACTTCTATGCCCTTACTGATTTTCTGTCTAGTTGTTCTATCCATTTTTTAGAAAGGCTGTTAAGGTATACAGTAATATGTGTGACTATGTATATTACTCTATCCTTCTACCAGTTTAGCTTCATTTATTTTGTGACTGTTTTTTGATGCATAAACACTTGGAATTACTGCTGCCTTGGTAGATCAACAGTTTGATCATTATATAATATCCCTCTTTGTGTCTAATAAATTCCTTTGTCATGAAGTCTAATCTATATGATATTAATATATCTACTTCTTTGTTTATAATGTATTTTTCTTTTAATTTCCAGGAGTTTAATTATGGTGTGTTTGGCATGTATTTCTTTGGGTTTATTCTGTGTGGGGTCACTCAGCTTCTTGAGTTCATAGATTTATACCTTTTGCCACATTTGGGCAATTTTCAGCCATTATTTCTTTAAGCACTTTTCTGCCCATCCTCCTCCTCTTCTCCCTGTAGGACTCTGATGGCACAAATGATAGATCTTTATTATAGTTCCACAGGTCCCCAAGTCTATTCATTTCATTTGAATCATTTTCCTTTGTTTTTTTCAGATTCAGCCATTTCAATGTTTCTGTCTTCCTGTTCACTGATTCTCTTCTCTGCCTTCTCCTTTCTGCTCCTGAATACTTCCACTGAACTTCTTTCTGCTGGTTTCTGCTGGTATTGTTCAGTTCTAAAATTTATATCTGGTTCTTTGTATCCTGTTTGCTGACACGGTGTCTCCTTGCTGAGGCATCTTAGATTTGTCATTTGTTTTTCAAGCATGACTGCACTGTTCAGTGAAATACTGTTATCACGGGTGCTTTAACATCTTTGTCAGGTGTTCCCAACACCTCCATCACCTTGGTGTGGGCACTACTGTTTTCTCATCCTCTTTGAGAACTTCCTGGTTTTCAGTACTGCTTTTCAACTGAAACACAGACATTTTTGTAATATATTATGAAACTGTGTAACATATTTAAATCTTATGTTTTAGTTGTTTTCCTTTTGCTTTGCCGTATGTTGTGTTTGACGCTGCTCTGGCAGGGAAAGGGAGGATGTCGCCCCACCACTGGCAGCTGGAGACAGAACTCCAATTTTGCTGCTCGGCCTCCACTGACTCCTGGAGGCTGGGGTGGGAGGGTCATCGCTGTTTGTGGGGTAGTTATTCCAGCCCCGTGTGGTATCCCGTGGGGATGTCCTCCTTACCCCAGCAACAACGGCGAACGTCCTGTCACTCCACTAAACAATGCCTCTGGGAGAAGTGGGGGTTCCTTGCTGCCACCAGGTAGAGGCTGAAGTACAGGTCTACCTGTACTTAGCTGACACTAGCAAGTGGGAATGGAGACGCCACACCACTGCAGGGATAAAAGTTCTACCACCCTACTGTGTCTTCTCCAATCTTACACTACAAGAGTACTGGGTGCCTCACTAGAGCCGAGAGCACAAGGAGGTCTGGCTTCCCCCTCAGTCGCTGCTGCTCTACGTCAGCGTGAGACTACAGCTATTGCTGTGGTGTCTGCTGAGAAGCATTTGTTGTCTTAAAGTCTCTGTATTTCTAGGCTGCTCTCTTCCTGGTCCTTTGATTGGAGAGATCCAGCTTTGGTTTGGGATTTGTTTTGTTTATGCCTGTTGGCATTTCTGAGTGCTTTGATTCTTCTACTCCAAGTCTGGGCTATGAAGGGGGGAAAAAAGAAAACGCTGGGAACTGATTACCATGTCTCTCCACCTGCCACTCAGTCCCTAGTCAGTCTTCCCTTTTCCCTTCTCCTTTCATTTTCTCCTTACATTTGCTTTAGGCAGCAGCCAGTGTTCTTCATTGTACTTAGAGAATCCAACAAGGAAACCTATGTCTATCCAAGTTGAGGATCTGTCTTAAGTATTGTACATTTATTAATGTCATCCTCATAATAACCTTTTGACATCAAATTATTAATATCTCCATTTTACATATGAAAAAGCTGAGTCACAGAGAGGTTAATCAGCCTGTCTAAAGTCACACAGCTAATTGTGGCAGAGTCTACTCGCAAACCAAGAACTTTGGTTCCAGAGCCAGTGCTGTCAAGGAGTTAGCTAGAACTCTTTTTAAGTAATAAAGTGTCATGAGGAAGCTCATCATTTGCCTTGCTTGGCCTGTCCCTGCAGGGCTGGATTCCTGATTATTTCACCATAGTTGAAAGTGCCCTCCACAGAACATACTTCTTCAGGTTATGTACTCCACTCTTTCTTCATCCCTACCCACAAATATTCCCCAAGCTTAAAAAGTACGTGTTATAAGTGTGAAAATTATCAATCACGTTCCTTATTTTTGAAAGTCCATTAGAAGAGCTAAGAAGAACCTCAAAAGGAAAGCCATGAATATAACTGTAATCCTTTTGTTCACTGATCACATCCTCCTGAACTCAATATTTGATTTTTTGACAACTCTTCGCTGGATTATATTCAAGGTAATAATTCTTTTGCAGGCTCTTTTTTAAGTCACTTCTACTCTCTCAGTCTTCACCCCAAGTCATCTCCATTCCTCTCAATATGGGGTCCCATCTATTACCTTCTTCCACACCATGCATCACCAGAGCATTGAGCCAGAAAGACCCTAGGGTCATTTTACGGGTGACAACTAAGTGACCTGGGCAGCACTGTGCTGCTTCTCACTGGTAAAACTAAGACACACACCACACACACATAGCCTTCTTCACCTCTAATAAAGGACAGTAAAATGGTCTTACTTCATGCGCAGAGTCATTTCTATTCCTTCCATCCAAACTTTTTCTGAAAGACCACCAAAAAGAATTCCCACTATAAAAACAAAGGTGGGGAGGAAGAGCAGGGAAAAGAGATGGACAGTGGTGCCATCCCATCAACAAGCCTGAACACGCACACTCTCTGTTGGTCAATCATGAAAAGATCATATCAAACCCACCTCACCAGCAGTGGTCCCATTCCATCTCTCAGCACCTTCCCTCCTCTCCGTTTGGCCTGAACTAGGATCTTTCTTTCAAGTCTTTCCAGCTTCCTGAACAAGAGCCAGCCCCCTGTGGCTTTCTGTTGCCAGCCTACTGCAGTAATTTTCCAGGAGCCTCTGGTTATGCCACATTGCTCAAGGAAGAGCAGTATCATTAAAGTGACTTTATAGTTCCATAAACATGCCACTTGCCGGCTTCTTGTTCTGTGTGGTGAACTGCACCACCCACAGCAATCAATACAGGTCATCAGATCTCATGCCAAGCCCATGCAAAGACTGCTCAACACACTTTTGTGAAAGCCTGCACAACACACATTTCCATGCGTCATAGTGAAATAACCTGTCCTTGAAGCTCAAAGTCCAACTAACTGCGGTATTTTTTTAAAAGGCCACCAGAAACTAATAAACATAGACATCACAAAATTATTCTAAACTGATCAATGCTAAAAAAAAATGGTCATGATGCATGTGAGAGTGTGGGCACAGAAAGAGCAGTCTCTGCCCATTAACATCATGGATTTTACTGAACAAAGAACCCGTTTCTCAAGACAAAAAAGATAAGGGTGTGGCAATGAGGTCATCTGCAGAGTATACAACATTTAAGTCTCTGATTATGGTTTTCCCAGTTTTATTTTTCTGTAACCCAAAGAATGTTCCATAATTATTTTGGGCAAAGGAGGATCTGCCTGGTTCACCTTAATTCTATAGATGCCTACTGCACACACACATGACCGATGGACTTCTCCCGTGTAAATATCGTATGCACTGCCAGGAATCACTGTGTTCTACAGCAAATAACTGTCAGGCTTGAAAATATGTGGTGGCCATATTTTCTCAGCAAAAAAAATCAAACTATGTGGCACTGGACAGCCTTTTTTTTTTTTTTTTTTTTTTGAGGCAGGGTTTCACTATGTAGTACAGGCTGGCCTCAAACTCACGGTGATCCTCCTACCTCAGCCTCCCAAGTGCTGGGATTATAGGCATGTACCACCACGCCCAGCCTGGACAGATTTTTTAAAATGGGACTCTCCTAGAATATTGGGGACACATACTTGCAAATGAATTAATATTTTATTTACTGTAGAAACTTGTAAGAAATAAAAATTTCTACAACATAGAAATTCTGAAGTTTTGGCAGTGCAGAAGAAATGATCATCAACTGAGCATATATTTTCTGTGGCCAAGTGCTTGAAAATCACCCTCAGGGGCCGGTGAGATGGCTCAGCGGCGTAAGCACCTGCCTGGTAAGCACGAGGGCCCGAGTTCAACTCTCGGAACCCACATACGAAAAAAGGGCCAGTGATATCGCTCAGTGCCACAGGCGCCTGCTGGCGCGCGAGGTCCTGAGGTCGACCCCCGGTACCCACAAAAAAAAAAAAAAAAATCACCCTCAGAGTGAGCAGCATCTCCAGTTACACCAGGTAAAAACAAGAGAGGTGATACAAGTTGCCTGAGGTCACAAGAAGCTCAGGATTTCATTTTCAGGAACATCTGCTCTTTCTCATGTGGCTTCTTCATCTCGGCGGGGCCAGGTGACCAGTATGCCTGCTTCTTCTCAGAGAAGGCTTTCTAGAGAACGTCTCAGAAGTCTGAAGAGGTTACCAGGTCCTTCTCCAGACTTGGTAACCAAAACAACCTGCCCACTTTGTGTTTCTATCATTCCTTTCGGCCTCTGCAAATGCCCTGGCCATCTATTGTTGCTGTTGTCACTGTGGCCGCTCTGTTTGGACTGTTTAACATGGAAAATAAGTCAGACACCAGTTTTTTCTTCCAGTAAAGGATGCTGGTCTCAGAGGGACAATGCAAGTCAGCCTTCCCATGAGACACTTGGTACATCACCTCTCTGTGGTCCAACCCCTGCTACTCTAGTAAACCTTACCATCTAACTCTCTCCCTTCTCCAGTCAATTAAACTGTTTGTAAGTCTCTAAACACATCATCCTTGATCTTGGCTCCAACACTTATAGCTTACAGTAAATCCTCTGTGGTGAACCTTCTAATCTTGCCAGGAGAGTATCATTAGAATACTCTAATGATACTGCAATGGCTAAAGCAATATTTCATTTTCCATTTTAGAATTTTTAGTCTGATTAGTTTCATTCATGCATGCAAATCTCGCTTTTAATTCAAATGTCACATTAGACAGTAAAGCGTATGTGTACAGGTGTTGGTAAATGAGAAGTTTGTAATTTAGGGAGTGTATATGTAATAATGTCTCTCCCAGAACCGCTACAGGCAAGATGATCAATAGGAGAAACAGCAGCAGCTGATGCCAAAATGTGTGATTCAGATGATCTGAAAATCAAGTGGCATTCCCAAGAATGTGTGCAAATTTCCCTCAGACATGGTCCACTAGCTACCAGATTGAAATTTTAAGATAATACATGAATGATTTCTCTGACAATAGCTTACAAAAATAGAGCATTAACTCGGAAAATTAGCACAGTTACATGTGCTCCAAATATCTCTCTCATCATCCCACTATCTCAGAGTGCACAATACAAATCATTTGTTTCATTTTTATGTATGCTAATAGGAAGGAAATTGTATCCTGTTCTCATTTCAAGTCAGGTTACTTGATTGATTAAATAAGAGGATGAACTCTTCTAGAATAATAAATAATCTACTCAATTGTACATTAACTGAACACCTTAATATAAATTTATAAAGCAGGGGAGTTAGGTAGGACAGTAGCACAGACGCTTTAGAACTGGTTTGACCTGGATTTTGGATACCAGCTTTGTTACTTTGCAGCTGTGTAAGTCTGAATAAATCACATGGGCTCCAAACCTCAACTTCCTCAACTGTTAACGGGATGACAGTAGACATTTCATGGAATAGCTAGATGGATTACAAACTTGTCATTTACAGACACCTGTATGTATGAATTCTATTTATTACTATACCTTTAGAACTTAGAAAAGAGATGGGTTAGCATGTATGCAGTTAACCGAATATAATGGCAGCATAAAACAGTACAAGTAATGTATCAAGCGCTGCAGAGTATTTACATTTTGCTTCTATCTATACTACTTCCTTACCAGATTTAAAGAATTTCTAATTAGAGGGATAATGAAAATAAGGCACTTCTCTGTCTGTAAGAGATAGATAGATAGATAGATAGATAGATAGATAGATAGATAGACAGACATCTATAGACATAGATAAATGACAGAAGCTAAAGAAAATGATTCTATAAGAATGCAGAATCCTTTGAGGAATTTCCATGGTTTACCAAATTTTGCAACTGGTTCGAGGATCACAAGCCAGAGGAAGGAAAAGGCAAGGTTTATCCTTCCCCCTCTGGCTTAGGAACTACCCAACAGTCCACCCAAAGAACTAGGCACTCTGCATCTGTAGCGCAATCACTGAGAGAGCCGGAATCTTTGTGGTGGCCTCTCCTTCAAGGAATAGTATATCCTTTCTATAGCCTTCTATGGGACCAAATACCAGGAAGGAAATGAAGGCTGTAAAGGGGATCAGGTAGAATATAAGCCTCATCGTGGAAGGAATACAGTATCTGCAAGGAATAGGGAGGCCTGTGGGTGGGCGTTGGAGAAGGGACCCGCTAACAGGGGACGTTAGAGGTTATGGATTTTCGTGGACTTTACAATTTAGTCAATCAGAGAAACAAACAGTGGAGGCAGAAGAGGATACTGCTGAGATAACAGAACAGAGCAGGACAGGGCTAAAAGCTGTTCACAGCTGCCTCTCCTGAAGACAGGCTATGCCAGGGGTGGGGAACTTATGGCACGCATGCCGCAGTGGGCTGTTTGTTATCACTGGAAGCTCTAAAAGGTTCGCCATCACTGGACTATGCGCTCTCAAGCCAAGACTAGGTGCGCCATGGACAAGCCATGTACCCTGCCATGGCCACTAAATCTATCATAAACACTCCTCACCCAAGGAAAAAGAAAGCATGGGTCTGTAAAATAGTACAAAAAACAATGACCCAAAAGCTTCAGAGAATAAATATACCTCTTTAAAATTATTTACTACACAAATCAGATGACTTTGAATAAATTATAATGCATCCATATGATATAATACTTTTTATATATTAGCACTCAAGTTCTCAAGTAACATTTAATGCATCAGAAAATTCTTAGAATGTAATATTAAGTGAAAAGAGCTCAATCCAAAATCTGTATGTACAGTGCTTGTCGTTTTTACAAAACTGCACAGGTGGCGCATATACAACAATGGAAATAAACTGAAATGTTACAACAGTTCCTTCATTTGCATAATGTGATTATGCAAGAATTTTAGTTCCTTCTTGCTGTTTTTTTTTTTTTCCTATTTTCTCCCAAAATTTCTGTGAGGTTACTTTCATAATTTAAAACTTGTAGTTTCAAGAAAAAGAGGTAAGTTTATAAATGGACTAATAGTAGAAGTTCAGGGGAAGAGACTTCAAAACAATGAGGAAATACCAGCAAAGACAAGTCAGCAAGGAAACACATGCCATGACTGGAACACGTCCACAGAACTAAGGTGTATGAGTGAAGCAGGAAATAGAGACTAGACTCAAAATGAAAAGGACCCTGAATGGTTCATTTAGGATCAGATTTTCTTCTGCCCAAAGCACATATTTTGAATACCAGCAAGCGCTCTGATGGAGCTGTGTTTCTGGAGAGTACTCCAGCAAAGTGTCAGGCCATACCAGCCTGACCAAGGGGTCTCAGTGCCAAAAGAGAGGATGAGGCAGATGTAAGTGCTGGGTACAAGACTCAACCAATGGTTGAATATAAATGGCCTGAAAGATGAAAGGATAGAAGAAGTCCACAAAGACTGGATTCTGGGCCACTGGTCAGGGAATCTATATTATCTACAAAAGTTGTGAGAGTATGAGAGGTTTATTTTGAACATGTTGAGTTTAAAGTGTCCAGAGAGTATCCTGAGAAGATCTTAACTGCGACTTGGAAATGTCAATTTGCAATCTGAGAGAGAAGTCTGGGCTGGTGATCTGGATTGGGGCATCATCTGTGCAGGTGTAAGAAGTGTCCAGTAATAAAGGAGACAGGAGATGCAGATCAGGAAGAGAGAGGAGGGGTAGGAATGGATGAAGAAAAGTCAGAAAGGGAAGGAGGAAGAGATTAGAGGACCACACTGCAGAGGAGAAAAAAATAGCCACTGGCAGAGCTTGAAGAAGCACACAGAAAGGTGAGCCCATACTTCCAGGCCAGAGAGGAGTTCCTGAGAACACTCGTGCGAGTAATCCTCCCTCTTGTTACTGTGCAAAGTGCAAAAGGTCGGAACGCTGAGAAATGGCTGTTGGAAATGGTGATCAGAAGGTCGAATGGCACCAAAAAGTTAAAGAAATTAAATCAATGTGTCTTACTGTGATCATAATAGATATTTCTCTTTGGGCACTGTCAAATTTAAAAATGCATCGAGTCCAGTGCCCTAAACGTCATGTTATTTCTCCTCATCCAGATGGCCTGGAGATGTTCATCTCCTGAGTGCTAACAGTCTGAGGCCATTGCCACAGCAACCAAGAGAACAGCTCTGCCTGTCACCGACTACACCCAGTCTGTGGCCTGCATGGGAACGAAGATGTCCTTTCAGAAATGTGGGGAGGGGTTCAATCTGGTGGCAGGTGTCTGTGAACACCACCTGATTCTGGGTGTTTTCTATAATTACTGCAATTATAAAACCTGTCATGCCGTAAGGTAGCAAGCAGGGAAGACAAATTAATTCCTGGCTTCTTGAACTAAAAATATGTATTCATCAAATCCACTTGGATTTGTTTTCATTAGTTGTTTTATTTCAAAGTCACAGTTTTAGCAACTCTTTTAGCAAATTGACTCTTTCCTTAATAATAAAGAGAACACTTTTCACACACACACACACACACAAAATCCCTAAAAAAGATAAACAGGCTGCCTTGCTCATGCCTCACGTTATCCGCAAGGGCAAGACTAGGACGGGGACAAGGATCACTTGTTCAGTCCATTCCACTTTTCAAATAAACTTATCTTCCTTTTATTCATTTCTGTGAGCTGATATAAGATTTAAAAATTATCTTCATCTATCTTACCCATTTAAGTATAGCTAATAATAGTACTAAAATAAACAAAATCTGCTTGCGAGGCAGTCCAGTTGAAGATCCATGTTTCTTTCGGTTATTAGATTCAGCAGAAATACACCATTAGTGCAATGAGGAACTCTCACAATTCCAAATCATGTGACTCTGACCCAGCCACAGGCAAATCTCCAGCCCTCAGAACACACCACACAGGACTCCCCAACCACTGAGCAAAGACAGGGCAGAATGCTTCCAGCCTCGATTGGATGTTTGGAGTAGAACAGTATTTCCAGAACTCACATTTACATCCCACATTTTGCTACAGCTGTGACCTGCTTGTACTGGTACGTACTTAATATTTCTTTAAATCAACATTTTTGGCCGAATCTCTTTCAGAGTAAGCATACAAATTGACCTTAGGGTATAAAGCAGGTAAACATGAACAGATAAGTGGAATTTACACCTCGCTGGCATGCCAATACTTTTGAGACTTCTAAAACTTAAAGATTTATTTCACTTACAATTTGAAGATTTTGCAGCATATTATTTTTCTGCTATGAGGCAAACAGCTTGTGAACCTATATTTCAATGAACCCATTTCCAATGAAGCCCATTCTCAGTATGAAACTCCTGTGTCTCAAAAACTCGATTAAAAAATGACAGGATGATTTGTTATAACCAGGGAGATTTTAGGGGCACCAGTCTTATCACAGAATCTAGGCCAAACTCAGGCAACAAATTCAGCAGGTTCCTGTCTGGAACTGGGGATGCAGCCAGGAGGAGCAAATATGGTCCCTATCTAACAGACCTGGGGGCAAGGCAGAAAACCAGCAGGAAGGACTCAGGAGTTTAGCGATAGCACAGGGAATTAAAATGGGAAACCCCAGGGGAATGTCTTCTAGCAGAGCTCAACATTGACATTACAGAGGAAAGTACATACCAACACATCAGAACAGCTACAAGGAAAGCTTTTCATTCCATTCCTTGTGAAAATACCATTACTTTAATGTGAAATAATTTATAATTTTCTTCAAGAGCCTGAGCCTCCAGTATTCAAGGAAAAGGCATGCACGAGAACAAGTGTGTGTGTATGTGTGTGTGTGTGTATTGAACAGCTGAGCGATAACAGCCCTGGCAATTAACAAAGGAAGGAGCAAGAAGGTCTTGTCTCACATTTCTGATCTTATGCTCTAGTTGAGATCTGGAATGCCTCCAAAGATCCATGTGTTAAAGGACTGGTCCTCGCCTACTGGAAGGTGATGGAACCTTTAAAAGCTGGAGCCTCATAGGTGGCCTTCTGGTCTTTGTGAGTGTGCCTTCATAGGGGAAAGTGAGATCCCTCCCGCCCCTTGCTCTTCTCTTATTTGTTTTCTTGCCATTCTACTCAACCACACACTCCCCACCACTGCCACCCAGCACACTCACCAGAGGACTAGATGCAATGAGTCTGTCTGATCATGGACTGGAACCTCCAAAACCAGGAGCCAAAGTAAGCCTTTTTTTTTTAATAAGATGACTTATCTCAGGAATATGGTATAGGGATGGAAAGCTGACTAACACAGCTACCAAACTTATAGTCTTCCAGTCTTCTTCATCTTTCTTAATCGTAACTTTCCATTTCTAACTGCTTGAACAAAAAAAAAAAGTGGAGTTATCCTTAACTTGTTGTTTGCCCTCATATCCCATATCCAATCCATCAACAAATTCTATTAGATCTACCTTATAAATTTACCCAGAATCCTCCTTCTCACCACCTCTTTGACCACCACCCTAAGTCAAACCCCCATCATCTCTGGTGTGAATTACTGCAACTACCTCCTAACTGGTCTCCCTGGTTTCAATCACATTCCTTTTAGCCCATTTTCTAACACAACAGCTAGCATGAATCAGCTCATATATAAATCAGACCATAACACTCTTCTCAACTCTCCAGGGGCATTCCATCTCAATCACAGTAAATGCCCAAATGCCCTGGTGGTAACCCAACAGCCCCTGATGGCCTGTTTCCTGTTACTTATTGGAGTGATCCCCTTTTCCAGTCAACACTGGTTATTTGGCTCCAGTCAGCTGGTTGTTTCCTCAGCACACGAGCCTCCCTCCACTTCTAGGCCTTTCCCTCTTCTGCTCTGTTTGGACACTCTTCCCCTTTGGCCACGCTTTCTTACTTCTCTTCTGTCTTCACTCAGATGTTAGCTTCTCAGGGAGGATGTCTCCCACCCACCTTTCTGAAAATTTCATTTTGCCCGCCCGTACTCCATTTCTCTCCTTTTTCTCACCACTATCTGCATGGTATACATGGTATTTTTGTGTTATTCATCACCCCAATCTTTTGGAATGTGAACTCCATGAAAAAGTGATTGTTTTATCCTTAATTGTCTGTTGTATCTTCAGCTTGTAGATTAGTATCTGGCCCGCAAAATGTGTTCAATGGGTGTTTGTAGAATGGGTTTATGGAACGAGGGATTTGAAGAGCAGATAGACTATGATAACGAATTCTCAGAAGGATCACAGCACCATCAGAGAATAGAGGTAAGAAGAGTGGATTGACTTCAGAGAGGATATGGCAAGAATGCCCTCCCTACATGAGGAGAAGATGTGAATTGTAATGAATTACAGGAATATACAACCAGTTAGCTTTTTACAGATAGTTTGGGTATAATTTTGATTCTTCAGCCCTAATGCACAATAAACTCTGTGATCCTATAAATCTCATTTCAGAAATTTAGGAATTCATTAGCAAAAAAGAGTGGCCACATCACCAGGGAAATCAGCACCGTTTAAAAACCTAACAGCATAATTTGCCAAGGCAAGGAAGAGTTATATAACAAAGCTTGAGGCGCTCTGATACCTGTATGAAAAAATTTCAGTGCTGAACCACAGATAGCATCTGACTTCCTAAACCCTCCAGTCTTCCATCAATCCAGTCTTCACTAATTGGCTGATTAAAAGTTATATCATTTTTAAAATATCCTAATCCTTAGAGGGAAGTATACAACTCTTTTCTAATGAAAAACATCAAAGAAAATAGAATAAAACATATCCACCTAAAGGCTTTAATGACGGTATCCTATGAAATAGTGAAGGGACCCCTCTAACTTGCGGCAAAGTTGAATTACTACTAGATACAAACCAAATACTGAAACAAAAAGAGCTACCACTATAAATGGCAAAGCAATATATTAATACCTTTTGGAAAAGATCAATCAGAAAACCACCACAATTGTGTATAAAAGGGAACTGGAACCACACAGGAAGATCTGTACACCAAGTTCATTTAGTTTCCACTGGATTTGCTCCCAAATAATTCTGCTCAAAGGCTAGGATGGCTGGTCAACAACCAATGAGACATAAAGGAAGAATCGCAAGTGAGGCCAAAGTACTCAAAATCAGGATGATAAAGGGAAAGAAATGCATCTCCTCTGGGGATTACAGAGAAGATGATTATCAAATTATGAAAAGAGTTAACTAAAACCAGGAGACCAGCTTCCAAACCAAAATAGTAGTCTAGGTAAAGACCTTAAAGATGGAGCTTATATCACAACTGAAAAATTGAAATAAGGTCCATTAATTAAAGTCAGCACTTTCCTGACTGACACACATTCGTTCTTCTGTCCCCACTTATATCCCCGACTTTAGGCAGACCTTCCCTACCTAACCCTCCAATAAAGTGAGGTCTTCCCAGACCTATCCTGACGGTTCTTCTAGTTCCTCCATAGCACTTGACACATTGCCTATACCCTCAGGTATTACTGTAAAGATGCTTAGTGTAAGCATCAGGAACCAAGATGCAACTTTAGGAAAAATTCACACAGAATCTTCCCTAAACACTATCATTTCCTTCTATGTATGCCAAAGATAAAGCAAACACTTGAGCAACTGGGCAGAGCGATGTCAGTGAAGTTCGAGGCTCTTCCAAAGTCTCCAAAGCTCTTAACACCTAATCTTCCAAGATTGCATAGTCCTGGAGAAAGAGTTTAGTGCCTATTGTTTTCATTCCTTTCATGATATTTTGACTACCTTAACATGAGCTTCTAGAAAGAAATGCAAAAGGAAGTACAGTAAGGTCGATTGAGCTGGACCTATTATATTTGGGGACATTTGCATCACATAATTCAGCATCCAAAAACAAGAGGCTGCAAAACTCCATCTCCAGAGAATTAGAGAACACTCTCCATCCACTTCAATTTTAACTCTATTGTATACAAGCTTAACTATAAGATTAGTCCCCAAAAAAAGGCAGTATGTTCAAAGAAACAGAGGGCTAACTAACCTGAGCATGTATAGTTCTGAAAGCCCTAGAGTAGCCTTTTCAACCTTTGATGCTTCTAGGCTTGTTAATAGTTCAAGACAGTCAGTGTTTCCATTATTCTGTTCTGTTCCCAACACTGACCGTACTATGTGTGCCACTTAGATGATAAATGTATTTTAGTTCAAAAATATTACTGCCTTAGTTTCTACAATAAATTCAGAGAATTTAAGAATTGAACTATCTTGAACAATTCCAAAGACTTTCTTGGCAAATCTCATTTCTAAGAGCTTTGTATATAAACTCTATCATCAGCTTTGGCTGCTATGGTAACTGGAATATTTCAGATGTGATTTGAAATAAGTATCACTACATATACAACATCTTCTGAAGGAAACAGAAAAGACTATGAGATTTAATCCACTCTAAATTTCAAACTACAGCATCAACGTTCACTCCTGAAATCTATTTATGTTCCTATTTGCAAATCAATAGATAACAACCTGGTACAATTACATAGAAGCATGGTCGAAGAGCCTTTCATGTTATTCCTTAACTAGTCATATTAAGGCATCATTTAGGTATTCTCCTCCTGGTTTTATTGGTTTTTTTTTTTTAAAGAAACTACTGTAGAGCAGTTTTAGGTTCACAACACAATTGAGTGCAAAGTACTGTTTCCATATATTCTCTAATACCCCATAAACAAAACCCCTCCATCAACATCTTGCACCAAAGTAGCCCATTTATTACAATCAGTGAAGCTACAGTGGCACATCCTAGTCACCTGAAGTCCATAGTTTACATCATGGTTTGCTTCTGGTGTTGTACATGGGTTTGCACAAATGTCTAACGACGTGTATCGATCATTACAGTATCATACAGAGATTGTGACTGCCCTACAAACCATCTGTGTTCCACCTAATTCACACCTCCCACCCCCTTGAACTCTTGCAACCACTGATCTTTTCACTGTCTCCACAGTTTTACCTTATCCAGAATGTCATGTGGTTGGAATCATACAGTATTAGCCTTCCAGACTGGCACCTTTCACTTAATAACACACATTTAAGGTTCTCCCACGTCTTTTCATAACTTGACAGCTCATTTCTTTTTGGCACTGAATGATACCCCATTCTCTGGAGTATCATTTATTTATCCATTCATCTACTGAAGACATCTTGGTCACTTCCAAGTATTGGCAATTATGAATAAATCTGCTATAAATATTTGTGCACATGTTTTTATGTGCGCATACCTTTGTAATTCATGCGGATTACACCAAGGAGTACGGTGGCAAGAAAACAATAAGAGTATGTTTAGCTTTGGAAGAAACCGCTGTCTTTTTTTTTTTTTTTTTTTTTTTTTTGTGGGTACCGGGGGTCGACCTCAGGACCTCGCGCACCAGCAGGCGCCCATGCCGCTGAGCGATATCATCGGCCCTTTTTTTGTATGTGGGTTCCGGAAGTCGAACTCGGGCCCTTGCACTTGCCAGGCAGGCGCTTTCGCCGCTGAGCCATCTCACTGGCCCTTCTTTTTTTTTTTAGATGGAATATTGCTATATAGTCCAAAGTTAGCCTGGAACTCACCATTCTCCTGCTTCGGCCTCTCAAGTAGCTGGGATTACAGGTGTATTTAGTCAACTATCTTTTAAAATCGTAGTACAAATCTGCATATCCAGCAGCAATGAATGTGAGTTCCTGATGCTCTACCTCCTCACCAATATTTGGTGTCAGTGTTTTGGATTTTGGCCATTCTAATAGATGTGTCATTGCGTCTTACTGTTGCTTCAACCTGTAATTCCCTAATGATTTGTGATATCGGGCATCTATTCACATGCTGACTGCCAGGCCTTGGATGTCAGTCCTAGCCCATGCCAAGTCCTGAGTGTTACACTGAATCCTGTGCAACAGAATGAAAGCAAGCCCTTCCATGACCAGTTGGCTGTGATTTAATCAAAGAACCAGCCACAGTTCTCAGAGTTGACACTGCAGAGATACTATTCTTGTGCCACTGCAACAGAAAATCTTGTTTCCTGGAGCAAAGAAAGCTGTTTGGAAATGAAAGGTAACACACAGTACAGCACTTAGGCCCACACGCTCTGTCTACATATATGAAAAAGTGTCAGACAAGTTCTCAAAGTCTCTGCTTAGGCCATAACATTGAGAAGGACATTTAGTATCATCAGAGTTTGCTTGAAAGTCTGCACAATAAGAATTGTTCTTCCTTGCGCTCCAACAAGGTAATCCACTGGACGCCTAGGGATAATGGTTAGGGGGTTTGGAGGTTCAACACCCAGATGAACTGGTAGAGAAAAAAACACATTAAGTTGTTTATGTACTGATGGACAGTGTGAGAATGTGGGGGGGTTACGGGGCTTCTGATAATGAATAATGAAGAAATCACTGTGCAAGTAAACTAATCAAACTATTATTCTGTCTCCTCTTGAAACTTACTGATTTTTATTTTTAAGAAAGAGTTCTACCTCCACATTTTTGTATAGGAACAAGTTTTAAATGACCTTTTGAAGAAAATCTAAAGCAATGCACACCAACTTCATCCATTTCAAATGGATAAAGTTTCCAGCAGCTCAATCTTCCAAAAACATACTTTAAATCTAGTAGTCTGTGCAGATAATATATCAGAAGTGTCAAGCAAGAGGAGACAAATTCTCTGACATTCACAGATGGGACCAACAACCATTCCTTCAACAAAAACACTGCTTTGAATAACCATTGTGTTCCAGGCACTGTTCTAAATATTTAAATATGTAAACTTCAAGTTGATTTGAATACATAAACTGGAATCACAAATTATATATGTAAATGATATGTTACATTAGAAGATCATAAATGGTGTGGATGAGGAGTTCTACACTAGAGCTGTGGACTGAATAGGGCATTCTCTGGGGTCCTTTTTAGGAAGGGGATCTCTAAGCACAGACTGGGAGGAAATGAGAGATGAGATGTGTGGTCATTTGAGGGAAGGTATTCTGAGCAGATAACAGCCAGTGCAAAGGCACTGATGTGGGAACAGGTTTACCACATCGTAGGTAGGAATAGCAAGGAGGCCAAAGTACATGGGGCAAAGTGAAACTGGCTCACACTGACCTCTGCTCTTCCTGCTCTTCTCCGCTCTTCTTGCTAGGCCTGCTCCCACCTCAGGGCCTTTGCACCAGCTGTTGTCTCTTTCCTGAAAGTGTAGGCTTTTTAAGTCATAACTGGGACTCCGGCCTATACTCAGAAAGGGAGTACCTGGAGCATCTTAAACGGAAGACATGACATATTTTGTATAACCTTTTTCCATTATACAAAATTTTAAACATAGGCAAAGCAGAGAAAACCACAATAAACTTTAGTGTACCTATGATTCAGTCACAAAATCATTAACTCATAAACTATGTTGTTTCTTTCATATTGCCTACCTCACTCTCACTCAAGATCATTTGAAGAAAACCTTGGACACCAAGTCATTTCAACCATAAGTATTTTAATAGGGATCTCTAAAAGACAGGCACTATTTTTGAATTTTTTTATTGTTTTGTTTTAACACAACTGAAATACTACTGCCACACCTACTGTGGGCTGCAGCAGCTCCAACCTGTGTGACCTACCAGTGTCAGCATACGCATCTCTTTCCACTCAGAGAACCCAGGACTTCGAGTGGATGGCTCGAAACTGGCTATTGGAGAAGCACATACTCCATTAAAATCAAAAAACACTAGAGTCAAAGCTTTTCATTCTAGAGACCCGGTCGCTAAATATTTACCAGCTCACCTCTGATTCGCACTTATGCAATTAAAGATGCTCCCTTTATACTGTCAGGTGTCTACTCAGTGGTCATACTCCCTTGGTAAACAGATATTTTTTTTTACTTTGTAAGTTTGACTAGAAATCAAAGTAAGATCCATACTTTCTGGCTCTTAATTTTTTTTTAATCCATGAGGTCCACAACATCTGTCTTTTTTCCTTGCATTTGCTATTGCTATTGAAGAAACCAGGTTGTTTGTCCTGCAGAGTTCTCCACAGTCTGGATTTTGCTATGATTTCACTTAATCTGTTGCTCTGTCTCCTATAAACGGGTCGCTAGACCTAGTAACTTGCTCAGATACAGGATCTACTTTTTTTCTTTCAGGCAAGATTGGTTCATCAGTGGAGGGAGTATGAACTTGCACCTTGAACAACAGTCACGCTGGTTGTGATTCATTTTGTGGTGGGAACAACCTACAGATGATCATCTCAATGATAATATTTTGCATTCTGTCACTCTAATGGCTTGTGTCTAGCTGTCCCTCCAAAGCTTCATGCAGTCATAGCAGGGGCTTTTCACAGGTGACTGGATCTACAGTGTGTGGTGCTGAGATCAAGGGTGTGTGGTTACTAAATCAGTCTACTGATTGGTTTAGCGTAGTACTGGCTAGGATTAAGGGTGTGAGTGCTACACCTGCCCTAGGGCAGGCAGCCTGCATACAACATAAGGGACAGAGAGAGGGCTAATGTGCTCTTACCTGCCTACTTGCCATGGACTGTTTCTCCTCTGCAGTGCCCCTCTGCCATGCCTTGCCTGCCTTGGAGCCAGCTGACTATGTACTGAAACCTCTACAAACTGTGAGCTAAATAAACTGGTCCTCCCTTAACTTGTGGGTGCTGGGTATTTTGTCTCAGCAATGACAAAAGTAACTAAGACAATCACTTATCCTTTACTTACTGTTTAGAATATATCCAGAAGAGAAAAATCCACTGGTCAACTATTTAGCTAATTTTAACAGGATCAGTCTGACAGCTATGTGGAGAAAAGACTGTAGAGGCAACTGTGAGAACAGAGATGAGTTAGGAGGATATTACAGTCACCCAGAAAAGCCAAAGCCATGGCGAAGGTCAAGGTTAACCCTGGAAATGGGGAGAAGTGTCCCAGCCTAGCTCCGTCTTAAAATTGATCCAACACAGTTCCCAGGGGATTGGAGTTGTGGGTTTAACCATTTGCAAGTAGGTCAGGAGTCCCTGATGGTTTAGTTTATAACATGGTAGGGGCAGGAATTTAAGCTGTGGGTACTACAAGCTGGGTAGAAAAGCAAATCATGCAGCAGCGGGGTGAGGTAGAAAGGATGATGTTGTGGAGAAACTTACCATCCTATTTTCCAATTTTAATAAAGCCTGGGTGGAATATTTACCACTAACTAAGCAGTTAGTTAAAAAAAATACTGTTGTATTTTAAAGATGGCAATGGACATTAAAAATAGCTGCTGGAATAATTGAAAATAGAGAAACTGATGAAATCAAAGACAACAATGCATTTGTAAATATATGGAAGCTGAGAAAGCGTGAGGAAGGCGGTATCAAAGACCTTCTTTAGACACTGTCATCAGAACTCTTTATTATCTATATTTAGGTAGTTCATGAATTAAAACACAATTAGTAAGTATAATCAGTAAAATCTATTATAACCCTCTTGATCCATCCAAAAAAGTTGTTCAATTATCAAATTTGACAATAAACCTTACTTATTATAGTATTTAATGGCTTTAAAATTTCATGTTTTCTCAGATTGATTCATTTTAGGAGCTTCTAACTACTTTCTCTGCTACTTTCCCTTTCCAAGTTTCATAAAATCATTTAAATGTGTATATTTTTTCTAGCACTTTTAGCCCTGTGGACTGGTTTTCCATAACTGATTAACAGAAAATGAATAACTGGAGAAAAGGCATCAGTAAAACACTGATTCTGAATTCTTCCCACATCTCCAGATCAAGTTCTATCTCACTGATTTCTCCTCTGCTCAGACCCAGGCACGGCCAGCATGGAAAATGAGAATTTGGGAAGGTGTGCAGGGAAAGGGAATGACATCTTCTTCTGGTATATTTATACCAAGGACAGAATAATCTTACAGCTTGATGGGCCACAGAGGTTTTCTGAAAAACTTCATTCTTCCTATCTTCTTTTTCATAAAAGGAAAAAGGTATAGAGCAGTAATGTAACTTCCTCCAAGACAGTGATGGCGAACCTTTTAGAGATGAGTGCCAAAACTGCAACCCAAAACCCACTTATTTATTGCAAAGTGCCAATACCGCAATTAAACCTGAATCCTGAGGTTTTAGTTTAGAAAAAAGCAGCTGTTGTCTGATGCTCAGCTGCTGGGACAACCTGGCTCGCGTGCCACAGGGCACATGTGCTGTGCCACAGGTTCACCACCATGGCTCTAAGGTCACTTCAGCCAGTAGAAACAAAGTCAGAAATCGTTTGAGTCTAGAAGCATGGAATTCAGGCCAAAATAAAGAGAAGATAGATTAGTATACGTTAGCATATGTTCCAAGTAACTTCAAGTAATTGTAAATAACTATATTCTCTCTCTCATTCTGTCTCTCTCTCCCCGCTCCCTCCTTACCTTTGTGTTCTCTCCCTCTCTCTCTCGCTCTGTCTGTCTGTCTTACATACACATACTTCCCACACATATACTCTCATATGCATGCATGCACACATACACACACCTAGAAACTTACTTTGGAACAGAAGGGGTTAACCGGTAAAACAGATGTTATGTGACTGGTCATCCCAGCATTTCCTTTCACAGCACGCTGACAACAAGGCAATGAGATAGTTTCTAAAGGAAAAACCCTGTAAAAATGAATAAAAGCCCTCGGTAGGCAAATCAGTATTTGTTCATCTGTTAAGTGTGTTTTGCTTGAATAGATTTTTATAGAAATCTATTGTGTTTCTCATGGCTTAGTTATTATTTTTCCAGCTTTGTTATAAATGTGACCATAGAAAATGCCCTTCTTCCTGTCCATTGTCTAGCTGCAATTTACTGAATGAGTCATTTATAGAGAGAACCCTGAGAAGATGTGAGATACTATGAGTGGGCCCTAAAAGTGCACTCTCTGATCCTTCCTAATGAATTTAAAAGTGGTTAAAGGAAAACTTACTAAATTCATTTGTCTATTCATAATGCCACAATGAAGGAGAATCTAATGGAAATTTGGTATAACCAACTGAAATGGGAGAAAAATAACAAATGAATATTATATAGTAAACATCAGACTGTTTTGAGCAATTATCTGGGTGCTTTGGAGTAAAACCAGTAAGTAAGCTTTTGAATATATTTGTATTAAGTTACTGATAGTTTTCAATGGCAAAAAGAGCTTTAGATATTCACTGAAGCCAACTAAAAGATACAGATGTCCTTTAGAAAATTAAAGTCTAGGTATTGGTCATTGATTACTCATCCTGTGGCATGCTTTTTGCTAGGCACTATGCATGAGGTATGACAAGACATGAATGTCTCTACCACAGGACAAAAATTACACAAGAGTAAGAGCCTCATTCATTTGTTTTTTAAGTTGTGTCTCCAGCACCCATACTGTCTGACACATAAGAGATAGTCAATAGCTTTCAATGAATGAATGAATGAATGAATGAATGAATGAATGGAATATTTTTGCAGAGGAATGGCTAGTCCCAAGCTCCCTATCATTCAGTGGATATCCTTAGCAAATATCACATCACCCTTGGCCTCAGGATACAGAAACAAAAGAAAATAAGGAAATGTATTCAATGAACTCTTCAACTATATCGTAACACTTGGCTGCCTCATTCCAACAATAGATTTCATTCTTATGATTTTACTCTTAAATTATTTGTGCATATGGACACACACTTCCTTACTGAGGGGACATTAGGGGTAACTGTGGAGACAACAATCTTTATTCTTTTTCAAGGGTCTGTTTCAGGCAATGATGCCACTTGAGTACCATTATGGTTGCTAGGGAGATGAGGAGCATGGAGGATGGTGAGGAGGACTCTGAATGTTTTCTTTAGCCAGCAGCCCAGGGCACAGTGACCAGAATGGAAAAAGAGGGCCTGCCTGGCCTCCCAGTCCAATCCCCTGCACCCCATGGATAGAAATAGCCACAATCCGTATTGGTATTTAGCCTTGAGCCACCAAAATATGAGCCTAAAACAGCCATATTCTAAATATTTCAGTTTTATTTAACCTATGGATTACCAAGATACATGAGGGCACAAAACAAAGCAAGTTTGTGTTTTTGTATTGATATGGATTAAAGCACCCAGGGGAAGCATCACACTTTAGACATCTGCCCTGCAGGAAACAACAAACCTAACAGATGGACAAAACAAGTTGCCTTTTATCAGCTGCTATATTTCCTGAGCAACCAGGGAGGATTGTGCTCAGCTGTGGGAATACTTTGGAAGGCCTGAGCTAGATGGTTGCTAAGTATTCTCTGAGGTTTCTATCATGGACTGGATACAAATGCCCTTAATCTAGTAGATTTGTCCATGACTTGGGGCTGCTTTTTACAGCCTGCTCTCCAGGCTTGTTCCCTGATCCACACCACAAGTACTTGCAGTGAGTCTACTGTTTTTTAGCCCTTTTAGTTCAATGACCACAGAAAAGACAGTTTAGTGAGGGGGAAAAAAGGGTAAGATTTATTAAGGGAAAGCTACCTAATTTAGAACTTTTTCCCAAAGATATCTGGAATATTTAAAAAATTTTAATTGACAGGTAATAATTGTACATCTTGGGGCCGGTGAGATGGCTCAGTGGCATAAGCGCCTGCCTGGCAAGCATGAGGTCCTGAGTCCGACTCCTGGTACCCACATATGAAAAAAGGGCCGGTGATATCGCTCAGCGGCATGGGTGCCTGCTGGTGCGCGAGGTCCTGAGGTCGACCACCGGTACCCACAAAAATAATAATAATAACAATAATAATAATTGTACATCTTTATGGTAACAGTGTGATATCTCAGTACATATACACACCAGGTATTGATTAATACAAGATACATTACCCATCATCTCAAGCATTTATAATTTCTTTGTAAGGGGAACATGCAAAATCCTCTCATCTACTTATTTTGGATTATAGGATACAAAGTTGTAGACTGTAACCACCCTCTGGATACTTTTCATTTGCACGGACTAATTCTTATTGACAACAGTCCTCCTTCCTCAGTTTCCTTGTCATCTTCCTCTCTAAACAGAGGATAGTGATCATGTCAGAGGGATATTAATGAATGAGTATGGGAAGAAAGGAGGATTTCAAATGTCTCTCACCTTGTGTCATTTGCTTATCTCTCCATAACCTCTCCTGCAATATTCAAGTTATGCAAACACATGATAGAAAATGATGTAAATAAAGAACCTAAGGAATCCATAAGTAACAGAAATCATCCAATCACCAGGATCATGTTATAGGCTGCTGTGAAGAAAGCTCACTACCAAGGCATTTTTTTCCTTTTTCTTTTTTTAGTACTAGGCATCAAACTCACAGCCAATGCATGCTAGGCAAACACGCTTACCACTGAACTATAACTCCAACCCTCCAAATTCATGTTTTTAAGTGCTGCGGCTTCTGGTGTTAAATGATAGACACTGACAATTTCTATTGAATCCAGAAGATTTAGACAATAAGCTCATCCTTTAAAGATTTACTAGAATGCTATATCTGTTAGAGTTGGTAGAATGCTAAAGGCCTGCAGAACATTGTGTCATATTTTATACCGTCTTCCTATAAAGGAGTTCTGGTTTACTGAAAATTTAGGAAAAGAATACAGATTGTGACATTTGATTCTCTGGCACAGTAGACAAGCCAAAATGCAAATGTTACAATTACTCTCCCATTACAACACTGCACTTCACGTGTGCGCTAAAGTAGCACAGTTTCACAAATCACTATGACTGCCTCCGTTTAACAGCTCAGCACACAGGGCTTGGATTCTATTCTTTTAAATTTACTTTAGAAGAATCAATTTGTCTCCCTGGCATAAACATCTTTAAGAACTCTACAGAGTAGGAGTATAACACTGTGGTGGATGCTACTCAAAAGAATACATTAGCATTCCAGAGCAAGATAAGAAATGTGTCAGTCCAAAAATGACAGTCATGCTTTCCTGTGAGCAGTTCCATTACCAGTTAATAAGGCAGACGATATG
The DNA here is from genome assembly GCA_028451465.1 of Erethizon dorsatum. Lineage (NCBI taxonomy): Eukaryota > Metazoa > Chordata > Mammalia > Rodentia > Erethizontidae > Erethizon > Erethizon dorsatum. Next base: position 37,573,905 of record CM051830.1, read on the forward strand.
TCTGCTCTTTTTTGATATCTAACAGGTAGATATATATTTTAATCAAAGAGCTAACCTTCCTTGCAAGAAGAAAAAGAAACCAATACTTGTGTTCATGCCTCTCTTTTATGAAAGAAATCAAGAACTTGAGAAATTGATGCCTGACAGCAAGGCCATCTTCTAATTTATTCAAGTCAGTCACTAGAAAACAGTAAAAAAATAAGACCTAGATAAAGAAGGGGCATGTGGGAGGGGGTGTGTGAAGAGGAGTGATAATAGAAGAAAAGATAAACGACCTAACAACACAAGGATGTACGCTTAAACATCACCCACTAAAGTCAAGAAAGCTACCGAAATCTGAGACAATATCATGGACATCATAAAATTTCCAGGGGATCAAAGACTGTCCAAGAAAAGCACTAATGAGTAATTAATGAGTGAATCATTCTCAACCTATAAATGCCTTTTTTGCTCAATTCAAAACTGTCACTAGATCCACGTCTATCACCATGCACTAAAGTCAAAATGGATCAAAGATCTAAATATTAAAACAGAAACACTAAATCTACTGGAAGAGAAAGTAGGTAGAAATCTTGAAGACACAGGTGTAGGCAGAGACTTCATGAACAAAACGCAGACTGCACAGGAAATACTTCAAAGAATCAACAACTGGGATATCATTTTATTAAAAAGCTTTTGTACATCAAAAGAAATCACCAACAGAGTGAAAAGACAACCCACAGAGTGGGAAAAAAATTTAGCCACTTGTTCCTCAGACAAAGGACTTCTATCTGGAACATATAAAGAATTGAAAAAAATAGGACCCCCCAAATTCAAAGACCCAATCCAAAAATGGGCATCTGAGATGAATACATACTTCTCAGAAAAAAAAAATACAAATGGCAAATAAATATATGGAAAAATGTTCAACATCACTGGTCATTTGAGAGATGCAAATTAAAACAACACTGAGATTCCATCTCACTCCAGAAAGAATGGCTATCATCAAGAAATCAACCAATAACAAATACTGGAAGCTCTGTGGGGAAAAAGGAACCCTTCTCCACTGTTAGTGGGAGTGTAGACTGGTGCAACCACTATGGAAATCAGTGTGGAGACTCCTCAAAAAACTAGGATTAGAGGTCCCATTTGACCCAGCTATTCCCCTTCTGTTTATCTTCCCAGAAGAATTAAAAACATCATACAACAGCGATATATGCGCACCCATGTTTATAGCAGCACAATTTGTAATAGCTAAATCTTGGAAACAACCCAAAGGCCCATTAACTGAGGAATGGATAAAAAAAAATGTGGTATTTTTATATAGTGAGTACTACTCAACCACAAAGAAGGATAAACTTGAGACTTTTACAGGTAAATGGATGCATTGCGAGACCATACTCATAAGTGAAATAAATCAGACTCACATGTGTAAACATCATATTGTCTCCCTGGTGTGAGAAACTGAAAGAGTAAATAAGGTCCAAAATGTACAACAGAAATTGTGAAATGGTAAGAAATTGTTCAAAAGGAAAAAGGAACTAGGTTAGGGAAAAGGGGAAAGGAAGGAAGGGAAAAGGAAAAAAAATGCAAGTTAGTTATACTACTAATGTCTCTTAATTCACTGAAAAGGAAGGTTCACACTAACATCACTTGGAGAATTTTTTATGCCCATATTTTATACTCTGAGTAACTACTTTAAAGATGACAATCTGCAATGTATTAACTATTGTTATTTTCCTATTATTTTGTTATGAAATTTTGTTTTACTTTTTTCCCATAAAATAAAAAATAAATAAATAAATAAATAAAAACAATTGTCCTCTTTATTATTCAATCTGTTTTTACAGGCAATTAAAGAAAATCTTTAATTTAAGATTCTTCATTGCTGGGTTTCAATGCACTGCTAAACCAAAGGTATTCCTCTGGCTATCGGAAATCTTTTCCCCACACAGTGTTAAGCAATGGATACTTGGAAGACAGTGGCCAAAGAAATGAGCCTGCACCCTCTCTTGCTGGTCCACGGAGCTGGTGGGTAAAAGAATTACCCTGAGGGACAGAAGCTTTGGGTTTGACAACAGTTCTAACATTGGCTAATTTTTGACCCTTGACCAGCTTTTCATCCTCTCATCTTTTGATTTCCCATATGTAAAGTATTTTCCACAAAGAATAAAAAAATGAGATAATAAAAATGAAGACTATAGATTGCAAATCATTTTTTTTATTATGAGATATTTTGCTGGTCCCTTCTGAAAACAGAGTTAGCATGGGTGTAACACAACATAGGCATTTCTAAAAATAATGCAATATGCAAAATTCTGCAATGAAAACCACAAAGCTTATAAGGAAAAAAGCAGAACTAGGGACACAACATTTTTTAAAACTTCATCGGTTACACATAAGAAACAAACATAGGAACTAAATAAAAATGGTAGTACAGCTTTTTACATGCTAATTGATTAAGAAATATATAAATACTACAATAGTGGTATATTTTGAGGATGACATATGCTTCCTATCTTGAAAAAGATATAAAAGTTGGCTTGTGGATGTGGGCACCACAGGTTACAGATTGTGAGTCACTGTGAAGAACTGGAAAGAGAATGGTTTGAAATCGATTTGCAGTGCCACAAGGAGGTGGGTGTGGCTCATCACACGGGTAGCTGGTAAATGTCTGAGAAACAAATATTTGCTGTATTTCCATATGGCTCGGTTCAGCTGGTTACCGTTACCTTCACTCACTCACAAATGAAATTACATACCAATAAATTGAAATTCACACTGTATGTGAATTTCATTCTAATGTATCAGTTGTGTTGGAATAAATTTGTGTTTTCAAATGAGCATTATGACCCAACTGACTGGAATATGTCGTAGAATATGTCCCCAAAATGTAAAACGGAACTCCAAAATCAGTAAATCAATAGATTCTCTTTGCCCCTACTTCAAAAGAGCACACACACAGAAGCAACAACTTGGTGCTGCTCTGAGCTTCTCTCCCCATCAGCAAAGAGGTGAACATTTGATGCCTTGAGATGTTAAAGGCTGAGCAGTGAACTTCACCATACCTGGGTCTTCCAAAGCCTTGCAAAATAAAGCTTATTATTTTTAAGCCTCACAAAGGATGTTTGATTAGGGAATTAAGATCACTAACTGGTAGGTTACCAACCAAAGGCAGTTATTATTTGTCAATTAATGGGCACAGAGAATGGTACATGTAGCAAAATAATTAGGAAGGGATGGGTTTTTGAGTATTATCTCCTTTTAATTTAATGAACTGTAACTTCATATAATTTAATAATGGCCATATTTAACAACCAGTTCACAGAGAATTTAACAAATGGCTCTTGTGAAACAGTACCGGTTCATTTCAGCAACCCACTGCAGCTCGGTGTCTAGTAAGCAACTTGTTAGGATGATCCCAGGTGGGAAAATCCTGCCTCTTACTTTCTTCATTTCTTGTCCTGGGTCTCCCAATGTGCCTGAGGGAAGCTGCTGTCAATCATTCAGCTGCATTAAACCCTGAACCCTAAGCCAGGCTTCTTAAGATCTCTCCTGGGAGCCCATGACAGCACTACATGCCGCCCCCCAGGCAGAATTCCAATGGCAGATTTGCAGAGGAAAGACCATCAGTGTCTATCCATACACCAAAGTATGCATCCTTTATAAAACATCATGGAATAAACCTCTGTCTGTCTTGCTGACATTATAGATGCGCCTCCCTGGATTATCAAGGTTTTAGGCTCCTGTTTCTTGCCAACTAACTGGTTGGATATATTTTTAGGTTTTGAATATATTTACAAGGACAATAATATCATCATTCCTTTGCCAAAGCAGAAGATAGTATTTGGCAATAAACACTGAATCATATGCCATCCCAGTTTTGTGAGATTCCCTTTCAAGGCCTTGGCTTTCCTGTATAAACTAAATCCTTTCTTGTGTATCGCACACAAAAACCATCCCCTGACATTCTGATGCCATTGACTTTACCTTCTCAACAGAGAGTTTGTGCATACTATTTATTCCTTCTGTGACAAATTTTTCCACGTACTATAGACATACGCTCTGCCACTCAGGAATTCATGATCAAGGGGTATTTTGAGCAGGTAAGAACATACACAGACAAAAAGTTAAGATTATTAAGTCAGGACTCAGGCAGCTCAGTGGCAGAGCATTTTCCTATCATGTACAAGGCCCTGGGTTCCATCCCCAGCACCAGAAAAAAAAGTTGTCAATAACAGAATCAAAACATCAAACACTAATGGAAGAGTCTCAGTTATAGTAATAAAATGATGATAAATTTAGAGAGATCTATACTCTTTCATACTAAATACAAAATAAGACTTGGTTGGTCTCAAGTGAAAGGCATAGAAGAACTCCACTTTAAAAAGCCAGTACTTATATTTGATAGCATTTTAAAGTTTTCTATGTGCATGTGTGCACTTGCCAGCATTTAAATGCTTCTATGAACAATGAATGTAGCAGAAACGATCAATGTTTGTATTATTTTTAATAATTATAAAGAAATAGGTATTTGAGTATTCAATTACTCATTCAATTATTCAGTTGTCTCATTTATAGAAAGCTGCATAGGACTAATCTTTTAAAAATGCAATGACATTTGACTTTTTAAAAATACAGAATATAGAAAGAGATGATCAAATAAAGGGCACCGGTGTATAGATTACTCCTCAAGTAAGACATTTGGTTCATCTGTGATTTTGCAGATGATTCATTTGATCACTGCAATGATTAGTAAACAGCTTGAGCTCCAAAAGGAAGTTCATGTAATGATAGTACCCATAGGTACTTCTCATTCTCTAAAAATTGTAGCCTCTTGCAACTTTAACTTGGTTCGATGATATTTAATAAGAAAAGCCTAATTGATTGTCAGTAAATGTTAGTTTTCTGCTCCCTTTCTAAAACAAAACCCATTTATCGATGACTTATTACAAATATGTGACCTCACTTTGAGTTTTCTTGTACCTTATGTTATGGTTTCTATCTAAAATGGCCCCCAAAGTCTCATGCATTCAGAAAGTGATTGCATTATGTGATCATTACAGCTGGCTTGTTGTTGGGGTATGCTCCAAAGAGGTGGGTCACTGGGGCTTTGACCAGAAAGAGTGTATCTCCCTCCCGAGTTCCTCCTCCTCTCTTCTTCCTGGCTGCCATAGATGAGCAGTTGTCCTCTGCATGACCCTTCCACCATGGCTTCCTGCCTTGAAGCCAGCCAACTATGGACTAAAAACACAAGCCAAGATACATCTCTCCTCCTGTAAGTCATGAGTGTTGGATACTGTCTCAGAAATGAGAAAGTGACTATGACAAATTTTGGTGCCAGAAAAGTGATGTCATTACTATGCCTAGACCATGTGGTTTAGAAGCATTTGGAACTAGTTTATGGGAAGAGTTTGGAAGGTTTGGAGATGCTAGCTAAAGAATCAGACCTAGAATGTTATAAACCAAACTTGATGTGAGATTCTGGTTGGAAATCAGAAGGTCAGAATGCTGATAGAAACACAAACAGTAAAGACCAGGCTCAGGAGGTTTCAGTTAAGACTAAAGACTCAATTGACAACTGGACTCAAGGCCATGTGTATTATGCCCCAGCAGAAAATGTGTCTACAATTCATTCATGTCCTGAGACTTTGTAGGAGACAGAGATTAAGGGAGGTGGATGAAGTTGGCTGAGGAAATTCCAAAGCAGCCCAGCACTCAGGTTGTGGTATGGGTACTATTGGCAGCTTTTAGCCAGATCTATATTGAGAATCAGAAGCAAATGGAACAGCTCAATGTTAAAAATATTCAAGTTTCCCCAGAAGTAAACTCCTGTAAAGTTGGTGCCTGTAAAATTTTGGCCCAAGACAGCTTGGTTGCTGAAAAGCTTATCATTAAAAAGAAGCCAAATATTTTGCATATGGAAAATAAAAAGAATGCCTTGAGAACATTCCAGGAATCAGCAGGACGGACCCCACCCTTTGAAGGTTCGAGGGTCCAAAAGTGAAAGATTTTGCTTTGAGAAGACAGTCCCAAGGCAACCGGCTGGAGAAGGGCTGCCTAGGAAATTAGTTTCCTGGGATTCAGTTCACAGTGCCCAGTCATCCAGGCACTCAGAGGCCTCTGCCACCATGACCCAAGGGGCCCAGCTACTCCTCAAACTGGTAGCAGACCTCGATGTCATCCACATGGTGCTGGTTTCACAGGCATGAATATAAAAGTTGTAGGGGCATGAAGGCTTCCAACAAGATTTCAGAAGAAAGTCTAGGAAGCCAGGCAGTGTGCTCCTAAGAAGGCAGTGCATGAAGCTGTGAGAGTAAAGCCAAAGGTGCAGTGAAACCACAGAAAGTTGGAGAAGCCAGGAATGTGGAACATTTCAGGAAAGCCACAGGGAGTGAGCAAAGCCGCCCTGGGGGAGATGTTGTGAGTGCTGAAACTGGTAGGGCCATAGGTGCAGGACCACTCAAGCCCTTAGGAACTCACATTTTTGCCCTAGGTGCTGAACATGGTGCTGCAGAATTTAATATTTGACCTGCTGGGTATTGGCCTTGTTTTGGTCCCAGTCTTTTTTTTTTTTTTTTTTTTTTTTTTTTTTTGGTGGGTACCGGGGGGTCGACCTCAGGACCTCGCGCGCCAGCAGGCGCCCGTGCCGCTGAGCGATATCACCGGCCCCTTTTTTGTATGTGGGTTCCGGGAGTCGAACTCGGGCCCTCGCGCTTGCTGGGCAGGCGCTTAAGCCGCTGAGCCATCTCACCGGCCCTGGTCCCAGTCTTTTTTATTCTCCTATTCCTCCCTTTGGAATGGGAATGGTTATCCTTTTTTATTTTTACAGGGGCTTACAGCTAAGAGGTTGCCTGAGACTGAGAGGAAACTTTGGCCTTGTGCCTTTCAGCAATGCTGGAACTATTAAAACTTTGGCAACTCTTAAAGATGGACTAAATAGTTTTTAACATAAAGAGATGCCCATGAGTCTTTTGGAGGCCAGGGGCCGAATGTTATAGTTTATATCTAAAATGGCCCCCCAAAGTCTCATGTATTTAGAAGGTGACTGGATCTTGGTGTCATTATAGCTGATCTTCTGTTAGGCAGTGGGGTCTGGTTGAAAGAGGCAGGCCACTGGGAACATAACATGGGAAAATGTATCTCCCTTCCCAGTTCCTCCCTTCTCTCTCTGCTTCCTGACCACCATGATGTGAGCACAGTTCCTCCACCCAGACCCTCCCATCATGACTTTCTATCTTGGATCCAGGCAATTAAGGACTAAAACAGTAAGCCAAAAAAACCTCTCCTCTTTTAAGTTGTGTCTGTCACATAATGTGTCTCAGTGATGAGAAGGTGACAAACATACCTTCCATCCATTAACTGTAGATATGAAATACTGATATAAAAGAAGAAAATACAAGAATGCATCAGAACATTACTGGTAACAGTGTCTGTTAAATGTTGGCATTAAAAAGTTTGTAACAAAATACACCAAAATATTAATGGCGGCAGTGTCCCTGAATGGAGAATTAAAGGTGGTATTACATTTAATTTTGTTTTTTCAATGTTATCCAAGTTTCCATAATGATAGTACATGACTCTTGTGATTGAGAAATAAAATTTCTCAATATTTTTAATAAGGATAGATGAAGAGAAAGAGAAAACACAATTATATTTCATATGACTTATTGACTATTTCCATGAAAATATTTTACAACTATCTTGTTTTTAAGTTTTTAAATGTCCAAAAGAAGCTATCTACTCTCTAAACATGCTGAACTAAGTGTAGTTCCTTGAATCATCATGACCTCAATTCTGTGCCCTTCTTAGGGTGCTGTTTCTTCTCTCTTGAGTACCTTTCTCTGTGTCCTCAAGTAACTCCTAGTTTTTCCTTCACACCCTTTTGCAGGAAGCCTTTTTGAGCTTGCTGGTGCGTTATAAATGGTCATTCTTTGAAGAGAGCCCCATAGGCAGTCAACAGCAGTGAGCACTCGCGCACTGTAACGACTGTGGGAAGTGTGTTATTCCCGAGTGACTTAGCACAATGCCTACTGAATAAAAAGATGAATCAATGAATAAGTAATTGTGACATTTCCCTAATTTAAACAAAATAGTTGACCTTTTCTCCTTCTCTCATTTATGTGATTGGCTGTTTGACTAGAATGCAAAACCAGCTAGGTGTTTTGATACCTTCAAAAGAGTTACAGTTATTTACATAAACTCAATTCATTAATTTTATTAATAGTATTCATTCAATAAATATAAACTAGTGGCATGGTAAGAGCCAAGTTCTGGATTAAGTACAGGTATATGCTTAAAAAAGAGAAAAGAGACATAGTATTGTTTCCCCAACAAAATGAGAGACAAGCAGAAATAGTAGATCTACAGCTATAGTAGAGAGTTGTTAGTGCTGTACTGAGTCTTGTTTTTTCTGTAGCAGTGAAAAGCAGGGGTGGCACGGGATATGGAGACGAGACATCTTGGTTCTAACAAATAAAAATAACCTGTAGGTAGGTCTACAGTACAGAGCAAAACAGAGATTGCACTGGACAGGTGCCTGATAAATACAATCAAGGTGAATAACCAATGTCGTGTAATTTGGATGAACAGGTGAAGCAGCAAAATCCATTTTTATTAACAGTTATATGATTACACTGGAAGACACTCTTTTACTCACAGAAGAAAAGTATAAGTTTAGAAAATTTTATGAAAAAAAATCTTAAAATTTAAACCTAGTGTAAATTTATTATTTCCCAACTTTAATTCCTGGGTCCAAAGTTGAGCAGGAAAAAGTGGTATATATAAACTCCTCTTTCACTTGAGCCACCATAGAGACATAGTCCTGTGGATTCCACTGCTGTGGAATAACAAAGTCATTTTTTGGTATCTGAACTCTGAATATTACCTTTCTTATCTTCCAGAAATAAAGTCAGTCAGTCTTAGTGTCTGTCACTCTCTCCCTCTCTCTCCCTCTCTCCTCTCTTAAAAAAAAAAAACTAATTAGCCTGAGTAGTTTTTCAACCCCACCACTTTCTATTTCCACACAATTCAGTGTCCCCCCATCATCTTTCTACCTCACTCTGGCTCCATGCTGCTACATATATATGATGTTGGGTGAGCACAACTGATTCACTATCTGAAAGCATAATGAAAAATCTCCATCAAAATCACAAGCTCAATTTTTAAACTACTTCAAATTTCACCTCTTTCAAACTTTTCTTATTTCAAGCCAAAGAATGCTGTTATCTATGCAGCACAACACGAAGGTATGAGGTTGCAGCTGCTCCAATTATGTCTGAGAATTACCACATATATATTTATTCCAACCATAAAGAACAATCTCTACCTGGAACTAACACCCATATTCCTAAATAAACATTTATAATCTAGTCCACACATATTAGCCAAATAGACTTCTTAAAACACAGCTTTAAAATGTTTCCTTCATTGACAGTGTATAGTTCTTACTCATTACTTGTGGAATAAAGTGCACACCACGGGTCTGAAATTCATGCTCTTCACAAGTGGCTCCAGTGTGTCCCTTTTACTGATTAGAGTCACATTTCCCTTATGAAATCTACATCCTTTCCTAAATACCCTCCTGTTGTTCTCAGGGTGCTTGGACAACTCTCCCATCTCCATCTCTGTTCTATTATTTTTTTCCAGTAGACTCACCTTCTTCTCACTGCACCTGTTCAAACCCAGCATAACAAAGCCCTGCTCTGCACCACTTGTCCAGGTTATCCCACCCAAGGCTCTGACCTTGGTCTTCACCACTCTTACTCTTCTGGTTTGTATCTATCTTGCCACCTCTACCATACCTTATTCATGCTTAGAGCCCCTCCCAGCAGACAGCATACAATAGGAGAACAATAACAGAACCAGAAGTGAGTTACTGAGCTTTAAACAAATAACTATTGAGAGGGCATTTCAGAATTATTTATTTTCTCCACACAATTGCACATATCCACTACCATGATTTGATGGGTTCGGATATGTAAGACATTGCCTGACTCTACATGCGCCCTGTCACTGACATCACAAGTTGTTTGAGTGGATGAATCTCTGATAGCAGCTTATCTGCCACCTGCTTACTTCTCATACAAGAGCATAAAAATATTCTGTCTGAATATCCCACTTGTACAAACTTAGAAGGAATTGGCACATCTGCCACCCTAAATTCAATTATTTGCTTATGTGTTGTTCTTGTGGGAAAATTGAGCACTGATACAAAGCAACCTTTCAGATGTTCTTTCTGTTCCAACTTCAGAAAAGTTTAAGGCCCTTATAGCATATGATGACAAATACCAACATGGCCACTATTGAAGATGCTAGTTGAGAAATCATTTTAGACCTTGAAGTGGTTAAGTACCAGCGCCATATGGTCATATCACCAATAGTCTCACCTTTTACTAGCTAAATCTTCCAAGAAATATAAACTAAATGTATTGTATTCATGAAGTCCCACATAAGGAATAAACAAAAATGGAATCACAAATATCACTCAGACTTTGAATTTTTATGCTGTAATATTATAATATTCCAAAGCACAGAAATCAATTTGGTAGAGCCAGGAAATAAAATGATTTCTAAATTCTATTGACAGAAAAAAACAGAAATATAAATTTTATCAAGGTATAAAACAAAAAAACAAGGGATTCTGAGTATCTAATTTCATCATTTCAATGATATTTATTCTCATACACTACAAACTCCCCAAAAATATTAATTTGAAAATGAGAAGAGAGAGAAAAGGTAAAGCATCTGATTTTATGATAACACAACATTTTTGATAGCATTATGTACCAATGAATATAACAAGTTCTGGCCAACATACAAAATTTTAAATATCAGTCTTTCTCTTAAATAGTGATGCATTTCCAAGATACACTGTCTACCTTCTGTAAACTGAAGCGGTGCCGTTCAGAGTCTGTGCCATTCATTGTCCCTGCTAATGAGACAGGGCTATGAGTGCAAGCAACATTACAAGGGAACTGAAAAGAAAAAGTAGAGGATGAAGGCTAACCGGTAGAGAAAAAGTAAGTGAAGATGCCCAGAAAGAAGCAGAGTTGCTGTGGGAGCTGTCCACGGTCCTGACACTACAAGGGCCTCATTTCGGCAGACCTGGGGCTTTATGATTACTCTAAAATGCAGTCCAAACTCTGCTTCCACACAGTCTTATGACTTATTTGTGCCCAGATAATTTGGATAGATTTCAGCATCTAATAACCATATCACTTAACTTACTGATATAACCCTGTGACAAAGAAGTGCAGGCAAACAGTAACATGTTTGAGACGTATTATTTGTATATTTTTATGGGGAACAGTATGATAATTTAATATATGTTTATAATGTGTAGTAAGCATTTCTATCTCAAAACATTTATGATTTCCATGTGTTGGGAACCTTCATGATCCTCTTTTCTAGTTAAATATTGTAACCAATAGTTACCCCATGTGCTGTTGCCATAGAAAACCAGACTCAGTACCTCTTACCTAACAGCCTTTTGGTGTCCCTTGTCTTGTTGCTTTCTTCCCCCACCGTTATTTAATCTCTCTTAGCTTCATATTTCTAATCCATAAAATTATATTAACAATGCCTCAAAGAGCAATTGTGAGCTGGTGGCTGTGTAATGCCCAGCACAGGCAGCCTTCAACACTATTGGGCAGTGACTGTGACCATAGTGATGGGAACAATGATGATGATTTTCTTTCCCATACTGGCTCAATATAGAAATAAATGGGTTTTAAGTTTAAGCCAACTTTTTAGTAAAAATAGCCAGCTTTTTCACGTAAAAATAGACTATTACAGTTAGTAGTTTAAACATAGCATGCATTGCCTTGGAGACAGCTTGGGATAGAAGAGAAATAGATATGGAAGCAGCCCAAAATCACCATTTTACTTAAAACCTGGATTCTTCATTTGTCTTCCACTACCAGTAGTTCTAGATTTCTTACTTCCTGCAAATAGTATAGCTCATGCACTCATTAGCTCTCCTGGAGATTTAGCAAAGGCCTTATCACTGGACCACCTACCTTCTCACATGTGCACCCTGCAGGCTGCATTAGAAAACAAAAATTCATAGTCACCTCCAGTTAAAACCTCCTCTATGGCACATCACCATCTGCTGAATAAAGTCTGGGCCCTCTTATTATTCACAATCTTACCTCAGTTCCTGGCCTCGTCCCCTCACACTGCCCACCAACTCCCTGTGACTCTTTCTCATAGCTATTCATTTCTTCTGGCTCTGTTTCCTTCCCTAGAATCCTCTTCTAACTTAAATGCTTGGGTAATGTATATTTTTGAGATGTTTTCAGGTTTAGCTCAAATGTTCTTTCTTTACAGAAATATCTCTTATTCTGAACTAAAATTTTTCTTTTCTGTGGTCACATTCTTTATTTACATCATAATGCATCACATTCTATTATAAAGCTTTCAGTACATCTTTCCAACGAAAGCTGTAGCTACATTTTAAGTGAAGAGGAATGAAAAATAATCGTGACATTCATAAATAGGATAGAACTGATGGAAAAGCGTTGGTAAACATTTGAAACTATGCTATATCATATATCCTGATGTGCACATGTCTCAATCCACACCTTGATTCTGAGGAGATAAAAAGAATTCCAGTTATTTGGGGAAAAAATCAAGCATTTAAATGTCAAAGTTTTCTCTTATTTTGATGAGAGACAATTTCCCTAAAAGTTGGTGCTCTTAAGTACAATCAGGTAAAACTACTAGATGTGAGGCAATGCAATGCATTTTAATGAATTCTTACTAAGTGATCACAGTGATCCATACTAGTAGCGCAACCTTGGTCCTCCTAGCTACATAGAATTCAAGGCACGACTTTCCACATTACACAGAACTGCAAATACAAAAACGCAGAATGACCATAGGATGGTGAAAGGGGTACTTATATGAGACTCTCAAGTGAGGGAAGACTAAAGAACTTAACTAAACAGCTTCAAGGCACAATGTTCTCATAACCAACTGCCTGATGTAGGTGCACACTCACACTCTAGAACCTGCTTTCACATAAGCTTTTGCCAACTTGCACTTCAGTCCTGTAGGAAAACAGCAACATACGTTTGTTGACAAGACGTTCTCCCTCCACATGGTCACGGGTAACCCTTACACAGACACTATTTGGCAGACACCAGAGCATCACGCATGGATTTAGATCTGACGTCGTTGTGCACGTGTCTTTTGTGTTTTAGGACAACGTTCTCTCACAAGCAATTCTTTGTTTTTTTTTTTTTCCAATATCATCAAGATTTAAAAGATGGGAGAAGGGAAGGAGGGAAGAAGAAGAAAAAGAAAAGGAGGAGTAAATAGAACAGAACATCTCTAAATCAATTACAGGAAAATGTAATTTTTCTCATGTCTCCAGGGAAACAGCATTACTTGGAACAACCATTACTCTTTTTCTTTCTTTTTTTTTCCCATAATGCCTCAAGTATCCTTTACTCGAGAGGTACACCGCTAAATATCTAAAATTTAGGGTAGCAAGGATCTATTGACAAAACAAAGCAATACCTTTGGTATTTCACCCGGCAAAGGTCAGCTTCCACAGTGACTACTAGCTCTCTCCAAAAAGGAATAAAACTCTTCACGGCATCGATAAACAAAGGTTTCCCTCTAGGATTTGTACCCAAACAGAGACGTCTCCACAAACTCATCTTCGGTTACACTATTAATTGAAAATTACTAAAGGAAAGAAGAAATCCCTCAACATCCTCCTCCTGGGACACTGGCTCCTGAATTAGGGACAAATGAACATACTCAGCCTGGCAGCTTCTCGGGACCCTATAGAAAGAATGGGATTATACTTTTTGGTCCTTATTTACAATTTCAGTTTCTCACGCCAGAGAAACAATGAGATACTTACACATGTGTGTCTGATTTATTTCACTTAAGAGTATGGTCGTGAGGTGCATCCATTTACCTAGATATGTCTCGAGTTTATCCTTCTTTATGGCTGAGTAGTTCTCCACTGTATAAAAACACACGTGCACACAAACACACGCACATCTTCTTTTTTTTTTATTTTAAAGAGAAGAAAAAACAAAACAAATCAAAAAAAAAGAACAAATTTTCAAAACAACATAATATGAGGGTAACAATGGTCAATGCATTACGTATTATTATCTTTAAGTTAGTTATTCAGGATACCAGACATTAGCATTCAATTGTCCAAACATTATTGGCACAAACCTTACTCTTCAATGAACTAAGTAAAACTGGTAGTGTATCTATCTTAACCATCTTATATACATATACAATTTTTTTCCCTTTCCCTTCTTTCTTTTCCCCATTCCAGTCTCTCTTTCTTATTGACCAGTTTCTTTTTGATTCACCGTGTCTATTGTACATTTTGGATCTTATTTACTCTTTCAGTTTCTCATACTAGAGAGACAATACGATGCTTACACATGTGCTTCTGGTTTATTTCACTTATGAGTATTTTCTCGAGTTGCATCCATTTACCTATAAAAGTCTCCAGTTTATCCTTCTTTATGGCTGAATAGTACTCCATTGTATAAAAATACCACATCTTTCTTATCCATTCCTCAGTTGATGGGCATTTGGGCTGTTTCCAAGATCTGGCTATTACAAATTGTGCTGCTATAAACATGGGTGCACATATATCACTGTGGTACAATGTTTTTAATTCTTCTGGGAAGATGCCCAGAAGGGGAATAGCTGGGTCAAATGGGACCTCCAACCCTAGTTTTTTGAGGAATCTCCACACTGACTTCCACAGTGGCTGTACCAGTCGACACTCCCACCAACAGTGAAGAAGGGTTCCTTTATCCCCACAGTCCCTCCAGCATTTGTTATTAGTTGATTTCTTTATAGTAGCCATTCTTTCTGGAGTGAGATGGTATCTCAGTGTTGTTTTAATTTGCATCTCTCGAATGACTAGTGATGTTGCACATTTTTTTGTATATTTATTTGCCATTAGTATTTCTTCATCTGAGAAATGTGTATTCATCTCAGATGCCCATTTTTGGAGTGGGTCTTTAAATTTGGGAGGTCTGATTTTTTTGAGTTCTTTATATGTTCTCGATAGTAATCCTTTGTCTGAGGAACAGCTGGCAAACATTTTTTCCCACGTTGACACACACATCTTCTTTATCCATTCATCTGATGGGCATTTGGGCTGTTTCCAAGACTGAGTTATACAAACTGTGCTGCTGTAAACATGGGTGTGCATATATCACTGTGGTATAATAGATATTGTGAAACAGGAAGAAAATGTCCAAATGGGAAGGGGAACTAGGGAGAGGAAGGAAGACAGGGAAAAGAAAAAACCAAGAAAAGAAGGAAAAAATGGAAACAAAGCTTTCGTAAATAAGGAGGAGAAGAGAGGTTGAAGGGAGGGGAAGGGTATGGGAAAAAAAAGAACAATCAAGGTATACCATGTACAGGTACAAATTCCCTAGATGAATGTGATCATTATGTACATCTAAAATGTACCAACAAATTTAATTCTTTTAATAATTTTTTTTAAATTCAGTTAAAACAGCAGAAAAAATGAAAGAAAGAATGGTATAAGGCACACACTGTGTTCTGGGCATAAATGACCTCTTCCTCATGTGCACGTCAGCTTATTAAATGCACAGAATCCTCCAGCTACCACCTCCTTCCTTCATTTCCCTATTAAAGTTTTTCTCCATGTATGCACAGGTCTGTCCACAAAAGCTCTGTCAAACTTTGCATGTATTTATTGTTTGTACTTCACCTGATTCTTTTTTAAAGCGTATTTGAGATTCATCAAATTATTATTCGCTCATGTTTTTTCAGTACAAATGAAATAAAATAAATACGGAATAAAATATGGAAGGTCAATATAAAGAAACATCACATTCTAAAGCTTAGCAAATGCCAGGGAAGCAAAAATTATAGTAGAAAAAGTAGAGTCAAGGCATAGGTACAGTGAAATAATTAAATTATCTGCCATGTAGCAGATATTGCTCTCTTACACTTGGTTAGAAATAATCTCTGAATGTCGTGTTTGAGGAAAAACGCAATTGGCTTTAAGACAAACAGTATCAGAAATGGACTTCACAAGACTTAATCTGTTTAAAATGGATATTTTCTTATTGCAGTATTGAGGGAAAAGAACTAAATAACCTGAAGTGTAAAAGCGTATTTAGTATTATACATGAAAGGCAAGAAGAAAATCCTATAGCGTAAGTTTTCATAATTCAACCAAGCACGTGGACATCCATACCTAAGTGAATTGAATTCCATTATTGTATGGACAGAACCAGCAACAACAAGAACTAAATGCTCACAGCACGCTTGTCTGAGAGGCTGTGCCATTCGCTGGTAAATGGGTTGATAATGTGTGAGAACAATGTGCTGGTAATAGTTCTGACGATGGAAAGGAAAGAAAGGTCATTACTCTAGACCAGAATTAGAACTAATTACGAATAAATTTACTTAAGGGTAATTAGGTTTTATGGCTATACATTTACAGGTATTTTAAATGCTCTTAATGCTTAAATCCTACAAGAAAAATAACTGTAATTAGGAATTTGAAACTCCTTCCTGTCATTTTCCCAATGAAATAATTAAATTCTTACCTTTATTTCTTTTCATTGCTGTTGTTTTATTTTTTGAAACAGGGTCTTGCTATGCATCCAGGCTGGCCTTGAACTCACTATATAGCCCAGGCTGGCTTCAAACTCATGGCACACCTCCTGCCTCAGCTTCCCAAGTGCTGAGATTACAGGAATGGGCCATTATGCCCAGCTCTTAACTCCCATTTTTTTTTTAACTCCATTTTTGATAAAGAAAAAAAAAGTTCTTTAAATTACGACTGTCACATTGTATTATAGGCTGTAAAGCAAAGTGAACATATTTTTCAAACTATAAATAAAGACATATGACTTTAAAATATTTGAAATTCGGGGGTTATTTTCATAAAAGCTTGCAATTAGTGCACACAAGTCACATTTGACTTTTCCTTTAATAGCTTTTTGGGAAATTTCTGTGAAGTAAAATTTGTCACAGGAGGGCTGGTGAGATGGCTCAGCAGCATAAGTGCCTGCCTGGCAAGCGCAAGGGTCTGAGTTCAACTCCCGGAACCCACATACGAAAAAAAGGGCCAGTGATATCGCTCAGCGGCACGGGCACCTGCTGGCACACAAAGTCCTGAGTTCGACCCCCGGTGCCCATAAAAAAAAAAAAAATTGTCACAGGAAAATCCTGAATGTACATTTGGCCAGAGATGGATCCTCTAAAGACTGTTCAAAAAATAGCTTACCAAGTTTTGTATAGTGATCTATTCATGTAAACTTTATTTGTTTATTTATTTTTGGTACTAAATTCTCCAATAGGGCTTTAACATAGACCCTCACACATACTAGGAAAGCACTCTACCACTGAGCTATATCCCCAACCCTTTTTATTTTATTTTTTGATATAGGGTCTCACTAAGTTGCCCGGGCTGGGCTTGAACTTACAATCCTCCTACTTGACCCACCAAGCAGCTGCAGTTACAGGCATGTGCCACCACACCTAGCTATGCTAACAGGTTTTGGTATGTGGTGGGTGACTATGTTCACACTCCCACCTTTGCCATTAGCTAGCAACATTGGACAAGTCACAGAAATTTCTAGAAAGTCGAATCTCCTCATATGTAAAATAAAGGTTTACCTGGTCATTTGTATGTTCTAAGTTCTGTGACTCTGTAGACTTCTGCAAAGATCATTTGTCTCAGTCACTTCCTCAACCCTGAGACAATACCCTACACCGGCAATTTAAAGGAGGAAAGTTTTACTTTGGTGAACGTTTCAGTCCATAATTGGCTGGCTCCAAGGCAGGATGGCATGGCAGAGCTACATGGCAGAGGAAAGCTGCTCATAGCCCAGCAGACAGATAGCAGAGAGAGGGTGAAGGCAGGGTTTGGGAAGGAGATAAACCCTTCCAGGCCACACCTACAGTGATCCACTTCCCCTGACTAGGCTCTACCTCCCAACATTATATTTAACTATAAACTCGTCAGTGAACTAAGCCACCGATGAGTATCATACCGCTGTGATCCAATCACCTCCCAAGAGCCCCATCTATGAACACTTGAGGCTTTGGCGGGGGGCATCTAGATATAAACCACCACTATTCACTATGAGCCAGTGTCAACCTGCTTAACTACCAGAAACTACAGGCCCAGGTCCACTTCCAACCTAGGATTAATGTTGTCCTGGCAGACTGTAAATCAAGCTTTTGTGCCAGTGCAAATTCATTTAGCCACAATGTAATGGCCAGTACTTGGAACAGATTAATTTAATGTGTCTGAATTTCAACTTTCCACCCATTGTCATCTTTTATTTTCATCCGCCCCATAAGCAATCTGTATCAAGGATATCTGTCTGTCCCCCAGGCACTTCAGTACACTCGTTCACCTTCTGGACTTGGTTTTTTTGTGATATGCTTGCTTTAATACCTTATGCTTTCTTCTTGTAACACTCAGTTTATTTAATCTTGGGTATTTCCATGAATGTTTCAGAAAAGGCTATCTTTAACTTTTGTTATTTACCCAAAATAAATCTAGAGGAGATGATTTCTGTTATGGAAACACTCTAGAAATAAAGTTGATACTCAGGCAACTGGTCTACCAGAGATAGCAGAATATTTTTTCCCTTCCTCCAGAACATCTGTGCACAGACTCATGTCTAAAAATCAACAACAAATATGAAATACTCATCACTACTCACCTTCATAGACAATACTCTCATTTCCCTTAAGGGCAACGTAAAGGGGTGAAAATAACCATCTTTGTTATGCATTCTTTATGTTTCCATTTAATAACAAGCCTTTATGCTCACAAAATGCCACTAACAACCTGTATACCTTTCCTCATTGGCCAACTTTGAGGCTCCCATTTAACTACTAATACACTCAGGATTTTGACTGGAATCTATATTCACACCAAAACCTTCCATACCTGAAGTACACAAGTGAGTTACAAATATAATCAACAGAATCACAAATCTTTTCCAAATTTCCCTTGATAGGGTACAATATTATCATTAGAAAAGAGAGACAGCCATCACAAATCTCTTCCAAATTTCCCTTGATAGGGTACAATATTATCATTAGAAAAGAGAGAGAGCCATTTGAAAGGGAAAAAAAGCATCCTGTCAATGAAGATTGTTTAAGAGTTTAAAATTTCCAAATTTTTATGAATCTAGTTACAGCTGCTTAGAGGTCTCCATCACTAACAGTAGAAAATTTGTCTCCTTCCAACATTATCCTACATAAAATTACTCACAAGAAATTTAGTGGTTGTGATAACGCAACAAAGGGCTAATCTTTCACAAAGGGCTTGGTGTCACCAAGTCGTAAGTCTTTTTAATATTATCCCATAATGAGCATAAGTTGCTTAATCATCAGTATATATTTCAGAAATAAGTCCTCAAGGGCCATTAATCGCTGAATAAAGTAGTGCCATCCTCGGTGCCACATGAAAGGAAGATGTCCTGTAGGTCTAGAAACTTGTATGGCATCCTGGAAGACGTGATGAGTTTCTTATGTGCTGATAGTGAATGAGATGGAGATACTAAATATATAAGGGGAGATCGAAAAACATGGTATACATTTAAATTTTTTAAATGTATTGAAATAAAAGACATATTACAATTGATCTCCCTCAAAACATTCCCCCTCACTTCAAACACATTTATCCCATTATTCTTGCCACTTTCTGAAGCAGTTCTGGAAGTCCTCTTTCACGAGTGCCATTATGCAGTGTGATTTTAAAAAATACACTGAATGTTGCTACAGAGTAAAGGAAAAGAAGGCATTTTAAAACACTAGCTGATGTCCTTATCCACTTTACTCTCCAGATCTGGGACTGTGCAACTTCTGGCTCTTCCCCAAAGTCAAAATCACTATGAAAGGCAAATGTTTTGAATCAGCTCAGGACTTCAAAGCAGCCACAGTAGCACAACTAAAGACGCTCATGAAAAAACACTTCTAGAACTTCTTCAGAAAGTGTGTGTACTAATAAACATTTTTTAAAAGTGATTCAAAAGAAAAAAAAGAAAGAAAGAAAGTAACAATAATGATAAGTATGTCCAAAACAAGGGGCAGTATTTTGAGGGGAATTAATGACAATATGTCTTACTATAATATGTTTTTTCTTAATTTAAATATTCACCATATCGTACCATGTACATGATGGGTTATAATCAGATTTTACAGCTGTATACTATAAAGCACTGATCAATGAGTTAACAAAAATTTGATAGCAAATTCTAACTCAAATGATGCCTCATGGCTCTCTCATCTGATGAGATCTGCTATAAGTGACAAATGTCACACATCTGAGTATGAAAGGTAATATAACATATAATCTATCAAATTAAAGAAAACAACATGATGGAAAGCTGAACTGAATTTAATAAAATGCAACCAAATTGATTTATGTATCAAGCCAGGGTTCAGGGTTAAATAATCAATCCCCAAAAGAGAACTTGAGAGAGTTATGTAATATAGAAGTTGATCTGAAAAATACCTACAGTCTTCTTTTACTGATGATCTAAAGGTATAAGGGGATGACAAAATTTTTAAAGTTCTTGAAAACATTCATGCTTTAAAAGAATTATAGTGTCCAGGAAACAAGTGATAAAAATACTACTGTACACTGTACTAGTCAAGTGATCCCAGAAGTTTGATTTACTCTTGGGACCTGCATTTCACCATAGACTCTAAAGGTATGCTCTTTCTCACCACAAAGCAAAATAAAATCCTGTTTCTATTTGTATGCAATGCATGTTTCCATGAGCCCATCTCTATTTAGTTTGCATCTTCCATGATTCCTATATTAGCTGTGTTCTTCTTCAGTAGATTTTTTCTTTTTAATTTTGAAACTGTTTCCTCCAGGAAATGTCAAAAATCAACTAATGAGGCAATTAAAATATGCAGACAATTACAGATCCTCTCTATCAAAAATGAGAGGAAAAGTCTAATTTAAGAAAAAGGGCATTTTCCTGGGTCAAACATTCCCTTGCCTTTGTGCTGCTGTAATTGAATGCAAAGTCTTCACTAAGAGTGCAAAATCTTTTAGCTTTGTTTTGAGGGAGAAGGAATGCTAACAAAAACTGTATTCAGAATCTATTGACTTTAAAGCATGATAATACAATGTTTGAGTGACCAGGCTTTAAAAAAAAAATAAAATAAAGGTCTGTGTTAGTGTCCTGGTTCTGCCACATGCAGTTTAGTCTAGGCATGTTCTTTAACTTCTCCAAATCTGTGAGTAGTTTCAGCGTTAAGTTATAAGGCATAAGTAAAGTGCTTAGCACAATGACTCACATAGGAAAAAGGAGCGATATATTTTCACTGTTGTATGGTTGCTATTGATAATATTATTATTATTATTATTAGTTCACTTTTGCTTACTGTGAAACAAAAGAACTGGGATCTAGCAATTGTGTTTGATATTTTATTTCTATATTTAATTATTAGTTTCATCTAATCTACAATCTCTCCTCTCTGAGAAATGTAAATAAGCAATTATTCAGCATTTGAGCCCTGGAAATTTTTATTAGTCTGCTAGAAATTTGACCAGCAATGTTTTACAGAGAAGCAAAATAAGCAATAAAGCTTATGTTGAGACATCTGAAGGCAAGTAGTCACAGGAATATTACTCATTCATTCACAGCACAAAGATTTATGGTAATGTAAGATGAAAAATGATCATGGTCATGAGAGAAACATCAATAAAATGCTGGAGGAGTTCGGCAGATTCAGGAGGAATTGGACAGGCCCAGGAATGTTCAAATCATACTGATGCAAGAGAACAATCTCATCTCTAAAATTGTTTTTGCTTTACTTTTATGGCTGAATTTCTGTTCCACCTACTCCATCCTCAGCACCTGTTACAGCCCTTACATTTTTCCGAGCTGACTTTTAAATGTTTATTTCAAACATTACCATCTAGTAATCATATAAGGCAGATTAACGGAAGCTGTAAGCACAGAAACGGCATTAAGCAAAGCATTAGCCAGTTAGGGTCCAACCGGAGGAGGCCAAGGAGAAGGATAATGGATCCAAAAGCCACATCAGGAAAGGTACGGTTAAATAAAATAGAAATGTTAATCCTGGAAAAGACAAGACTAGAAGAAGCCATGATTGATGCTTTGGTATAGCTAAGTGCTCTTGTATGAAAGAAATTAGACATCCTATATAAATATAAAAAGTGTGAATTAGAACGCATGGGGAAGAGTGCCAGGAAAAGAGATTAATGTGAGGAACTAATTTATAATGATTTGAGTTGCCCAACCACAACTTCTTCCTGAGGTTGTGGACTCCCTGAGGTAATTCAGAAGAGGAGAAGCTCTTGCACTCTGGGGAAGGACGGGGGGAATTAGATGACTTCGGTGCCCCTTCAAAGTCTAAGAGGTGTTGAAATATCTAAAACAAGGAAACAGTTCCCTTTTAGAAACAAATCTGACTAATAGTAGAAAGCTGTTTTGAACACTTGATCACGTTTTCTATCTCCCATTTGCATATTTGTTAGCAAACTAGAAGCAGAAAGTATTGGCAAGTTGATTTTCTTTGGAAATTTTAGTTGTAATGGTCAATGAAAGAAAGCTTCCTGATTGTCCACACAAATTGACATGAACAGAAGTAAGGGAGAAAGTTAAAATTCCAACTGCTGAACCACCCACGGAGGTGTCTGACTACGCAAATGCGATGGACAGCCCGTGTCCTCGTCACATGGAAAGTTTTATCTTAAAATGTTGAACAGTGATGTCATGCTGTGCCCCAAAGGGTAAGAAATACAAGCTCCTAGAGAGGAAATTCAGTAATGTAGCTGAGAAAGAATCCCCAAAGCAGATCACCAGTGAGACACACCAGACCCAGGAGGCCCTTAAAGGCATCGACTACTATAATATTATCATTTGCCTCCCTTTGCTTTCCCCACCACTTTCCTCTCAAGGCCTGCTAGACTAATGGTTTTGACAGAAAAACACAAAATTGGTGAGATGGAGTTATTAAAAATGAAAGAAATTGGGCGGGTGAGATGGCCCAGCGGCATAAGTGCCTGTCTCATAAGCGCGAGGTCCTGAGTTCGACTCCTGGTACCCAAATTCAAAGGAAAAAAAAGGACCGGTGATATCGCTCAGCGACACGAGCCCCTGCTGGCAAGCGCGAGGTCCTGAGTTCGACCCCCAGTATCCACATAAAAAAAAAAAAAAAGTAGGGGCCGGTGAGATGGCTCAGAGGCTTAAGCGCCTGCCCGGCAAGCGCGAGGGCCCGAGTTCGACTCCCAGAACCCACATACGAAAAAGGGGCCAGTGATATCGCTCAGCGGCACGGGCGCCTGCTGGTGCACGAGGTCCTGAGGTCGATCCCCTGGTACCCACAAAAAAAAAAAAAAAAGTGAAAGAAATTTCAAATGTGGAAATTTGCCACAAGTAGCCTAGTGAGGTTAAGTAGAAAATAAATCATTACAGTTTCATGAATATTGTTTGATTCTACATTTGAGCAAACTAAAATCTGTGACCACAAAGGAACTTGCTCAGAAAGTTAGTGAAATGTATATACTCCCAAAAAGTGTTTTACTCCCCCACTCTCCAAAAAAAAAAAAAAAAAAAAACCAAAGGAAGGAAAGAAGAAAGGAAAGGGGGGGAGGGAAATAAAAAGAAAAAGCAAAAACAAAAGACAAATCTCAAGAATAAGCAGATAAGAGCAACAGCTTTTCAGAATTCTCAGCTTCTGCACTGAAGTCCTGAAATCGGTGGCTAATTAAGTTAAACATATTTAACCAAGGTTCACACCAATCACAAAGCGATGATGAAATGGCTAGATTCACCCTCAGATTTGCACTTCCTTGTTGCTGAAGGGAAATGAAAATGCAGAGAGTCCCAAAACTAGAGCCATGGTATTTGCTGGGTCATTAAGATAGTTCCAGCCCATGGGGTTCTCAGTGACACCCCGGCCACCCCCAAATGGCCAGATCCTCTGAGCTGCTGCCCCTCTCAGGGCTCCATCCTGGAGGGACCCATTCTACACAGGACTGCTGTACATATTTAGAAAGCTCTGTTTATATCTCAGGGGAACATGGTAGGAGAGGCCTACAGAGCAAACTGAGCATCCCTTCTCCAAAGAAGTAGTACTCCCTCAATGCATGCAGGGAGTACTACTTCTGTCCATACCCTACCAAAAAAGTAGAATTTTATAAAATTAGCATCGGCAGGCATGGTGGCACATGCTTGTCATCCCAGCACTATGGGAGGCAGAGGCAGAAAGATTTTCAATTTGAACCCAACCTGGCTAACTCAGCAATTTAGAAAGAGCCTATCTCAAATTTTTTTAAAAAATTAAAAAGAACTGGGTATATAGCTTGGTGCAAAGGCCCTGGATTTAATCCCCAGTACCCCCCCACCCCACCCCATCCCCACACACAAGCATTAAAATAATCCATGGATTTTTCGGTTTCTTTGAATGCTATGACCATTCTGTATTGTTACTAAAGAAGAAATTGCAATTTTTAAAAAGGGTATTTCTTGGCAGAAGTCCTTATCTCTAGTTCTAGTTTTAGAATAATTTCAAGAATCATTA
This sequence comes from Erethizon dorsatum, assembly GCA_028451465.1. Taxonomy (NCBI): domain Eukaryota; kingdom Metazoa; phylum Chordata; class Mammalia; order Rodentia; family Erethizontidae; genus Erethizon; species Erethizon dorsatum. The sequence continues at coordinate 37,598,451 of CM051830.1, forward strand.
ATTGAGTTATGCAGACTTTTTGACACACATGAATGCAAAATAAAACATTTATTTCCATGAGTATTATTAAAGTATGACATTAGGATCATTAACTGTCGGCAGGCGGGGGCACTGAATTTTGCCAGCGTAGTATTCTAAATAATCAAAAATATTAAAAAAAACAGTTTTTTAAATCCATAGGGCAACTAATTTCCTGCACATTGATTATGGTGATCTCCATTAACTCTAACCCTAATAAGTAGGCTAAACCAAATAAAACTAAACCAGCACAACAAGAAACTGGACCTATCCCAATTTTAAGGGGAATCTCTAACCTTGGAAGATTAAAGATATCTTTCAGGTTATTGGAGGATAGCAGGAAGTTTCTAGGGCCCTAAATCATATCTTGAAAATTTAGCACTACATACAAATCATCTTTCACTCAACTATACTCTTTACGCATGCATAAATTTAGGAATTAAGTATGATTGTCCAAGCAAGCAAAGTCAAGCCCAGGAATTTCAGATTAGCCCTATGTACTCTCCACCTAATAGGACTTAAATGGTATCCAATGCTACCGGAATTGGAGCAAATGCAATCTCTATTAATTCAACAAGTTACAGCAAACTGTAAAACTGCCATTTTCCTCTGTTTGCAGAACTACTTATTAATAAAATATTAGACAACAAATGTATTGAATCTGTTGTGAACATTTTAACCTCAATAATAACCCTTCCTTCCTTCCTTCCTTCATATATTCTTTAATCTTTCAGATATTTATTAAATGTCCACTGAATCTGGCAGGTAATATATTACTTTCTATGAGGATACAAAGAAAAATCACAAAGAGATCAATCTTAAAGAATTCAAAAGATTAAAAAATACACACACACAGCAATACACGGATAGATCTTCACGAAGTAGCTTTTGGAGCCATGAGACAGAGCGAGGAGGAGTTTTGATTTGTAGCATTTGCCAGTTCCTGCGATGTGATTTTAATACTACTACGGCCATTTTCAATCTTTCAGCATCAGTGAACATGGCTTTGTGGAGGTGGGAAGAGAGATACAAGCCTGTCTAAGCCAGCTCTCGCGCGACGTGGCTGATGTAGACATACGAGTGAAATGAGTGTGTGTACACTGACCAAACAGTTTACAGTTGTAATCTCAGGGTAGTGAGATTGTTGCTGTTTTCTCTCCTTTGCACTTTTTTTTTTAGTGTCCAACATAATTGTACAAAGAATATTTTTTAGATCAGTATGAGCAGCAAGATTCTTATCCCAAATCACTCTGTCTAGAGCCTTGGTATTGCCAGACTTATCTGAAGAGTAGAGAGGCTGAAATATTTTGAGGGCAAATCAGATTTGCTTTAGAGCTACTTGATCTGCTAGAACTATGAAAGGAAATACTATGTCGAGTGTCCTGCTTCTTAGAGGCATCATAATACTTCATTTAGCTTTTGGTCTTCATGAGTCCCACCTCCATAGCTGCACAACTCTCTTTACATCCTACAACATGTAGTTGAAAAGCCTGCTCCCACCACACATTCTTTTTTTTAAATAAGGTTTCGCTAAATTTTCCAAGTTGGGCTCAAACTTACAATCCTCCTGCTTCAGCCTCCCAGAGTTTGGAATTACAGACATATGCCACCATACCCACATTCACTTCAAATGTTCCATTATAGAATGTCTATATGTGGAAGAAGAGGATGGACTTGGAAACAAGGAGAAGGGCCATCACTGAGATATGGGAATAAGGTGAAAATGTTATCACTTTTGGAGAAACATCTAGACAGGACTGGATGACATACCACCTGCTTGGCTTTGTGGTTCAACTTCAACAGTGTCTGCAGCTGCGAACAGTGATTCCTGCTCCATTTTCTCAAAATGCAGCTGCATTTTGCTTCAGAGCCAAATATCTTTGCCGCATCCTTAAAACCCTCCTTCTCTTTTTATTTCTTATAACTGCATAAACTCTTAACTCTGTAATCTTAAAAATCATTTATATTTATAATCACTTAATATAAAGAGCTGGAAGTACTGTGGAAGGAAAATAAAATGCCTTATTGCTTGCATAATGTTTTAACATTTGCAAAGCACTTCCATATGAGCTATCATATATAACTGTCACAATAACCTTCTGAAGTGGGGTATTCCTGGAACAACACGGAAATCCCACTGGTTCCTGCAGTTTTTCTGAGCACATTTTATGTTGTATCACTGAGATACAGCAGGTGGACACAAAGCACACACACCCCGGATGATGAGCACACCATGGGCGAACACAGCCCTGCTCAGGCTGCCCATTCATACCACATTCTTCTCCTTGGTGCAGTCTGGCTAAATGTTCAGAAAAAGGTTTAAAAGTCTTAACCATATATTTCTCTCAGGTATTTGTACAGCAGTCCCCCCTTACCCACTAGAGATAAATCCCAACACCTCCGCTGCAGGTCAGAAACCAGAGATGGTACTAAACCCTATATATATTTACTATATACATATATATATATATATATATATATATATATATATATATATATACACATACATACATACGTATATATACTATTAAACATATATTTTCTTATATAGACATGCTTATGATAAAGTAATTTATAAATCATCACAATAAGAGGTTAACAGTAACTAATAAAATGGAATTACAACAATAACTATGATAAAAGTTATGTGAACGAGGTCTCTCAAATCTCTTATTGTACTGTGCTTACCCTTCTTCTGTGATAATGATGTGAGATGATACAGTGCCTATATGATGAGAGGATGTGAAGTGAATGCTGTAGGAATTGTGAAGTAGCACTAGGCTACTACTGACCGTCTGACAGTATACCAGACAAAGGACCACCTGCTTCAGGTGATCATGGATCATTTTCTATCCATTTCTGACTGCAGTTGACAACAGGCAACTGAAGTTGCTGAAAGTGAAACCACTGATCTAAAGAGGGACCACTGTACAAAAAAGATAAGCAAACACTGCAGAAGTCAAAATTATTTCATACTAAGAATGTCCCTGGCCTTCCACCAGCACATTCTGATGCTGTATTGGTCAACTTTCCATCACAGTGATAAAATACCTAAGAAAAACAACTTATAAGGATGAAAGGTTTATTTGGATTCATGCTTTCAGGGGTTTTATCCATGATCACTTGGCACTATTGTTTGGGGACCAAGGCAGAATGGCAAAGAGCATGTTGCAGAGGAGACTGCTTACTCATGGCACCTGGGAAGCAAAGAGGAGGAAGGGGTTGGCATCCCGTATCCCCTTCAAGAGTACAACCCAATAACCTAACTTCCTCCCCCTATGCTCCATCTTAAAGGTTCCACTACCTCCTAATAATGCCACTGCCTGGCCACAAGTGTTTAACGGATAAGCCTTTGGAGGACATAGCTAAACCACAGCAAGGGCTAATGTCCTTCTGATCACATTTACCTAACTCTTCCATCAAGCCATCTTCTCCTTTATGTTTTAAAGGTAAAGCCTTGTGTTTACTGCATTATTTCTCCACTTGTAGGTAAATTAACATGTTTTCATAGCTGGGTTAATATTTCTAGTAAGACTGCTATCGTTTTAGTTAGTGCTTAATTATAACATTAAATGTTTTGAGTGGTTAAATGCTTTTGAGTGATCTATTCCAATTCTAGTTCTCTCAAAATGCCACTTACTTTTAGTGTGTGATTTTTCAGAATTTGAGATTTTTTAAAGGAATACATATGTGGTGTTATTGTAGAAATGCTTATATTTCACTTTTTATGTGGACATGTTTTATATATCAAGGCATTCCAAATTTATGGACTTGACTCTCTTCATTAAACTACAATCCAGCTCTCTTCCTTCCACTGAAGGTGCTTGGCCCCATTGTCAAAGATAAGGTGGCTGAGTGTGTTTGGAGTTGTTTCTGCATCTTCTAATCTATTCCACTGATCCTTGGGTCTGTTTGGCCTTTTTTTGGGGGGGGGGTCTATTTGTTTTTGCCAGTACTATGCTGTTTTTATCGCAGTAGCTTTGTAGTATAATTTCAAGTCAGAGATTGTGGTGGTCCCTGCCTTGCCTTTGTTGCCCAGAATTGTTTTTGCTATTCTGGGTCTCTTCTGGTTCCAAATGAATTTTAGGATTGTTTTCTCTAACTACATGAGGTATGCTACTGATACTTTGATTGAGATCGCATTAAATCTATATAACAACTTTGGGAGTATGGCCATTTTCATTATGTTGGTTCTTTCTACCCAATAGCAAGAAATATCCTCCCATTTTCTGATATCCTCTTCAATCTCCTTTTTCAAAGTATCGTAGTTTTCAGTGTAAAGGTCTTTTACTTCCTTCATTAGATTGATTCCTAAGTATTAAACAGTGCTGGAAAAACTGGCTTTCCACGTGCCAAAGACTAAAACTAGACCTATGTCTCTCACCATGCACTAAACTAAAATCAAAATGGATCAAAGATCTAAATATTAAAAAAAGAATAAATCTGCTGGAAGATAGAATAGGTAGAGCTCTTGAAGACATAGGTGTAGGCAAAGACTTTATGAACAAAACCCCGATCACATGGGAAATATTACAAAGAATCAAAAACTGGGATCTAATCTTATTAAAAAGCTTTTGCACAGCAAAAAAAAAAAAAAAATCACCAACAGAGTGAAGAGACAACCCACAGATTGGGCATAAAATTTTGCCAGCCATTCCTCAAAGGACTAATATCTAGAATACATAAATAACTCAAAAAATCAGACCCCCCCCCAAATTTAAACATCCAATCCAAAAATGGGCATCTGAAATGAATACACGCTTCTGAGATGAAGAAGTACACACAGCAAATAAATATATAAAACAATGTTGAACATAACTGGTCATTCAAAGGTTGCAAATTAAAACAATGCTGAGATTCCATCTCACACCAGAAAGAATGGCTATTACCAGGAAATCAACCAATAACAAATGCTGGCAGGGCTGTGGGGAAAAAATGAACCCTTCTCCACTGTTGGTGGGACTGTAGACTGGGGCAACCACTGTAGAAATCAGTGTGGAGAGTCCTCAAAAATCTAAACTAGAGGTTCCATTTGACCCAGTTATTCCCCTTCTTGGTATCTTCCCGAAAGAATTAAAAGCATTATACCACAGTGATATATGCACACCCATGTTTATAGAGGTACAGTTGGTAATAGCTAAATCTTGGAAACAGGCCAAATGCCCATCAACCAATGAATGGATAAAAAAAGATTTTTTATACAATGGAGTACTACTCTGACATAAAGAAGGATAATTTTGAGACATTTCTAGGTAAATGGATGCACCTTGAAACCATACTCTTAAGTGAAATAAATCAGACACACATGTTCAAATATCGTATGGTTTCTCTGGGTATGAGGAACTGAAAGTGTAAATGAGGACCAAAATGTATACCAGATATTGTGAAATAGGAAGAAAATTTTCAAATTGGAAGGGGAACTAGGGAGGGGGAGGGGGAAAAGAAGGAAGGGGAAAGAAAAAAGAGAAAATGAAAAAATGTAAACAAAGAGGGGAAGATGGGTTGAAGGGAGGGGAGAGGAATAGGAAAAAAAGAAGAAGAAAGACGTATCATGTACAGGTACAGAAATTCCCTATGATGAATGTGATCATTATGTATATCTAAAATGTAGCAATAAAATTAATTTAAAAACTTCAGTTATGACAGCAATAGGAAAATAAATAAAATACAGCCCAGCACCTTGTCACCATAATTAATGATGTACAATTTATATGGAAGGCAGTACTAAGGGAAGCAATTCATACTACTTTTCATAAATGTGCTCAATAAAATGCTTCTAAACATAAAATAGTGTGGGAGACCCAATAGGAAGATTAAGGCCTAACTGGCCTAACTGGCCTGTTTTACTCTTACTGCTTATGCTCATGTCTGAGTAATAAACCCAAGTTGTGCCACTCACTCAGAGCTCTTTGTCTAAGGAAGACAAGAGTACCCTGGACCCCCAGATTTTTACCTAATTCTGTGTGTCTTTATGTTTCATCTTCGTTGCCCTTTGGTCAGGTACAAGCTCGTAGGTCAGCCCCCTACAAAATAGTGTTCAAATATAATGTTCATATAAATCTACGTAGTACTGGCCTATCTTTACAACTCTAAACAGGTTTTGCTTCACTGTATAAAATGATGCCATTTTTAAATCAGCCAAACGTCCAAATAAGTAGACAATGCAAAAAGAGCATCTTCAGTTACATAGCCTATAACATCAATAATCAGTTTCTAGGTTAAAGAATAAATTTAAACATTTTTACAGCTTTTCCTCTTACCTCTAGAATAGTTAATTGGCAGTAAAAATGAATCAGAGTATTTTTATTTGCATTTATTTTTGACATGGGGAAATGGTCACCTTTCTGTACTTGAGTTTTCTTGTAGAAAAAAAGAGCTTTTAAAAATTCAATAACTAGGGCCAGTGAGATGGCTCAGCGGCATAAGCACCTGCCTGGCAAGCGCAAGGGCCCGAGTTCGACTCCCGGAACCCACACACGAAAAAAGGGACCAGTGATATCGCTCAGCGGCACGGGCGCCTGCTGGCGTGCGAGGTCCTGAGGTCGACCCCCGGTACCCACACAAAAAAAAAAATTCAATAACTAGTCCATCAATTTTATGAGATTATGTTATATATCTATATCTATAGATGTATAAAATAAAGACACACAAAAAAAACTACTTGCAATTCAGTTGATTCTCTACTTTTGGCGTTGTGTGGTCCTCTGACAAAGAATGTTTTATCATGACTGATTCTTTATCCCCTGACACTGCTAGAAAATTGTCTTGTGTATAATAATTGTTCAATAAATATTTGCTAAATTAAACTGAACAAAATTCATAATCTAAATAGGAGACTTTTAATTAAATTGTTTCAAAGAAACTATATTTTTCCTAAAGAGCAAGCATATTGTTCTTTTTTTTTTTTTTTTTTTTTTTTTTTTTTTTTTTTTGTGGGTACCGGGGGGACGACCTCAGGACCTCGCGCGCCAACAGGCACTCGTGCCGCTGAGCGATATCACCGGCCCCTTTTTCGTATGTGGAATCCGGGAGTCGAACTCGGGCCTTCGCGCTTGCAAGGCAGGCGCTTACACCGCTGAGCCATCTCACCGGCCCAAGCATATTGTTCTTGAAGTAAAATTAAAAATTAATATTCTAAATAAAACTTGAGTCCTTTCAGTATCTTTTTTTTTTTTTTTTTTTTTTTTTGTGGGTACCGGGGGGTCGACCTCAGGACCTCGCGCGCCAGCAGGCGCCCGTGCCGCTGAGCGATATCACCGGCCCCTTTTTCGTATGTGGGATCCGGGAGTTGAACTCGGGCCCTCGCGCTTGCCGGGCAGGTGCTTAAGCCGCTGAGCCATCTCACCGGCCCTCCTTTCAGTATCTTAAAGATTAAAAATAAAAGCCATTGGATATAGTTGTTCAATTACTTAGAATTCAATTTAGTTGCAAGTGACAGACAACTCAAAATGAAGAAGAGACAAGTTTTTTCTACATGAAAGTTTATGTAGGCAGATCAGGGTGGTATAGTGACTCTATAATCATGAAGGAACCAGGTTTTCTCTTATGTTGTTCCGCTATCATGAATTCTCAACTTGTGCCTCCCGGGCAGGATGATTACATTTCAGCTGGCAGGAATAAGGGAAGGAAAGAAACTGCCCCCCTTCCTCCGAAGGCACTTCCTAGGCATTGCTTCCCGTGTGTTCACATCCCATCGGCCAGAGTCTATCACATGGTTGGTTGTGCCTAGGTGCTTGCCAGCCTGGAAAATATGATCTTTACTCCAGTGGCCAAGTGTTTAGATAAAAAGAGAGAGTGCTATTACTACAAAAGAGGAAAAGAAATATAAAGGACAAAGAGGTTTATCCATTTTAAAAAGTGACGCGGAGCTTTCAGTCAAACAAATCAATATGGAACAAGTAAACAAATTAGTTTCTAATAAACTTTCAGAGCAAGAATATCACAAGAGCTTTAAAACCACAGATAATGCTAGTTAATGAGAAGAGTTAGAACCATTTCCAGCACATAAATTGCTTTTGATTGAAGCCATTACAATTCTCATCCCAAATGATCTACACTGAGGCTTAATACAAGGAACTTCAAATCAGTTAAAAGAAGTATCATGAAAAGAATAAATAATGCATTAACACCAGGATCTAAGATGAATGGAGACACGCATTTGAAATTATCTCCCTACACTACTCTGGTTATAATCAAATGCATCCCTTTCTTCCATACAGAATAGAGTGAATTCTCTAGAGTCTAATATTGTCTAATATCAAAGGCATTGAGAATAAAATGATGGAGAGATTGAACAAAACCCAAAATAAGGGCAATGCACTTTCAGGTCCCCTCCCGTCTCTCAGGAACTATCCCTCTCAATAAATTTTTCCTGCTCTTAAAAAAAAAGACACAAATAATAAAATAATCTTGAGAATCTGATATATTCTATAAAGTATTTACAAGATTCGTTAAGAGATGTGGGTTGCCTGCTCATTCCAATATACCCAGAACAGTTACTTCACAGATTCAAGACAAATAAAATTGAAGTTACTTTTCATGTGTTATTATGTTAGGTTTTTATTAACTAAGCTTCATCATTATCATCACCCCAAAGGGTCAGTTACTGAAGTTTCATCCTGAAACCTGAAAGCTAAGGATAGGATGATAAAAATAAGCAAATAAGTACAGAAATTAAAAGAGAACAAAAATACTGGATAGTGACTTGGAGCTGGAAAAAAAAAAAAAAAAAAAAAAAACTAGAAGCAAGAAGATAGAGCAGGAGAGAGACAGAAGAAAGAAAAAACACCCATGACAGGAGTGGTACATTAAGTGGTTACAAAGCAAAAGGCAAAGGGGAGATGAGCCCCATTTCACAGGAATGGCTCTGAACTGGGGTGCTCCATTTAGGCCACACCATTTAGTATGGAAAACTGGATTTGAATTAACCAGCACTTGGAGGACATCCACTACGTCAGCCTTATTTGTTGCGACCCAGGTTTTACATAGTAAAACACAAGAGGTTGAAGAAGCATTCTGCCGGTACTGTGCAATCATCACAAGGCAGATCACAGTTTGGATTCTTGGGAGGTCAGATTCAATCCTTACGACATCATTATGATGCAAGAATCCTCTTCCCCACTTCCCACTGAGGTTCAGAGACAGGGACTCATCTAAGGTTACCCTGAGCTAATTTGAGTTTCAGGTCTGCAAGCTGCTAGATGTGTTATGGACAAGTCACTTAACCTCTATGAAAGCTGTCTGCAAAAAGGAAATTATTATATTATGAATATCATGCAGATATTCATATATATGTGATTGTATATGTAAATATACAATGTAAATTGAAAAACATAATTCATCTGATAATTATAAAAACTACAATGTTCAGTGTAAAAGATTATATGGAGTTTTGCGTACTGGTTCTTCCTTAACACATTCTCGCTGGCTTGAGCCACCTGTGGTACAGGCATGACTGTCCCACCGGGTGGCATGGGACAGTCCCATCAGGTGGTACCAGCCAAATGATGGGACAGTCATTCATGTATGGCCCCATCATGAACATGTTAAACATTATGATGGAAGATGGACAGAATGAGAAAGGAAGGAAAGGAAGGAAAGAGAAGAGAAGGGGGAGGAAAAGAAGGAGGGAGGGGAAAGAGAGAAGAATAGAAGGAGACAAACCCAATAACAATGAGCATCATTGTGCTTATAGTGCTCCAGGCACTGTGTTAACTCTTTGCTCATTTAATCCTCACAGTAACTCTATGAGGCAGGTACTGTTATTCACCCAATTTGCAGAGAAGGAAAATAAGACTTGGAGAGGGGCCGGTGATATAGCTCAGTGGCATAAGCGCCTGCCTGGCAAGTCCGAGGTCCTGAGTTCAACTCCTGGTATCCGCATATTAAAAAAAAAAAAAGACTCAGAGAGATTTAGTAATTTGACCAAGTTACATCTGGTGGCAGAGCCTGGATTCAAATCCACATTGCCTAAAACATGCAGAAAATCTTAACGCTTGCAATACCTTGATATTACTCAGCTAGAAATAACAGTCTTGTGGGAAATAGTGGACATCATCGTAATCTCATCAGAAGCAGAATAGGAAAATATTAAGCCCATCATCACACCAGTAGGTAAAAATACTATCCCTAACAAGAAATTCAACAGATGTTATTTTAATATTCAATGGTAATAAGGGAGATTTCAGTAAATAAGAGTAGTATCAGTTAACTGGAGTGCTGTAAGATGGGATAAACCCTCCATGAAATTATTTCAATTACTAATGAAATTATGAAATAGGTTATAGCTGAGAGTTCATATTTCCTCAGTTGATATTGAGCTAATAAGCAAATGCAAAGCTATTTAAAAATTTACAGACTTTAAAGACCTTCCTATTATAAAAAGCTGGATCAGAAATCCAAACAAAAATATCAGAATATAGGTTAGACAAAAATCTAAGGGGTCATATAGTCTCGAGGTCAAAACTCTTCCCAATTGAGGACAACTCAACCTGCCTTCTAAAATAAAGCTCACAGATTCTCCAAACAAGATAAATTGTCAAGAAGCACATGAAAAGACACTCAATCATTATGAAAATGCAAATCAGAGCCCAAATGAGATACCACTTCACGCCCATTAGGAAGAATATTAGTAAAATAAAACCAAAAAATAGAAAATAGTGTTGGTGAGAATGTGAAAAAACTGGAACACTTGCGAGCTGCTGGTGGAAATGAAAATGGTACAGCCACTAAGGAAAACAGTTTAGTAGTTTCTCAAAAATCTAAGTACCACACAATCCGCAATTGCATGTGTGGGCGCATGCCAAAATAATTGAAGGCAGGGACTTGAAAAGATATCAGCACACCCATGTCCATTACTGTATAAGTTATGATAGCCAAGTGCCATTGACCAACACAGAATAAACAACACATGGTACAGACATACAAAGAAATATTATTCAGCGCTAAAAAGAAGAATTTTGGGCACACTTACAACATGGATGAATCTTTAGGACGTGTTAAATGAAATAAACCTGTTAAAAAAAATGATACGTTTAATTCATAGAGACAGGAAGTAGAATGGTGATGCCAGGTGGTGAGGAGGGAATTAGGGAGCCACTGTCTAATGGACACGGACATTCAGTCTGAGATATGAGGAAAGTTCTAGAGAAGGACTACACTGGTGATGTCTGCATAACAATGTGAATGTACTAAATGCTATTGAACTACAGATGTAAGAATGATTAAAATGGTAAATTTTACAGTATATATACTTTACCACAAAAAAGGGAAAAATTAAAAGAATAGGTACACTTGCACAAATATTTAAAGCTCTAAAAATAAGCTTGTGTCATTACTCTGAGGAGCCAAGATAATAAGTTATCTTCACCTTCTTTAAAAGTAAATTAGATACACGCTAAAGAATTTATATCCTAAATGATATATTTTCTAGTATTTGCTTTAAAATAATCAACTGGGAATAGCAGAGGTGATGAAGTACAAACAAAACAACATTTACCCATGGTTAACTGCTGACACTACATGGTGCACACATGAAGGTCCTGTATATTGCTTTTCTACTCTTTCATATGTTTGAACTGTGCCACAACACAAAACTTTAAGTACCACTTATTGTACACTGATCACATAAAACATTTTTAAACAAAATATCAAGAGCCAGTAAAGAGCTAAAATATGATTCTAAAATATGTAAAGGAACTAAAAATTGTAAAGGGAAATGTTCCTTCAATGTCATCATTTCCATTTGTGGGGAAACAGAAGTCCTTTCTTTTTTTGGACATTCATAATTAATATTAATATATATTTAAGGATTCGTACTTATCAGAGATTTACATGCACTATCCATGTAATCCTAACAATAACCTATTATTCACATCCACATTTTACAAATAAAGAAACTGAGACTGCAAGAGACAAAGTAATTTGACTTTTATTAAATGTATTTTAACCCAAACAGTCTGACTATAAACCCTTAAGTTTAACAAGTACATTTCTCTGACTAGAAGAGTCTCTCTCTTTTTTTTTTTTTTACTTCCTAATCCAGAGAGTCTCACTGTCCTGTGTTGCCAGAACTAGCAAGACCTGATTGAGAGCCTATGAAGAGATATCTGGCTTTTAAGGCGATAAGATCAACACTTGTCTGACACTAAATCTGTCTCAGTAAAATCCTGACGATTTTCAACATTCACTTAGCTCAGTTTAGCTCATTTTACTAATCCCTTACTGGCAAAAGCTGTTAGACTTTAGGCACTGTGGTAGGCACAAAACTGCAACCACAAAATAGAGGTCAACGTAATATTTATTTCAGAAACCAGAGGAGCAAAAATAAATAAGTTTTCCTATCACCCAATTCTTTCCCTTTTGTAGCATGAATCACCCTTTGCTGAGCTGGCTGACAGCTGTGTTCACAACTGTAAAATAAACTGTGATGGCTCCGACTGTGCCTGCACCGTCCTCAGCTCTATCCTCTGTACTTACAAACGCATAGCCCCTCAATACATAGCCAAGGCTGGATGTGTAGTGTATGTTATGAAAGGAACTGAATTCTGAGTATTGTCTCCATTTACTAATTTATCTAGACAACCACACACCAAAGAGGTAAGAGAAGGGTTTGTGGCTCAGTCGTAGTCATTCATTAATTTTGCATTCATTCCTCTGCACTTATGAAGCTAACATTCGGGAATACCTATTTTGTGACAGTGTTTGAGGGGCTATGACACAGCCGTGTAAAACACGTGTTTCCACCCTCATCGAGCTCACAGCTCTGCCACTAATTCCTCAGCAACCTTAGGCAACCATGGTCTGCATGAGTCAGTTTTCCACTTTCTTATTAAGAAAAACAGAATACTAATAGCCAACACACATTATTTATTTTTAGGAGAATGGGTTATATATGTAAAAGACCTTACATATAGTAAGCCTCAACAATGAACAATAAAAGCCTAAAATATAGCATGCTAAGTATAAAGTTTAGAACAAGTGACTAAGACATTGATTTCCAGAGGAAATGAACCTGGAAAGGTTGAAAGAGAGAAATATTAGCAATAATATTATCAATTATGTGTTAATATAAGGAACACTTATATGCCGATAATTTATTTTCTTCGAAATCATTTTGCCTACATCATCTTAAGTATTAAGGGTAAAAAACTTCCATAGATTTCTGTACTTGAGAAAAACTTTCTACTGAATCAGTGTAGCTGACACTCAGACATTTGTGTGGCTGACAAAGGTCATGGAGACATGCCCTGTTCTTGGCATCTTCCAGCAATGATTCAAGAGGGGAAATCAACTGGGCTTCTAACCCCCTAACATTCATGGGGACACCAGAGGCAGACTCGTCAGGAAGCCTTTCACACAGTTTGTTCACGCAAGGAAACTAGGAGAGACTAAGAAACATGCTCAAGCTGAGATAGCTATGCAGGGCTAGGATCAGAATTTACTTCCAGGCCTTCTGACTCAGCCTTCTCACCCTCCATTGTTTCTATCTCTGCATGGGCTATTGCCTTCCTTTAAAAAATGTTGAGACATAAAAGCAAGATGGAAGATATAGATTGCCCTTATATCCCAATTTTAAACTCTCAAAAAAATATTCCAATCACTTTAATCACTTTTGCCCAGAATCTTCTGGGTTTTTCTTCAGCCTTGTCAGGAATTGGAACGGCTATCTTGCATCTCTGAGATGCTACTAAGCAGAGATTAGTTAAAATCCCTTTAACATGAGCAAATCATGGCAGTCCCCTGCGCTGCATATTCATAGTGTGTGGTTTTTTCCTTAAAAAGACAACCTATATCATCCTCAGTGGCACTTCAGACCACTGAACATTTCAACAGCAATAGCAAATAATCAACTGAGTGTACAGTCAATATCATTTATCACATCTACCATTCTCTTGTCAGGAAATGGTCTTCCTTGAAAAACTTAACTTCTGTTGTATTCTTTTAAAAAAATCATTTGTCGAACCCTCCCTTATTTTAAGTACTGTATGCCACATATTAAACTAAGTAAAACATATTCTTTTATGTCTTCTCTTGCATTCGATGTTGTTTTTCCAAATTCCTTTATTCCATATCAAATCCAATAGTCACTACTCACATGGAAATTTAAATTTGAATTAATTAAAATTAAATACAATTAAAATTCACATCCTCGGTAATCCTAGCTACATTTCAAGTGTTTGATTTCCTTATGTGGCAAGTGGCTACACTACTGGACAGTGCACACGCGGTCTATTTCAATCACGATAGGAAGTTATACTGGACAACACTGCCACTGACTCCGAGCATCAAAACCTGGAGCTTTACAACCTAGTTGCACTTCCAGCCAGAATCAAATAAGAACAGAACTGCTAGCTAAATAGGTCAAACTAAGTCCCCAATCTGATTATTCCTGGGGTTCCAAGAGCTAAATTATAGGTCAAAGGAAGAAGATGTCTAATGTTTTTAGAGTGGGTGATTAGATATTCTGGTGTAATTCATGGATATCCATGGGAGCAACCAGGATGTTGATTACTCACTGACACTGAACTACAAACACAAAGACTTATTGTATTTGTTTGTTTATTTGGAGAAAGCACATCAAAAGACAAATAAATAAAGACCTGAATTCAAACTGTGTGACCTTACAAAAATCATATTACTTCTCTGATTCTAAAATTCATAATCTGCAAAATGCAAAGGTAGATAAATTCTGAGTTTCCAGTCCCCTCTGAAATTCCTAGATCCTAAGGATTTACTTAGTTTACATAGCATCAAAGGAACTGTGCAGATTTCAAAGACATATAGGACACAACTGTTAATAAGAAGGAGAGGGGCCAGTGAGATGACTCAGCAGCGTAAGCGCCTGCCTGGCAAGCACGAGGGCCCAAGTTCGACTCCCGGAACCCACATACGAAAAAAAGGGCCAGTGATATCGCTCAGCGGTACGGGTGCCTGCTGGCGCACGAGGTCCTGAGTTCGAGCCCCAGTACCCACCAAAAAAAAAAAAAAAAAAAAAAAAAGTAGGAGAAGCTAGCTGCACAGGCTAAACAATATAAGATGGGACATTGCAAGTGTCACGAAAACAGCATTATCAAAGCATCCTACAGAAACTGCCTCTTTATACTACTGGAAGAACTGACTGGACGTGTTCACTGTTTTCACTGAATCAAAAAATATAGCAACATATCCTACTTTGCATGGTGCATACAAAGAATTTAATGATTCATCAAACAAACAGTAATCTGATAATATTATTAATTATAATAATGGGCATTTCTTCAAGACCTTATATATCCCAGGTTCTATGCAAGACACCTTCCCTAGGCTCTCATTTTATCATTAAACAAACCTATGCAGGAAACCTTTTTTTTTTCTTTTCATCATCTCACAGATAAGAAAACTGAAGTGAGGGCCGGTGAGATGGCTCAGCGGCGTAAGCGCCTGCCTTGCAAGCGCGAGGGCCCGAGTTCGACTCCCGGAACCCACATACGAAAAAGGGGCCGGTGATATCGCTCAGTGGCACGGGTGCCTGTTGGCGCGCGAGGTCCTGAGGTCGTCCCCCTGGTACCCACAAAAAAAAAAAAAAAAGAAAACTGAAGTGAAAGGAATTAGGTCTTTAACCCGCAGTCACACTGCTAACCAGTGGCAGAGCTGAGCCTTAAGACCAAGTGCACATTCTTTTCCCGTTTCAGCACTTGCCTCTTTAAGAAAACTTTTACTTGCTAATCACCAGGAAAGACCACAACTAAAAAGGCTCTCAGTCTTCTTAAGAACCCACCTTATTTCACAAAGCTGCCATTTTCCTATACATTATTTTCCAGAAGACAGAGTAACAAGTTACTTTTCCAAATAGGCCCCCCAGCCAAAATATTTTCTAGTCTAGACCAAGAGGCCAATTTCATGGAGCCACAAGAAAATCCATGATTGTCTATTAGAGTTCCAGTGTTCTCAGACCTTTGTTAATTGAGTTAGATACAAGACAAAGGGAATTACAAAGAAGGCAAGTGACATTTTTATATTGCCTTGGGCAAGTGGCAGAAAGAAGCAGGGCCCTTTCTTCCTAAGGAAGTAGGTATCACTCTATCACTTACAATTATCTTATAATTAGATTGATATTTTGTAGGATATAAGTCTTTGTAAGTCTGACATTCAAATGTATCATCACTACTATGAGCAGGAAACGAGCCCAATTCTCTTATTTATTTTCCACAACACAGTTTTCAAGGAGATTTCATACTGATTAGGTCACTAAACTATCCAAATCCAAAATATTTCCATATTCTCTGCAGTGATCATATTCTATCACCCACAGCACCTAAAAATATCCTGCTTTCCATCACTCAATGAAGCACAAAGGCTATTAGAAGGCAATAAAATCCCTGGATAGCTTCTCTTCTGTACATCTATGCTTTCCTCTGATCAATTAGGTTCAGAGAGATTAGAGATGGGAAACAAAGGAAATAAAATCTGAGCCTCAAATCCTTATCTTAATCCCACAAATAGCACTCACAAGCAACAACTGGTGAGGAAAGAGCTCAACCACGCAGGCTTTCCTACTCCAAACTCAAGTTAATTATTACCCAAAATTCATCATTAAAGCATCACCCATAAAATGCTTCTATCTAAATCTGAGTGGAAGCTTCATAGCTGATGATCCTGTCCTATCTCAGGGTACATGTTATTGAGGGGCAGGGTACTTTCATTGTGGGAAAGACAGGTCTGAATACAGTTATGGCAGTCAACATGCCTTGCTTCAGAAAGTTCTTTCACATAATCCGATTAAAGAAGATACTGCACTTCAGAATTTTTCAGAAATGGTAAAACAATTCTATTGCTGCCTGCCTCCCTTCAGAGCCCCTAATTTAGAAATCTGAGGGGTTCAAGGGCCTTGTCTTTTGTGATGACCTATTTACACTCATTCTTTCTTTTTCTATGGGCCCTTACGTTGCTGTCACCTGTGAATGAATGATCTCCACTATACAAACATGTAGTAAACCTAGACAGATCAAGATAATTAAAGTTTAAAAGTCAGATTATGTTTTACAATGGAAGTTGAGTCACAAAGTAGTGACACCCTCAAGGTTGACCAGACGTGCAATGCTGCCAAGACAAATGCACTGAGTTCATGTAGAAAACGGTAGTTAACTCACCACAAGGAGACCTGCGATATCTGTGGCCCTTCTTCTTCAGAAATCAAGCCCCTTCTTTCTCTCAGGTGTGTCAGATCAGACTGACTTCAGAAACACATTTCAAAAATATCTAGGTCAAGCCCATTAGCATAGTGACCTCCCTGGTGGGGCATTGGCTCCCTTTGTCCTTCATGTAAGAAAGGCCAGCAGTCCCATGTTACTCTTCCAGGATGAAGCAGCCTTAACCCTTACATACTAACCTCGTGCCACTACCATGATGTGACGCCACACTTAGAAGGACTTGACTAAGTGTCTGTACACAAAGGGTCTCGAAGGAGGTTGTATTTGTTCTCTTCTCCAAAAGATAGTGTGACTTCTAAAAGACATTGTTTTCTCTTTTACAACTAAAATGAACAATATCTTAGCCACGTTTATATCTTTATCCTTCTGCCTGTTTTGAAAAGCAAAAATTAAAAAAAAAGAAATGAATGGGAAATAACTAGATAGAAGACAGAGAGGAGAGAAGGAGAAAAGAGTAGTGTGAAGGAAAGATGAGGGGAGGAGAGAGGCGCAGTGAACATGATAGATTTGTTATTTCCAAAAGCATGTTCGTTCCAGGAAGATAATCAACGAGGAAAACATTCTCATTTTCTTTTCTGACAGCTGGAACATAAATGGTTGCTGTAATAATATCAGAAATTATTGGGACATTTTAAGCATTCTTGCTAGGGAGAAGCCAGCATTACAGCCAGTTTGAAATACCAGCCCCAAGGTGCTCTAGAAATTTTGTTTTTCCAATGCAAGAGTGTCAGATGTAAGATTAAAGTGATGTACACTGTCTAGTGGGCAGCTTGCTGGCCAGACACCAAACTTGGAATGTGACTCCCTGTACTCTGGGTCCCAGCCTGGCTATCCTTTACAGCCAATGCTGCCCCATGAATAAGAGTTTCTGACAAAGCAGACCAACACTGGGAATAGTGCTTAAGATCCATCAACCCAAAACGAAACTCAGTTCTGACTTGTCACCTCCAAATGCTTCAATGAGCTGGTCTGGATCCAAGGCAAGTGGGAGCTAGCTGAATTTCAAGGAAATTACTTCTAGTTCCCATCTAGTTAGGACCTTTCTGAAGGGAGCCTAGAAATCCCCAGGAATAAAAATGTTCAGGCCTCAAAATGGTATGCACCTTTAAATCAGACAACCTCATACATAAAACAACATAAGCACTAAAAAAGGCAGTATGATAAATCAGAAAACTGGTAAGACAAATACTTCATCCACAGGGATTTTTAAAATGTGCTTCTGACATCAGATGAACTTTACAGAGACTCCTCATATCAAGCCAAAAGCTACTCTCAAATATCTGAGACAAACTTGCAGGTACCAGCCCTGATCATGAGGCAGCTTACCTGTGGCCTGAAGCCCTCACTATGGCTGTATTCACTCAGCCTCAGTGAGTTTTAGCTATTCGATTTTTCCCTAAAAATCACTAGAGACTTCTCCAGAGAAAAAAGACCCCTGGATTTTTCCATTATTTGGAGGAACCTCTACAAATTATGTGAGGATAATTGTGATGGAGAGAAACATCAGACAAACAGAAGAAATTCAAGCAATCCAGCTTTTCTGTATATCCCACTTTGTAACCATTCACTACTTCCTGTCTCTCCCAGGAGTCTGTAAGATTCATTCACCGCCTATGGAGATAGAATGAAAGCATCACATACATATCTTGAGTATGGATGAGAATCCTGAGTGGTAAGTAAACGAGATGTCATCTGGGGGAAGAGGAAAAAGGGAGGTGGTGAGAATACCAGGAATGCTGCTAGTTCAGAACAGCTTTTAAGAACTATACTTTAGCAGTGAGGTAGAAATGGACAACTTACATGAGCCAATAAAGCAGAATTTCTCTCTCTATTCTCTGCTGTTTATTGAGCAATGCACTGTTAAGACTGAAGTTGTTTTCTAAGCCTTTGATTGACTTCCTGATTTATAAGCAATGTAATACACACTGTCTATTCTTTTATGAAGGTGGAACAGATGAAATATCCTAATGTATATATTCAACCTATACCTTTCTCCAATTATGTAAAATTTGGCCTTTATTAAGAAGATATTAAGCAGAAAAACTATACAAGAAAAAATAATACAAGGGGCTCAGTAGCCACATGAAATTCATGATGTACGTGTCCACAAAAATATAGGCTGTTTGACTTGGTAACTAGTAAACGATAACCACAGAAACTGCATTTCTTTATAAATTATTTGGCATTTATTTATAAATTTTTTTTGTGGGTACCAGGGGTCGACCTCAGGACCTCGCACGTCAGCAGGCACCCATGCCGCTAAGCGATATCACCAGCCCTTTCTTTTTCGTATGTGGGTACCGGGAGTCGAACTCAGGACCTCACGCTTGCCAGGCAGGCGCTTATGCCGCTGAGCTATCTCACCGGCCCTATAAATTATTATTTATACCACAAACAAAAGCAAAAGTATATGCTCAAAAAATAAAAGGGAATATCCACAGAGAATAAATGGATTATTCACAATTAAGCACTGTATGTAAAATTTAATGATCTGATTATTTTGTCAATGAAGATTTATCAGGGAAATTTTTCCGGAAAAATGAGGAATATTTGTCATTAACCCTAAACAAAGAAGTCACTAAAGGGTAAAATGAATATCACAAGCAGTCCTAAGCTTAACTAATAATAGTATTTTAAAATATGAAGTATTAGATTCTCCATGAAATCATCCTAGTCTGTTAACTTAAAACTAGAACTAACAGCAATTTCAGGCTATACAACAATTTATAAAGTCAAAATTAGCAACATGACACCCAGGTACACTAAATTATCAAATAACTCTTTCTAAAATCCCTGCCTTCTTATTTTATTTGTTCTCACGACAACTAAGTTAGAATGTTAGCTGATGTCATATTATGTTTATTTCTAGTTAAGATAACTATTATGTGTCCAATCAATTCATCCATCCATCTTTCATAGGAAATAAGACAGAAAATACTGTACAGTTGTTTGACATAACAAAAAATAGCCCATTACTATAATTTTCCATCCAAAAATCCAAATCTCTTCCTTGTATATACCCAGAAGATAGAATTTTAAATTTCACATCTTGTATATTATAGTGTTCAGATTTGTACCAAACAATAGAAAATATTTTAACTTATTTAAAAGCAATTAAATGCCACCAAAATGTTTTTTTCTCAGTCCCAAATCTATATAGAACACACAAATATCCAGTTATTTCAATCCTTGTAGGAATACAATAGCAATAATTTAGGCTCCAGTGGATTATTTTCTGGATTTATTCATTTGGATAAAAAGACTAAAAGCCAACTAATCCCTAATTTTTCTTTCCCATCATACTGTGTTGTCCCAGGCACATTTTACTGTATTCACAGGTACACAAAATAGTGCTGTCCACAAGACTGGAAAATAAAACAGCTAGCATTATGCCAAGATGTCAAGCATCTTCTCATTAAAGCAGTAACCATATTCCCCCCAACACATATTAAGCATTACCTTTAATGATTCTGGACTACAGACAGAAAGTTCTGATTTCAGGCAGGTCAAGGTAGCACAGAGCCTTTCATCTTTATTCATGATCAGCTCTGATCTCACTGAAAAAACAAACACACGCTCGCCCTGGACGCTTCAGTGGGCTCCCTCTAATCAAAACCTTTAACAATTTTTGTAGTTTCCAGGTATGATTTCCTTTCTACCACTGTTGGTGTTAACTAAAGAAATCTTGCTCCATAAGCAGTCCAGATAATATGCTAAAGTTATTTCAGTATAAAATGCAATAGAAACAATTGGTGCAGAAGTTACATAAAAAAATACTGCATCCTTAATTTTAGTAAGGTTGTTGATTATAACCAAAGTGAAGTTACCTAAGCAACCACTCCGCAGCATATGCAATATCCAAATGCATCTCAATTACAGTGATTCAAGATCTAAAGTTCACTTCTGATAGAATTGCTATTACATGCAGAAAGCTATCATATCTTTTTGTGGCAAAAAAAAAAGCCCTCTGGAATATAAAGACTTATCTAAATGGCATATGACACTAGAATATAAATACCTATAAGTAAAATAAGAAAAATCTTAGAAATAATGTAAGTGAAAAATCAACTAGAGTTGTTAAATTAGGAGTAAGATCATTAAAGCACATACATTCATACATATAAATTCACTCTTGCTACAGAACTGCAAAGTGGTCTATTTTTATTTCTAAAATCTGATAAGATTTATGTAATAATTATAACCTAAATAGGAAGAGTATAGGAAAAAACTTCTACAAATTATATGGATACTATTAAATCATGTATAACAAAAAAAAATATAGGATGCCCAAACTTGCTGTTATTGCTAATGACAGATTAATCTATGTAGAATCAGCAAGGACCGCGAAGGCCTCCTTCCCTTCCCGTTTTCTACACATGTGTCACTTGACAGTCTCGGATCATTTCCAAGGATAGATGTCATCATCGGTGATTTGGGAATCCACAAGGCCACAAGTTGATATACACTCCCACGGGGGAACGGGAAGGTCAAGAAAGCCACAAGTTTCCCATTTTCCAAGAAAATGAAGAAAGTCTTACCTTTCTGTACACCAGCATGTTGGGTGATTCATCTGCCACCCCATTGCTGGTCTGCCCATAATTATTCCCCTGGGCCATGTCACCCAAAACTTGGTCAGCTCTCTGATACAGGAATTACCAGTCTGCCCTGCAAAGGGTTACAGAGACTTCAGTGAGCTCCTCCTGGTCGTGGGTACGAGGACTGACTCCCCTGATTCATCTCATATTTCCAGCGCCCACCCCACCCGGAGCATGCTTACAAGCTGGGGCGGAGCGGGGGAGAAAGTAACACGGGACACAGATTTTTAAAAAAATAAAATGTGTACACCTGTAGTGCCCCGGGGAACTGTGACAAATTACAATCTTCCAGTTCGATACAGTCATTTGGCTACGGTTTTAGTCGACTTCCTTTCTTGGATACCCCTTTTACAAAGTAGGAGATGCTCACCCTAGCAACCCACTGTCACCATCCACAGTACTGAGACTTCTCTGCTCTCCCTACACTTGCACCCCCACCATGCGAGGCTTCCCCGGCAGAGCGGAAAGGCTGCACCCAGGGCAGACACTTTCTCACAGGTTTGGGTCTAGTTTCCCACAGGCAGGGGCCTCCCCCATTCCCGGCTTCGTTCTCCAGCGCAAGTGTTTCCTCCTGATTCCCCGGGGTCTCCCACACAGAGGCTGGGTGTGCGCTTCGCCTACTCGCACCTGCCTCCGCCGCCAGCCACGGCTCTCTCCTCTCTCACCCCACTCCACTTGGTCGGTCAGGGTGCAGTTTGCCTAATCTTTGCAAGAACGCATCCCAAGGTGTCCAGGCACCAAGAACTGGTGGGAGGGAGGTCAAGACTCTGGGCAATTACCTGACTCGCCCCGGGCAGAAACGTAACTGCAGAAGCGCCCAGCCTGCCGGCCGAGGAGCAGGGACCCGCAGCCCCAGGTCCGCGCTCCGGCGCGCCCGGCAGCGGCAATGGCAGCGGCGCGGTCGGAGCCTGCAGCAGGTTCAGCACCGCGGAGCGCGGCGAGCGCGCGGCGCCCGAGCCCAGCCCGGCGCGGGGCTCCAGGCGCGGCCGCACAGCTGCGCAGAGCCGGGCGGCGCGGGCCGGGCAGGAGGACTCCGGGCGGCGCCGCCCCCTCCCTCCCGCCGCCGCCTCCTCCCTCCCGCCGCCGCCTCCTCCGTTTACCTCCTCGGCCAAGGTCACGGCCCCGCGGCGTCGCCCCTCCCGGGCCAGCTGAGCGCAGGCGGTGTCAGCTGGCGGCGCGCGGCGCGGCGCAGCAGGGCAGCTTCATCACACTCGGCGGATGCGGATGCCGCGCCGCCCTGCCCTCGCCTCGCGGCTCCGCCACCGCCACGCTCGCCGCCGCCGGTGCACAGGCGGCTCCGGCACCGCCGCTCGCGCCCGCGCCCCGGCCGCCTCCTCCGCGTCTCCTCCCGCGCACGGGGCCGCCGGGCGCGCGCGACTCGGGGGAGGTAGGCGGCGACGGTCACGTGGAACAGGGGCGTCCCAAGGTGCCGGCTCGCTGGGGCTCGGCCGGGCCGACCTCGCGCCGCCCCGGGCCTCCCCGGCCTCGCTGCTCCGTCGCCCCCCGGGGGCTGCGGCCCGCGCACCCCGCGCGCCCTGCTGGAGATCGGAACCCGGAGATCGGAGCTCAGTGCCCAGTGTAAGCCGGAAAGGGAGGATGGGCCTGGCAGTGCATGGGTGGGCGGGTGGATGGATGTACCGATGGACGGATGGACAGACGGACGAGTAAATGGGGCCTTTGCTGGTGGCAGGTTTCATCACGTGCCTCACTACTCCGCTGACGGTGCTAGGGAAGCAGATGATTGATGATTGCTGTGCTTAAAAGAACAGAGCGATATGGAGACATCCTAGGACTGAAAGCAAAGCAAAGGCGAAGACTCAGTGAGTCTCTCTGCATCACCACCCCCGCCCCATTTGCCTCAGTCTTTCACAGCTTTCTCCTAAATTGGAAAGATGGAACCGAATTTGGAGGTTGCCAAGCCAAAGTGAAAGTCTTGCTACCTGTGAAATCAAAGAAACATCCTAATGCCCAGATTCTTTTAACAGATGTTCCAGATGTTCAGGGGAACTTTATTCTTGCCCTCTCCTCTCATCCTCTGCTGATGCTCACAGAAGGTCTGGGTGTGTTCCAGATATCTCAGAATTATTCGTCAAGTTGCTGCCACGAATTCTGTAAGGATTAGGAGGACAAGAAAGAGAAGTCTTTTTTGTCAGGGTTACAGTAAACAAGCATGTTTCCAGCTTTCAGGGGCAAGTTTGGAAAGTTGTAAATAGCTCAGACAGTTTTCATTCCTCTGCTGAACCAGGTGTGGAGAGAGGAGGGAGGGGGAAATAAACCAGCTTCTTCTTAACCCCTTTGTCTAAGCAGAGTAGAATGTACCCCGGGTCAGGAACGCTGCCCATGTGTACCAAAACATTTCCCCATGCCCACCCTTCCGGTGTCAGGTGTTACTCAAAGAAACAAATATTTTTCTAACTTATTCCCTGTTCTAAACACCACAGGACAAAGCTCTTTAATCCAAGCTACCGTACCCACACCCCAGTCTTACCCATCGCCTACTCTTCCCCAATTCCCCAGATTTTCTCATTGCTCAGCAAAATCCCCTTTGTTTTCAACTTCTGTGATTCCTTAACATTCTTGGCGTCGCTGAAAGCTACTTCTCCCCTTTCGCCCCTCTCTATTCCCTTCTGCTCAGTCTACTCCCGGAAAGTTGCTGTAATTTAGATTAATAAATTTGGAAAGAGTAATTGGGCATGCTTGCTACGTTTGTCCATTTTCCTCCAAAAAGGGAACTGCCTGAGGGAAGGTTTATGGCTGGTTACTGTTGCCAAGCAGGTAAGTATTAGGAGGAAGATTCAAGCAATAACATATTTCATTATTTTTGCTGCTAGTATTGTTAATTCTCATTAGACAACTCATAATTTGTGTCACTGTGTATTGGAGGAAAATTATGTTCATCACCTTAACATTTCCAAGATTCACACTTTCCAAATATAAACTGAAGTAATTAGACTAGCTCTCTCAAAACCCAAATGACTTTAGATCGATTGTAAGATTTTACTGTTCTCTTCTGTACTTTTCTCCATTGTAATGGGAACCTTTATATTGTAAATAAGAAAAAACATGGATATTGTGAGGGGTTTTTCTGTTTCTTTCTTTCAAAACCACATAAATATGGTGTAATACCCAACTGTCATCATCCAAAATCTGTTATACCATTTTCCTTGTGAATCCTTATGTTTTGTAATATTCTAAACAAATTAAATTAGAAAATGTAACAGTACACCCATTATACATATCAGATAGAATTTCTGAGTAGCAGGTAAAAGACCTGTAACCTCACCGAAGTAATATAATTCCAGCCCAAACAAAGATATTTAAAGGTCTTTATTTCCAGCTTCAGCAATCTTACCTAGAGAAAGAAATGAACTGTATTAATCTCCTTGAAATCTAAGAAATAGTGTGTGTTTTTGCAAATGATTAGTGGTACAGAAATTCTAAATTGTGACCTACTGACATAGATTCCTTTTCCCCTCCTCCTTTCATTTGCCAAGTATTTATTAATTGTGCAGAAAGCCTTTTTCTGTTTCTATAAAGAACATAAAGAAATATGTCTGACTTTTGCCCTCAAACAACCTCCAGTCCAGTTTGAAAGATAAGATTGTGCCTTTTTCTCACAACTCACATCTGCTGCAATCAGAAAGTCCTGTTGGCTCCACCTGAAAAACATATCCACCGTGAGGTCACTTCTCAGCATCTCCTCTGCCCTAACCCTCCTTTGAGCCGCTCTAATCTGTCCTGGAAAAAGGTGGAGGCCTCTTAACCATCTTCTCGGTTGGCGTCCCTTCCCATCTGTCTGTTACTCACGCAGCAGACAGAATGGTCATTTCAAAATTAAATCAGATCGCTTCTCTACTTAAAAACTTCTGAGACATCCTGTCACTCAAAGTGAAAGTTGTCTTTAAAATGCAAACAAGGCCCTTCTGTTGCCACTTCTGACCGCGATTCGGGCTACTCTCCTTCTTACTCTGTTTCGGCACACTGTCCCCCCGACAGTGCAGCCATGCTGACACCTCAGGATGTTTATTTGCATTGGCTGTTCCTCCTGCCTTTAGACTGGGATGTTCTTCCCCCAGATGTTGCTCCTTTCTTTCTTGAACTCTATTCAAATAACACTCTCAATGAGGCCTACTCTGTCGATCTTACATGAGTCAGTGTATCCTCCCTACATATTCTCCCCCCTTACACTGATTTTTTCCATTTAAAAATATATATCCCCTCTAACATGACTGTACCATTTAGCCCTCAACTATGTTTGTTGCTGGTCTCCTCCTAGAATTTAACTTCCATGAGATCAGACATTTTTTCCCTCTCCTATTCATGGCTATATCCCAAGTGTCTAGTATAGGATTCAACGTATATTACGCTTTTAAAATTATCTGCTGATTCATTGAATGAAAGAATCCATGAACACTATTCTGTTTGAACCACTGGGTAGACTGGAAGAACCCACCCAACAGCTTTGACCTGAACTGAATTAGCATCAAGTTCCACAGGGGACAGAAATGACACACTCTTCTAACACACTTCCTGTGCACCGTAAAGAGAAGGAACAATTTTTTTCCCACCACACACCCACTTCACAGAGGAATGCTTTGAGGACTAATTAACTGGTGATGTGACAAAAGCATTTTGATCTTCTAGGAGGAAGCATTGTATTAAGTTGAGGGTTTTTATTGTGCGAAAGGATTATAAGTGACAAGGGGCAAGTACAAAGATGAGAACAATGTTGACAGAAGAGTGCTACTCCTACTACGACACTGGCATTTTACAGGATCATTGCTTTAAAAATGATGTCAGCAGGGAGAAGAAAAAAGAGTGGTTTTGGAATTCTTACCCTAAACGGCAGATTTTCAAGAAATACCTTCTTTCTTGTAATTAACTTTCAATTATTTACAACACAGTATGCTCATTAATAAATTATTCTCCACTTTTCAATCCTTTTGTCCATTTTGTGGCCATCTTCCTGCTAATTAAAACTTCCATTCCCATTTCAGAAGCCTGGCAAAGGAAAAGGAGAATTAAAAACTAAGATTTGCCCTTATTGTGAGTTTATTCCTGTTTTTTTGCCATTAAGATGTTTAAATTCAGATTTAGAGTATTTCCAAAATTATCCAACTTTTAAATGTTGTAAACTGGGAGGCCGGTGAGATGGCTCAGCGGCGTAAGCGCCTGCCTTGCAAGCGCGAGGGCCCGAGTTCGACTCCCGGAACCCACATACGAAAAAGGGGCCGGTGATATCGCTCAGAGGCACGGGTGCCTGTTGGCGCGCGAGGTCCTGAGGTCGACCCCCGGTACCCACAAAAAAATAAATAAATAAAATAAATAAATGTTGTAAACTTCTCCATTAAATGGCAAATTAATTGAGCACATTTGATGAGTAAGAATCTGAATAGTGTTCAAGAAGGAACACCAAAAGTGCTGACACTTTTTCCTGCCCTTTTGACAATGATGTAACATCACTAGAGAGGTCAAAGGTTTAGCCTTGACCTCACTGCCTAAAATTTAGGAAATATTGGGCAAGTGACTTTACCACTCTAAGCCTCTCTTTCCTCAACCCTAAAAGGTATTCATATTACCTGCCTTATTTTGCTTTGCTGTGAAAATATTTTAATTCAAGGTGTATTGGTCAACTTTCTATCACTATTAACAAATACCTGAGATAATCGACTTAAAAATTTTGAAATTTGTCAAAAATTTTGAAATTCTCAAGAATTTTTTCAAAGCATGGTAGTATAATTGTTGGACTTTAAGCACCCCCACAAGCCCATGTGCATAAAAACAATGGGTCTGCCCAATCATGGACTAGAAACTCCCAAATCTACAACCATGCTGGGAGTTTCGGGAGGGGGTGAAAACATGAGGTGGGGCCTACTGGGAGATATGCTGGTCCTTGGGGTCATGCCCTTGAAGGGGAGAGTGGTAGCCCAGCCCTTTCCGCCTTTTTACATCCTGCCATGTGGTGAATGGTTTTGCTATGCCATGCTGTGCTTCTTCCCGCCCCTTTTCCAGTTGTTAAGTGCAGAGTTTTGAACCCTTCAAAAGAAACATGGTGAATATGGTACCCATGAGGGTCTGCCAACCACTTGTAATGGCAGATGAGCCATTTCCTCTGTCGATATAGTCCCCAGATTGACAAATGAAGGTTATATTAAGGCACTATATTGTTCAGCAAAGCAATTCACAGGCTCTTCCATGTTCACTTGGCAAACACGATGATAAAATAAACATTTGAGTAACAGTTTATTGGACTCAAAACAAGCTGGTAAGGCTGACAGAGTGCCAATTAATTTACAAAGACACCCTGGAAATGAGGACTTCATGCAGAAGATTCAGGGTTTTGCCCTCAGAATTTCCCTGTTCCAACTGAACCTGAAAACAGGGACTCAGGTAATGAAGAGGGTAGCCAAACTTATCAAATTTATAAATGGCACAAAACAAAGAAACACAGCTAAGGCATTGGATAATGGCACGGAGACCCAAGGAGATCTGGGATGAACGAAATAAAATGAAGTTTAGCTGGATAAGTGTTAAGTCTCCCATTAAATGGATATAGCTGCCTCTTCAGAATTCACATGTTGAAGTCCTAACCCCCAAAGTAATGATACTAGGAGATGAGGCCTTGGGGACATGATTGGGTCACTAGGGAGGAGACCTCATGAATGGAATCGGTATCAGTAAAAAAGGGCCAACGGAACTTGTTCACCCCTTTTGCGGTAGGAAGTTACAATGAGAACACTGGCATCTATGAGGAAACGAGCTCTCGCCAGACTCCGAATCTGCCAGCACCTCGATTTGGGACTTCCCAGCCTCCACAAGGTGATAAATATCTGCTGTTTATAAGCTACCCGGTTTGTGGTGTTTTTGTTATAGTAGCCAGAACAGACTAAGACAATGAGAGAGGTCTGGATTAATACTAAATATAGGAAGGACAAGATATAACTGACATCAGTTCAAATGGAAAATATAGTTTTTGCTGGTTGTGTTTATAATTGAAAGTAAACTCAATATTTTTTCCAAAAAGTTATAACACAGTCAAAACCACATCACTGACAATGTAGTGGTGGTGAAGTCTAGAGCGCACAAATGGGGGTGTCAGAAACTGGCCCCATCACAGCACTGCTCTGTACAGACACATCTAGAATATTTTGGATGTCAAGTGCCAAGGACATGACCTTCCAGAATCAACCCTACTTATGTGCTGCCTCCATCTCTGTGATGTAAAATCCATCAGCAGGGGGATTCTGTCCTGTCTTCTGTACTCATTGCATACCCAGAGCCTACACTGGGGCCAGGAATGCAAGGTGGTTATTCATGGAAGGAGTGGCTCAGCCCATCTGGAGAAATGCAATAAGGATGATGAAGGTGCTCAAAGCCATTCTGATCACTGGGAGGAAAAGAAACATTTTGTCCATGCAAGAAAAGGCTTTGGTGACTTTCACTAATTATCTGAAAACATTAAAGGACTCTGAGTTGGAAAAAAAATCAAATATAATCTTTCAAGCCCCAGAGGACAACTTTAAATTTAATTGGTAGACATTTCAAGGAGATATTCCAGTTCAGTGCAAGGAAGTACTTTCTAACAATTAAGACTTCAGAATGACCTTAATGTGACACTGAGTCACACATCCTCGAAGGTGTCTGGGGAAAGCCGATGGGCTCACAACCAAAAGGTTGCTGGGGGGTGGAGGGGGAGTCCTTGTTACACAGGGGATGCCGGTTTTGGTGACCACAGAAAATATTTCCAATTCCCTTATAGTCCGACTACAAAATAAGATGATGTAGGAGAAAGTAATTTGAAACCTAAACACTACTTAAAATTATTTTACTCTAAACTGGGATAAGATTGACATATTAAAAATGACAGATGAGGGCTGGTGAGATGGCTCAGCAGCATAAACGCCTGCCTGGCAAGCGCAAGGTCCTGAGTTCGACTCCTGGTACCCACATATGAGAAAAGGGTCAGTGATATCGCTCAGTGGCACGGGCGCCTGCTGGCACGCAAGGTCCTGAGTTCAACCCCCAGTACCCACAAAAAAAAAAAAAATGACATATGAGAGATACCAATGATAAATTCTCTTACTGAGTTGATTTTGGGCTATGGTAGTACCAGGGAAGACCTCATGAGGGAGAGGAGAGTTATTTAGCCTTGAACACCAGACAGATAGGAAGTGGGTGCCATGATCATGGCCGAAGGGAGAGTGTGGCAGAAGCTGCTTAAGCCTTTAGTGCACACCAAGAAGCATTTGTTATCTTTTATCATGAGGTTGGTCTCCAGTGCTCTTCTCCTAAATGCAGTTCCCATCAGCACCATGTACTTCCTCAGAAGATGTAGATCCTACCATGGTCAGGGTAAAAGTGTACCTGCTCACGCCAAGTCAAAAACTCATTTATACTTACTTCAGTCTTCTTTCTTGTGGTGCTCCTATTCTTATAAATTCTACCTATAAATATTTCTTAGCTCTTCAAATTGATCAAGCATATTCCTTAGCTCTTTACACTACCGAATTCCTACAAATTTAATTTCCTTTTAAGAAGAAAGCATACCAAAAGGGAAAAAAGTGAAGGAACTGAAATGTTTACATAAACTACTTAATATACTTCTGTGATTTATAGAAAAACTGTAAAATTTTATTTATAAGTTAATTATGACTATCAATTTTTAGAAGTCGCCACTAACATAAAACATTGTGATTGATTGAATGGTTATAAAGCAATCTATGGTGAAAAGCTAACAATCCAAATTAAGTTTCTATCTGTATTTCATAAATTTTTTAGCTGTTTTGTTGTTTTTTTTTTTGGGGGGTGGATATTTTTATGTGAGTTTTTTGTTGTTTTGTTTTGGTTTGGTTTTTGGTTTTTTGAGACAAGGTTTCATTATATAGTTCAGGCTGGCCTTGAACTCACTATGTAGACCAGGGTGGCCTTGAACTCACTATGTGAACCAGGGTGGCCTCAAACTCATGGTGATCCTCCTACCTCAGTCTCTGAGTCCTGAGATTACAGGTGTGTGCCACCATGCTTGGCCTCAACTTTTAATCTACCTGACAGGACTTTTTTTGTTTTTTTCAATTCTCCCTAAGCATTAGACTCTGAGAACTTTTTTATTTCTTCTTGTGAAAAATTCCAGGATAAAATTTCAAGGCATGAAAATCAATGTTATTTACCTTTGACTAATAGAGTCCATTAACTAAATATTTGGACAATGAGATTTTTCAAGGCTTTTTTCAAGATTCTTAGCCTAATCTATGTCTATCTGGACGCCAGTGTTACCTCAGCATTAGGCCAAGACCCTAGCATCATCTCTTGTTGTCCTTTATATCTACTAAACATGTCACTGAGCTCCCCAAACACCACAATTTTAAAACTCAACAGCTACCTATTCCTTGCTTGGCAGAAGAGTTTTTGCTTTTGTTTTCATTCAGTTACCTGGATTGCAGTGTGTTAAGCAAGAGGTGAACACATATGAGGGATGGGCAGAAGGAATACTGTGACCAACAGTCCCTTCCCTGTGTACAAGTTATGATGTTTCAGGCCTTGAGATTTATCCTGCCTTAAGCCTGTCTCTCCCTTCTGGGACTTGTACATGACGCATACGAGATGTGGTCCATCCTGAGCACACAATTTGCCATCCCAAGGAAGCATGAGATGAGCTCTTATATGTCACTGACACAATTCTATCCTATCCTGGCCAAAAGGGTTGGAGCATCTTTTAGGAGAGAGGACTCAAAGTCTTCTAATTGAGTCACTGCAAGTGGAGAGAGGCCTGGAAAGCTGCCTATGATGGTTCCTGCTGATTCCAAAGCACCTACCCAGAAATAGCATTGTATTATCTGAAGCATTCTGTGCTTTGTTCATTAAGCATCTACACTGTGCCTGACAGGTTTCTAAATGTTCACAGCTCAAGTAGATGGAGAATCATTCGGACCCAAAAGTAGGAACATCAGGGAGCTACTGAAGTACCAAGGAGAATGAGCTCAAATCTTGTTGGCTCACTTTCTTTGTCTGCCATGGGTATCAGTTCCATAACTTCTTATTCTCTCCCTCTCCTCTCTCCTTTGATGGTTGCCTCTAGTTCTATGGTTTTAAATAACACCATTGCACTAGTAACACCCCAGCTTCTCCCCTGAGCTACCAGTTTATATTTCGGCATTCTTTGCCTCTTCATGGTAACATTCAATAGACATTTCTATTTAAACAGGTCAAAAACACACATAAATACCCCGTATATCTTTAGCCATCTGATCTTTGACAAAGAGGCTAAAAACAAACACTGAAGAAATGATAGCCTCTTTAACAAGTGGTGCTGGGAAAACTAGTTATCTACACACAGAAAAATGAATCTAGAGCCCTATCTCTTACCCTGTACTAAAATCAAATCAAAATGGATCAGAGATTCAGATATAAAAACAGATACACTGGATCTCCTGGAAGATAAAATGAGGAAAACTGTTGAAGACATGGCCTAGGCAAGGACTTTCTAAACAGAATCCTAGTTGCACAGTAGTCAACAAATGGGATTACATCAAATGAGAAAATTTCTTCACAGCAAAGGAAAAACTCAACGAAATGAAGAGCTAACCTACAGAATGGGGAAAAAAGTGCTGCCAGATACTCCTTGGACAGAAGCATAATATCTAGAATATGTAAAGAACTCAAAAAATTAGACCCCAAAAACAAGAGACCCATTTTAAAAAATGGGCAATTAAAAATCAATAGACACTTCACAAAAGAAGTACAAATGGCCAAAAAGTACATGAAAATATGTTCAGCATCTTTAGCCATTAGAGAAATGAGGATTAGTACAACACGGAGAATCCATCTTACTCCAGTAGGAATGGCTACCATCAAAAAAGCAAAAACAAATACTATAAGGTTGTGGAAAAAAAGAAAGGAACCCTTCTACATTGTTGGTAGGGATATAAACTAGTACAACTACTATGTAAATCAATATGGAGATTCCTCAAAAAATTAAAAACAGTTTCACTTGACCCAGTTATACTCTCCTGGGGATCATCTAAAAGAGTTAAAGACATCATCTTACAGAGATACATGCAAACTCATGTTTATAACAGCACAATTCACAATAGCTAAATTATAAAAGTGGCTTATATATCCATCAACAGATGAGTCAATACAAAAAATATAGTATATTTACACAGTGGAGTTCTATTCAGCAATAATGAAGAATAAACTTGAGCCATTTATAGAAAAATAGAAGATCTCGAGACAATAAGAAAAAGTAAAATAAATCAAGAAGGTTAAATATTGCATGACTTCTTTTATGTGAGAAACCCAAAATGTAAATAATTTAAATAGCAAAATAAAGGAGAGAGGATGGGAAACCATGGCAGATGGGAAGGGTCTCTGAAGAATAAAGGAAAAGAGGAGGGTGGGAGAGGAATGGGAATAAAAATGATTGAGATGTGATATGCATATGCACTAATTCCCCAAAAGGAATGTAATTACTATGTATTAGAAACATATACTAATAAAAAAATTTAGAATAAAATGGGTCAAAAACAGAAAACTAGTTTCTTTTCCACCAAATTCCCAGAATTATCCACATAAGTAGGACATTTCCTACCCAGTTACACAAGCAAAAATGTAGGAGTTATTCCAGTAAACCGTAATTCCTTTTCTATACCTTTTTATGAAATCCATTAACAAGTCTTGTTAGTATATCACAAAATAAATATCACATCCGAATAACTCAATTTTCCTACCTTCTCTGCCACCTGCTGTACCAAACCACCATCATCTCTTACCTCAACTAATTAAGTAGCTCCCAGCTAGTCTTTCTGCTTAACCACTTTAATGCATTCTCCAGATAGTACATCCGGTGATATATTTCAAATACGTAGATCAAGATGTTCAGTAGCTTAAATCCTTCAATAGTTTCCCAATATCCTTAGAATAAAACCCAAACTTCTACATGTGTCCTATAAGACCCTAAATCCTCTGGTTCCTCATCGCCTCTCCAACTTCATCTTGCGTCACATTCCTATGTTAGCTTTCTGTCACTATAATAATTACCAAAGATAATCAAGTTACAAAACAGAAAGTTTTATTTTTACTGAGTTTTAGAGGTTCCTGTTCATGATTGGTTGGTCCATTACATTTCTGGTCTGTGGTGAAGCAAAACAACTCCTGGTGGGAGTACATGTGCCACACTGTAACCACTCACTTCATGACCATAAAGGGACAGAGAGTAAGAGGCAGGGGTACCATTATTCCCTCAAGGGCCCACCCACAATGACCTGCATACCTCTCACTAGGCCCCACCTCCAAAGTTTCCACCAGTTCCCACTAGCATGAAATTGAGGACCAAGCCTTTAGCACATAGGCCTTTGGGGGACATTTCAGATCAAATCTATGGAATCCCCCTTTGCTCAAAACCCAAAGAATAGGTTATCTCTATCTTATACAAGGTGTTTCAGAGACTAGAAAAGAGGAAACATCTGCCAATAAATAAAACTAGTACGGGCCGGTGAGATGGCTCAGCGGCGTAAGCGCCTGCCTGGCAAGTGCGAGGGCCCGAGTTTGACTCCCGGTACCCACATACGAAAAAAGGGCCGGTGATATCGCTCAGCGGCACGGGCGCCTGCTGGCACGCAAGGTCCTGAGGTCGACCCCCTGGTACCCACAAAAAAAAAAAAACCTAGTACGACTTAATATCAAAACTGAGTAAGAACAAGACAAGAAAAGCACATGATAGATCACATGATAGATCAATTTCACTTGTAACTTAGAGTCATAAAATAGGTAAAAGATGAGTTTATTAAATATAATGTACATCAAATACATCCTGTCATATTCCTACACCATATTGTAAAGGTTATATACTGAAATGCAAGTTAACAATATCAGAAAATCCTTCAGAAAAATGACACCCCAGAGCATGATGCTTTGGCATGCTGGGAACTTTGAACTGAAGGTCATTGGAAGGGCATTGGGAGCAAAGTCTCTTTCTGAGCTTCTTCTACCCTTCTGCCTCCTGATCTCTCCCCCAACACACCAAAACCAGTCATAAAAACTAGAACTCCTTTTCCCCAAAGCCACACACAAAACCTAGAAATAGTACTGTAACATAACCCCACCTTTCAGTGTAAGACCTTTGTTCCAGAAAGAATCCTACCCTGTACTTGAGAAGAAGCAAGGCTGCACAGACAGCCCAAGAAGAATCTAGGCAAACGGCTTCCCCGCAGTATCTGATTCAGGGTATTTTATTGTATGAAGTCATATCTTTTTGTCCACTCACATTTCAACATGTCCATTCACCTAATTGAAGCATAAAAGCTGAGTTTCTCTAGATTGTTCTGAAGGTCCTATGACGTGTAAAACTGATTAAATAAATGTGTTATGCTTTTCTCTTATTAACCTATTCCATTAAACTTTAAGGAGCATTAGCCATGATCCTTCAGAGCAGTGAGGAAAAGCATCACACCTTTCTTTTCCTACAACATTAACAGAGAAAAAAACCCATATGATCATCTCAGCAGATGGATACATTATCCAGAACAGGTAGGCTATGCTGCAACAACAGAAAACTCTAGGATCTTAGTGGCTTTATATAAGAAAAGCCTATCTTTTACTCAAGAAAATAAATGTAATATGTATAAAATACATCATACATTACATAGAAAACAGAAAAATTACAAGCCATCTACTATTTTATACCCTTGAAATAATAGTATGGCCTGATTATGCATATAAAGCAGCAGAAAGCACTGTTTCTACTCTAGTGAAGATTCTAGTCTTCAGTCCACTTGTAAAGAATGAAGTGGCCCAGAAATGCCATCCTCTAATTATCCCTGGTAAAGCTGACTCCTAACAGGCTTTTTTCATACTTTGCCTCTCCTGCCCAAAGGCGTGTTCCCAGTGAGATAGCCTCTGCCCTAGAAATGTAAAGGCATTCAGAAACATGTTCTAAACCCTTACAGGGGAAGACATGACCTTTGGAATAACATAGAAATGTGACTGTGTGGACCAGGAGAGATACAAAGTTTCTTGATTCCACTTTCCTGAAATCCAGAGTGCAGGTATTTCATCCACCTCCACGAGGGTGGGAGGGTGAGCATGCAAGAGGAAGTAGACCAGCATGTAGCCCACTTCTGAATATTATAGCTGCATAACCTTAATTTTGCTGACCCTCAATGTCCTCATTTGAAATAGGTGGGGATCATAAAACACACCTCGTACTAAGGTCATGGAATCAGAAGTGATAACACCTTTGATCATCTGACATGGTGTCTGGCACATATGGGGACCTCACTAAAGAAGAGCTCCTTTTTCCCCTCATTTTCTTAATAAAATAGCTTTATCCATACCCGAAGTAATCTTGTTCTCTGAAGCAACTGAATTGAGAGCATGGTTAGCAAAAAGTGGCAAATGTCATTTGTCCTCTCTGCTAATACTTATACCATTAAAAGGATTTTTGGAATCTGGCACCACTTATGAATGATGCACAGATGACTCATAGCAACATTTATAAAGTTCTTTGGCCTTCTTAGGAGAAAGACATTAAATAAGTACAAGCAAAGTTCCACTCACATCATTCTTCAGTGGAAATGCCATGCTTAACCAACCACATGCAAACTCTCTAATGTGCTCTTATTTTTCTTTCTATACCATATCCCCAGGGGGTCCTTAGGTCCATATTTAGCAGTACTGTCTCTGTCACCAAAAATAACAATGGGACACCACTCAGACAACCAACATTAAAAAGGTTAGGAGACTGGACAGATATAGAACATTAGCTTCTTCCAGGAGTAGATTTGAAAAGAGACAGCAGGAAGCTCTTATGGAAACTTGCTTGAAAAGCATGGTCATCTTACCTTGATCATGAGTTGAACTTAATTACATTATAATGCCACTGTCATATTCATTTTTCTAATGTGCTATCAAGGGCAATCAGTGCCATTTAGTAATCTACAGAGCCCTTTAGTAATCCCGAATCGATTAATGCCCATTGGCATTGCAGTTAGTTTGGAGTGAATGAAAATGCACCCTTTCAGCACTCCCGGGTGAAACAGAATAAAAGGTCTTTGTACTTGAAACAGAAGTCCTCAAATGCCTGCACTTACAACCTCATTCCCAGCATAGTTGAGAAAACAGCAAAACTACTGACCACTAGTCTTTGATCAGTGTGAAGAATGCTGCTCCCTGTCCTCCATCTCTGTGTGTCCTTGTGGTGACACTTGATTTAATGGTCACATCTCGGAGTGATCCGTTTCTGTAACCAAGACATAGATACGCACCCAAGCCATTCTCTTCCAAAGAGGATGACTGGGCTAAATTTCACATCAAAAAATTACAGTTGGAAAACTGGAAAATACAAGAGAAGAATCAAAACTTGTAAGCTCATACAAAGCTTATGAGAAGAAGACAGAAATAACATAACACAAAATTCTGGGAAATCCTTCAAAACAGAAGGGTGGCCAGAATTATACAAATTCTCTTCATGAAAAACAGGGATATAAAACATCTGAGGAAAAGAATGATAGAAAAATACACATTAGGAATAAGCTGATACGAGATGTGGTTGTACTAAATAAAAAATTTATTACAATAAAGACATGTTGCCATTAATCCCCCTCAATATACTCCCCCTCACTTTGATCACACTTATCCCATCATTCTTGCCACCTTCTGAAACAGTTCTGGAAGTCCTCTTTTGTGAGTGTCTTTAGTTGTACTGTCCTGGCTGCCTTGATGTCCTGTATAGATTCAAAATGTTTACCTTTCATGATCATTTTGACTTTGGGGCACAGCCAGAAGTCACAAGGTGCCAGATCTGATGAATAAGGTAGATGAGGACACACCATAATATTTTCATGAGCTTGCCTTTCTGTCAGAAGACAGCAGCAGCATTCACTAATTTTTGATTATATGTCGTAAAGACGTGAAAGAGAACTTCCAGAACTACTTCAGAGAGTGGTAAAACAATGGGATAAGTGTGTTGGAAATGAATGGAAGTATTTTGACAGGAATTAATGGCAATGTGTCTTTTACTGCAATGTTTTTTTTAATTTAAATATTCACCATATATTTTGACCTTGCAAAATTACTTTCTTCCAAGAATAAGTTGTCTGTCTACTTTGATGAAACTGATTTTGGAACATTTTTCAACTCATGACATTTAATAAACAACACTTTGTCTTCTGAGGAAAGGGAAAAAACAAGAGACTGTTTTTATTTTTCATTTAATTTCTTGGGTCTGGTTGATAGAATCCCTTCAAAAATAATCAATACCAAAATACCAGTGCACTTAACCCTTTTGAGGGATCACAGAAAAAAGTGTAACAAACTCTGTATTCTAGTGTCACTATGAAACAATTTCTAATTTCCAAACACAATCTGAGAACAAAACTAGAACTTACACCCTTCTTAGTTCAGAAGAAGAACTGCAAATGGCTTTAAGAATACGAAAAACATGCCCTGCCTAACTGCTAAGTAAATGCAATTTAAAACTGTACTGACTACAGTGAATAGCCTCAGCCATACATCATTTTACACAAGTTCTATCTACAAGATAAATTATTTGAAGTTGAATTGTTGGAACAAGACAGATATTCCATTTTTGTAAATATTGCAAATTTCACTTCTGTAGATTGGTGTTCATATACATTGCCACTGTATTAGTCAGCTTTCCTGTTGCTGGACAAAAATAACTGACACTCACTACTTAAAGGAGAGGTTTATTTACAAGTTCAGGGAATTCAGTCCATGGTCAGCTGGCTCCAAGGCAGGAACATCATAGCAGAAGTATGTGGTGGAGCAAAGCTTCTTAGTTCACGGCAGCTGGGAAGCAGAGCAGGGGAACAGTGCTAGAGAGGAAGGCATGAGGGACCAGATATAGACCTCAGTGCCACACCTCCACGAGCCACTCAGACACACCCAGAACTGTGCTCCACCAATCTCCTAGGTAACTCCCAAACCAATCAAGTTGACAGTTAAACTTAATGGTCACATCCACCAACTTAGGTGAAAAGGTCTCTTTCACCACATTTTTGACAATTCTTTGTGTTACATAAGAAAACAGCATAGCCATGAATTCTTCTGTATAAAATGGATGTTGTCGATTTGAGTCACCCAAAGAATATGGCAGAATTATTCCAAGAAGGTAACATTAAATAAAGGGGAAAAAAAAAAAACAGGTAATATAAGAGGTAGAAATTTACACAGCCACCTAAAGCTGGTGTCAGCTAAATGACAAGGTAGAAAATTCTAGTCTGCTTTATCTTTTGTTCAGAGCCTTTCTACCAATTACAAACCAGTTGTGGACTTTTTGTAACCCTTGTAACTGCTTTGGGTCTAGTATCTTCGTTTGTTAAATGCATGAGTGTTTTAAAAGACCAGTAAGAAAGTAATCATCCAGGGGTTTTCTGTAGGTTCTAGTCCTGGCTAAATGATTGAAAGGCAATTATCACAAAATTCATTTTAAATAAGGTACATAGAGTTTAAGTCAATATACAGAATTTTGAAATTATGTATCTTGTCTAGTTGTGGGAAGACAATTTCACTAAATTGATCTCATGAGTTGAGAACTTTGAGGTATTTTCCTTGGAGTGGGAATAAGTTTGTCTCACAGTTTTTCTTCCAGTTTTCCAGAAGGCAATTATCACAAAATCATAAACAAATCCAATGAAAAGTATGCATTTGATACACCAAGTAACAGCTGATAATAAGTTCTGTATATGGGAATTGTTTCTAAGAAACTTTCATATTTAGATACCCAGCAACAACAAAACAGGTTAAAATCCAACAGTCCTCAGTCATGATGAGTTTTTCTGAACTCTCCAATAATTATCTCATTTACTCCTGGACTCCAATAACTTAAAAGCTTGAAATTCTTTTTCACAAAGCAGTAGTATTACAATCGGATGCTGACTTCAAGCCAACAACTGTTCCACTCACTTAGAACTATAGTTTTCCCTGATGAAAGAAACCAGGCAAGAATGTTTTCATTGATTAAATAGGTACAAGGGGAATGGAAAAGCAGCAGGGGCCATAAATTCACTTCTTTTCACCCAGGGGAAGTGCAACTGGGAGTCATGCAAGGCAACAAATCATGTCCAACCCCACCACTGTGTGTAGCCACAAGCCAAACTTTTCATGACCAGAGAGCAGAGAAGAGCTGGCTATACAAACACAAACACACACACACACACACAAATACAAACTCATATTTGGAGAAATGTGAAGGGCTATAGAGTACTAGAAATTCTACCATAACACTGATTTTCTTTGCACTGTGGGTTAATCAGCTTTCTATTACTATAACAAAATACCTGATATAACCAACTTTAAAAGGGGAAAGGTTTATTTTGGCTTGCAATTTAGGAGGCTTCAATTCATGGTTGATTGGCCCATTGCTTTTGGGCTTGTGGCAGGGCAGTACATCATAGTGGGAGGATGTGGAAGAGGAAGTTGCTTGCCTCATAGACCTGGGAAGTGAAAGAAGGAGGAAGGGGCTGGAGTCTCACTATTCTCTTAAAGGCATGATTCCAGTAACCTAACTTCCTCCCACGAGACCTGACCTTTCAAAGATGCTCCCAGTTGCATACCACAGGTTAGTGGCCTCTAACACGTAGACTTTAGGAAGACACTTGTCCAATCCATAGCACACTGCTTGCCATAAAGTGTCTTTAAAAGATACTGCCTCCAAGGAAGAGTTATTTATGGAAAAGGAGGAAACCTCAGTGAGCTCTCTGACAGAAGGTTTTTCCAGTTGGATTCTCATTACTTCTTTGAAGTAACGTTCTTCTTCTATCCTCAAGTTTCAAAAGACTCAGTAAGATCGATTCACTGCCTGATACTTTATGTTATCTTGGTACATTTCCTAGCTTGAGTCCCAATCAGTTGTATACATTCAGAAACAATTATGACCTTTTAATGATAATTCATAATGCAAGCAAAAGGAATGTCTTCAATATAGGCAGAATAGGGTCAATAGTCTCCTATCATTCACTCAGTGTTTGCACAACTTTAAATATTTTAATATTTAAGTTTTTTCTCTTTCAATCATGTCCATTTTCCCTGAATTTGGAATCTGAAATCACTTTTATTTGCTTTTCAGTCAACTACCTCAACTTTCATTTTCCAAATAAAACATCTCCGTGTTTTCACGGAGCCTTCAGAAAGGAAAAGGCCTTCTTAAAGACATAATCTGGACCATTTTTCACTTCAAATGAAAGGACAGAAACCAGAAGAGACCTTGAAATACTTACTTGCAAAATAATCAAGTAGAAGCACTTGAAAGGAAAAATGAAAAAAAGTACAGAAAAGAGTGGAACATATTTATGACATAAAATGATGGGTTCTAAGAAAAGAAGTAGAAGCCATGTATAGAGAAAAAAATGTATAAGAAATTTCTAAAACTGATCAAAGATATCAATGTGCAGACAAACAGCAACCTAGAATTCTGGATGCAGTAAAATCATCTTTCAGCTGAGCATAATACATTCTCCTTGGAAGGATCACAAGCTCAAGGCTGGCTTGGGTAACTTAGTGATACACAGTCTCAAAATGAAAAAAAAAAAAAAAGGCTCGGGATATAGTTCCAGTAGCAGAGAGCCCCTAGGTTCAATCTCTAATAGGGAAAAAAAAAAGACAACAAAAAAACAAATAAAACTTCCAATATGAAGGAGAAATAAAGACTCTAGCAGGTAAACAATAATTGAGGGGATTTCTCACCACTAGACCTGCTTTGATGGAAATGTTAATAGACGTTCTCCAGAGAAAAAGAAAATGGTATAGAAGAAGCACTGCAAACCACAAGCTAAATAAATCAAGACGCAAGCACCTATAGTAAAGCCTTTTAATACCAAAAGAAAAGAAAAACCTGAAAATCAAGAAAAGAAAATGACATATTACTTAAAGTGGTAACTAAATTATCAATATAAACAAGCCAGGAGACAACAGAATGACATTTCTTAAGGCGCTAAAAGAAACTAACTGCTAACTTAGAATTCTATGGCCAGTGAAAGTTTCTGTAAAGATGACTTAAATTATGACATTTTGAAAAAAACAACAACAACAACAATTCATTGTTAGGAAAGATAATAATGAAAGAAGAAATAAAGGGCACTACAAAGAGCAAAAATGTGTGTAAAAATAAATAAATATCAGAGCCAGGCATGGTGGTGCACGCCTGTAAGCCCAGTACTCTGAGAGGCTGAGTCAGAATGATTGCAGGCTTGAGCCCAGCCCAGGCAACTTGGAGACTCACTAATACCTTGTCTCAAAATTTAAAAAGTAAAAAGTAAAAAATAAAAACGAAAAAGGGCTGGAGATGCGCTCAGTGAAGCAGCCTTGTGTTCAGTCTCCAGTTCCACAAATAAATATTAGGTTTAAGAAAAAAAACAATATTTTCTGGGATTTAAAACATATGACTGGGGCCGGTGAGATGGCTCAGTGGCATAAGCGCCTGCCTGGCCAGTGCAAGGTCCTGAGTTTGACTCCCGGAACCCACATAAAAGGAAAAAAAGGGCCGGTGATTTCGCTCAGCAGCACAAGTGCTTCCTGGCAAGCGCGAGGTCCTGAGGTCAACTCCCAGTACCCACATAAAAAAAGATAAAAATAAATAAATAAGTAAAACATATGACTGCATAACTATTGGGACAGAATTAAATGACATTAAAATGTTCTAAAATTCTAGCATTGCTAGCTAAATGGTAAGAATTGCTTTTGTTGGACTTTAATAAGCCAAGGGTACATGTTGTAACCCCCAAGGTAGCCACTAACAGAATAATAAAAAAATGGATATATATCAAGCTAGTAGAGGACAAAAGGAAATAATTAAAATGTTTCATTAAGGCATTAATATTATTAATTAGTTGATATAAAAATGGAAATATAAGTAATAATGGAAGCACAAAACAGACAATTGAGATGTGTCAAGTAAGAAAAAAACATAGTATAAATCCATATATAAATAATAACAATAATAAAAATACTAAGACTATGATTATTTAACTGGGTTAGAAAGACAATAGCTCAACTATATGCTACTTATAAGAAACACACCTTAAATGTAAATATAAAAAGAAATCTAAATATGAAAATAAGAGTGGAAAAGTATTTAACATCCAAACATTAACAAAAGAAAAAGTAGTATATTTTCTTATTAATTCAAGAAAGTACACTATAAGTAAACAGCATTATTAGAGAAAAACATAACAAATTCATTAACAAATGATAAAATATAACAAACACATAAATGAAAGACTTACATTAGATTTCTCTTCAGAAGCCACATAAGCAAGAAGAGAGTGCAGTGAAAACCTTTTAAAGTGTTAAAAAGAGAAAACCCACCAACCCAGAACTCTTTATCTAGTGAAATTATCCTTTAAAGTGAAGGAGAAATAAAGACTTTCTCAAATAAACAATGACTGGGGGAAATTCTCACCAGTAGACCTGTCTTGTAATAAATGTTTAAAGAAGTTGAGAGAGAAAGAAAATGACACGAATGAAATACTCAATTTACATAAAGAAAGGGGGAGTGTTACAGAAATAAAATAAAATATTTTATTTTTCTTATTCTTAACTGACCTAACAGGTAACAGTCTGTTCAAAACAATAATAGAAAAAATGATGATTATATCTTATAGATAAGTAAAATACAGGACTGCAATGTTCTACAAGGTGGGAAGGAGGAATTGGGACTACTCTTACTTGCACTACTTGTGGAGCAGGATAATGTTACTTGGAAGTGGACTTAGGTTAGTTGTAAATGTGTATTGCACACTGTACAGCAACCAATAAGTAGGTTTTTTAAAGAACTATAATTGGGCCGGTGAGATGGCTCAGCGGCATAAGTGCCTGACTGGCAAGTGCGAGGTCCTGAGTTCGACTCCCGGAACCCACATATGAAAAAAGGCCCGGTGATATTGCTCAGTGGCACAGGCGCCTGCTGGCACGCGAGGTCCTGAGGTCGACCCCCGGTACCCACAAAAATATGTATATATATAAAAAAAGAACTATAATTGATATCCTGAGAAGAGAGAAAATTGAATTCTTTAAAATGCTAAATTAAAACCAGAAAAGATAGAAAAGTAGACAAAAAAGGGACAAAGATTATCAATAGAAAGAAGTTTCAAAATGCTAGATAATAACTCAACTATATGGATAATTATATTTAATATAAGTGGTCTAAATATATGAATCAGAA
This sequence comes from Erethizon dorsatum, assembly GCA_028451465.1. Classification (NCBI taxonomy): domain Eukaryota; kingdom Metazoa; phylum Chordata; class Mammalia; order Rodentia; family Erethizontidae; genus Erethizon; species Erethizon dorsatum. The sequence goes on from CM051830.1 coordinate 37,642,427, forward strand.
ACTACCAGAAAGCCAGTGATAGACTGTGTGCTTGGCATGCATAAGACCCTAGGTTTAATCCCCAGCACCCTTCCACATAAGGAAGGGAAAGGGAAAGAGACAAATTCCAAACATTTAAGAAGGAATACTGCTGATCTCACACAAACTCTTTCCAAGTGTAGAAAAAGAGGAAATTTTCCCAGTTTGTTTCGAATCCAACATTAGCTCAGTAACAAAATTTGAAAAAAGAGATTATTAGAAAAGAAAGTTAGGGGCAGGTGAGAGAGCTCAGCGGCATAGGCGCCTGCCTGGCAAGCGCGAGGTCCTGAGTTCGACTCCCGGAACCCACATATGGAAAAAAAGGGCCGGTGATATCGCTCAGCAGGCACGGGCGCCTGCTGGCATGCGAGGTCCTGAGTTCGACCCCCGGTACTCACAAAAAAAACAAAGGAAAGAAAAGAAAGTTAGGAGCAATGCTTCTCATGAATAGATATCAAATCTTAAACTAAATAGGTAAATAGAATCAAGTGATTCAAAATAAATAACATTTCAAACATACTGGGTTTATTACAGGAATATAAGAATGTTATAACACTCAAAGAACAATCAAGATAATTCATCATACTTAAATGAAGAAAAATTAATGACAAATTTGATAAGTTAAGAAAAACAATGAAAAACTCAATACCTATTAGAAAAAATATAATGAAAATAATAAGGAAAACTTAGAGAACTAGAAAGAAATCTTTCTTAACCTGAACAGAAATAGCTATAAAAATTCTACAGCAAACATCATTTTAATTATGAAATATTGAAATATCTTTCCTTGAGATTGAGAATGAGCCAAAGATGTTAGCATTGTAAGAAAAGCCCAAGCCAAAGCAACAAAGGGAGGGGCAGTAGATATAAAGACTGGAAAACAAGAACTACCCCTCATTATGCACAGCTAGCATGATAATACATGTAAAGACATCTGCAAACTATTTTAAATAATAAATGCATTTAGCAATATATACCTAGTATGTAAGTTGACTTCATTTCTGAGAATTGCCTCTACTCTCCAGAAGCCAATTCCAAGGCAGCATCTCCATGCTTCAACCCTGGTCTGCACAGGAAAGCTAAGGATGTCAAAGACTCAGGACCCCTTCCTCCTCCACCAGTGCCACCTTGAGAAAATGGGCCTTTTCTAACTCCCCTGGGAAACGCTGTCAAGTTGTGGGTTTGGGCTTTTATATACAAATCCATCTTAATGTTTCACATCTCTGAGCCTTCTGATGTTTTCTCAATCTTAGACCAAGGAAATTCTAGCATTTGCATTCTATTTCTTCTCAGACATTGTTATATCAGGGAATCAAGATGATATTAAAAAAAAAGGTACAATCTAGCTTCAGGCAGGTGTCTTTGCTTAAAATCTTTACCAATGTTCCAGGCCTATGAATCTTCATCAGGTTTATAACCCATCCTTTGGCACACATGTGTTTCTCCAGAACAAAATATTAAATCCTAAGTAATGGGTGAATTCTTTCCACGTCAATAAACTCACCCCTCTTCGTCCTGCCTCAGCTTCCTCATTTCCCAAGTCCAACATCCTGAACAGTACTTTTCATGCGTGTTCTCTCACTTCCTCCTGGTATATATTAATCATGCCTGCGGTTTCTTCTGGCTTGTTTTGGCTACTTTTTCGTAATGCAAAAGTTTATACTTTCCTTTTAAGGTTTTGCTGAGATCTGACTCTGTCAATTGGCCTGAAGTCAATGAGGAGTTGAAAGGATGGAACTTGGAATCTAACATTATATTGCACATGACCTCATTTGTATGAGGTTTTGTACAATTTCCAGCCAAGGAAAATCTGTTCATCTCTGGCAAGGGGAAGAAGGGTCCTTTGTCTGCCAGAAGGATTTGGGGGTAATTTATTGGTATAAGCTGTAGACTAGTTCTCCCAAATATCTCCATGCCAGAACTCAAGGTTTACTATTTTCCTATCATAGCTCTGACTTTGACATAGAAAACTTGTGGAAGCTATGCATTCTGTCTCGTTTCCAACTCAGCTACACTTATAATCCAATCCTAGATCTGAAATTTCAACAGAGTGGGCCCTCACGCTGCTGAAGGATCCCTATTTTGCGGGGGGGTGCCAGGAATCGAACTCAGGACCTTACGCTTGCCAGGCAGGCCCTTGTGCTGCTGAGCTATATCCCTGGCCCAGGGTCCCTAATTTTAATCTCTTATCTGAAATGCTTGGGACCAGAGTGTTTTGAATTTTGGATTTTTTAAGTTTTGCATATTTGCATATGCATAATGAGATATCTTGGGAATGAGACCCAAGTAAAACATGAAATTCATGTATGTTTCATACATAACTGATACACATGGCCTATTGATAATTTTATCCAATATTTTTAGGGCATCTACATTTTGACTATGACCTGTCAGGAGGTCAGGTGTGGAATTTTCTGCATTATGGCTTGATACTGCCACTCAAAGAGCTTTGGATTTTGGATTGAGGATTATCAACTTGCATCCTTTAAGTTGGCAATTAACTACTATTCTGGAGTTATATTTTTATATTTTTGCATGATTTTCAGTGCTGCACAAAATACTCAATACATTTCACAATTATTCTTGCCCTACTACCAACTTAGTGCAGCACCCAGATGGTCTCCCACGTCCTTTCCTTCCTCCTGTACCTTTGGCATGTTACGTGCCTGAAGAGTTTTGCCATCACACTTACTGAAGAAATGGACTTCTTTTTGCTGTCAGACTGTGGGAAAACCATTACCAGAACCCCTGCTGAGTGTCTGCTGTCGGTACCTGAGCTCACTGGGAAGCAGCCCAAGCAAGGGCTCTGAGCCTGTGTGCTTTATTTAGATAGGAAGCACAATCCACAAGATCAAGACTAAGGGAAACAGAAAATAGGGGAAACAAATGCAAGACTTTATATGGCCAGTTTGGTGACAGACTCCCAGAAAGCACAGTTATTTTGCTCATTCACGTGGGATGTCTCCAGGCAGGATGTTGGGATCTCTGTGTGGTAGAACAGTTGCTGTGAAGAAGAAAGGAGAATTCCATCCCTGCTGATCTTCTTCGTTTTTTGCCTCTTAGGAGTCAAGTTTCACCACCTGGGATGTTTACATCTCCATACCCTGAGCATTCTGATCCTTTTCTCGATCTTAGACTAAGGAAATTCTGGCATTTCCATTTTATTTTTTCTCAGACATTGTCATATCTTAGATTCAAGAAGTTATCAAAAAAGTAAAAAGAAGTACAATCTAGCTTTAGACAGGTGTTTTAAGAACCTGTTGGGATAGGCAATCTCATATCTGGACACTTCATCTGAGTCCAGAAGTGATAGAAAAATCAGAGCCTCTGGACCCATTCAGGCCAGGCTTGGAGGCCAGAAGTGGAGTGACTTCCGGTGTGCTGGGGACAATGGAAACTGTGAGAGCCTGGTCCAGCCTGGACTGGCTGAGACTGCCAGCAGGGCTGATAGTCAAGACTCCAGCAGTTGGGGTTCTCCATTAAGAACATGGCCAAGTAGGAGACAGGATTAGCTAAGCAGATCTGGGGATACACAAAAAATTGGGACTGACATATTTACCATTTAGACATCTGCCTAATGAACATTTTCACAGGAATAGACCTGCAATTGGCATATCCTAAACTGAACTCATTATTTGTACTCAAGTATATCCCTCTTCCCACTGTGCTCCCTACCCAAGTGACTACCACCACCATTTACTTATTCACGAGATGCAAAATAGGGGCTGCTTATCTCAGTTCTCTGTTGCCTGTAACCTCTACATCAAACCAGTTCCCATATCAATCTAACTTCTACCTCCTTAATTTTGCAACCCGCTCCCTCCACAGTGTCACTTCCACTTCCCTTCAAGTGTGTGTTTCTTGCCTTTGATAATTACAACAAGACAATGATAAAATAATATCTTATCAGGTCTCATTGTTTTCATTCCTGCTTCCATTTAATTCATTCCCCACGTGAAGAGGCAGTGGAAGGAGGGCATGGATTAAAGGCACACACTCGAGTCAGATTCCATTCAGTTTGAATCTAGCTCCTCTACTTATTGGTAGGTAACCTGGGTGAGTTAATTAACCTGTCTTTATTTCAGTTTCCTGCTGCCTTTAATATTCAGGCAAAGGCAGCTAGAAAAGTTCTCTAAAGGGAAAGAGTATGACCCTTAATTAGATCCAGCTTCCGATCACTGAGGATCAAAGCGTTTAAGGGATAAAATATTGTTTTAGTTTTGCTGTCTCCATGAGAAAGAGGTGTTGGTCACAGTGCTCTCCTGTGAAAGTTTTAAGAAGGCCAATCACATGGGCATTGTCTGTGTGGTAAAAAGTGCTGTTTTTCATAGACTTCTGCAGGATACTAATGTGATTGCCTATTTTTGAGTCAGGTTCTCTCTAAGACCTAGGCATTACTGACACAATCCATTGAAAAGTGGCAAATCCAAATGCTTTTATTAACTTTTAGTGCCATCATTTGTGCTATAAGTGCCTGGTTTAGAAGGCATACAAATGGCAAGAACAAATGAAGGGTATTTTCAAAATTGAAGTCACTTTAGAATGCATTTTATTTAAGAGATTTGTAGGAGAAAAGAATTTTAAAAAGGCATGTTGAAGGAGCTGAGTAACTGCCTGGGTACTGGCTCTAACAAATGTGGCCAATAAAATGGCTAGCACCAAGATTATAGTAGGGAAGGTCATGATTTAGAGACATACACTGACAAAGATGAGGAATCCTAGAGGTGATTTACACTGAACCCTTTATTTTACATAAGAAATTGTATCAGGGAAAAGGGCCAATGGTTCCTAGTTTAGCCATGCATCTGTCCCCTAGAACTGCCATGACAAATCACCACAGAAATTTATTCTTACACAGTTTTGGAGCCTAGAAGTGTGAAATCAAAGGGTCAGTAGGGCCACATTTTCCCTGAAGAGTTTAAGGATGAATTTTTCCTTGTCTCTTCCAGTTTTTGGTGACCACAGGCATTCTGTGGCTTGTGGCCATATCACTCCCATCGCTGCCTCTGTCTCCACATGACTTTTCCTTCTATGGATCTCTCTATGTCCTCTACTCAGTTTATAAGGACACCAGTCATTGAATTTGGAGCTCATGCTAGATACAAAATGATTTCATATTGCGATCTTTAACTGTGAACTTTATCTGCAAAGATCCTATTTTCAAATAAGGTCACCTTCTGAGATATGAATTCTAGGGGAAAACACTACTCAAATCTCTGCAGAGTACACAAGCTCCTCCTCCAGCACTATTTATGGATCTGAGGGAGCATGTATGGACCCTGCACCTCTCCCAGTACCTTAGGCCAGAGGTGGCAAACCTATGACACATGTGCCACAGCAGGCTGTATCATTGAAAGCTAAAAAAATTCACCATCACTGCCTTAGGCCATAATTCATGCATAAATGTTAAGTCAGACTACCCAAATTCGAAGTACATTGACCCCAAGAAGTAATTTTTTTTTTTTTTTGTAGTTCTGGGGATTGAACTCAGGGCCTTCACACTGAGCTACACCCCCAGTCTTTTCATAAAAGTATTGTTATTTTGAGACAGGATTCTGTTAAGTTACTAAATTACCTACTTTGAGCTCAAATTTCCAACCTTCCTGACTTAGCCTTCCAGAGTGCTGAGATGCCAAGTGTGTGCCACCACACCTGGCTAAGTAAGTCATTTCTAAACCTCATTTTCTTTAGTTACAACATGGTGAATATACTATTGTCTTCCTTCTGGGGTGCTTATAAGTTTCAGTGAGGATAAAATGAGATAGCCTAGGGACAGCACTTAGCTCCAGTGCACGACTGCTGGCAAGGCTCAATAAACATTAGCTACTAATCAATCAAAGCCATCACTGACACTTTGGAAGGATTTACATAGTGTACAAAACAAAACAATCATTTTCAAGGCTTTGTGGCAAGTGCCACGTGGCAGCTAGTTAGTTATTCCCAACCAGGTCATTCATTCATTCTACCTTGTCATGGGAAAAGATCTGGCCTTCATACCAATACTTTCAGTGCAGCTTTTTTTGTCAGCTCCAACCTAATCTATCTGGCTATTGTTAGTTTTTTTGGACCAGATTTATATTTGGAGACAAAACTCTAGTATCTGGACCAAGGAATAGATGAGTAGAAATGTGTGAAGATGCCCAAAGTAATTATTTCCAGAGCCTGGGCTTTAAAAGCTGGTATTTCTCAGGAATTTCTCCATCTCTGAGTTGAGTGGCAAGGTCTTCTGGAAAAACTAGCAGGGAAAGAAGCTGGGATTGAGACCAGAAGGACAGGGGATGCCTAGGGTGAATCCAGTAGTGGCAGTTTGAGGCCCAGTGGTGATCTCTTAAAGAAAGACACAAGACTCCGTCAAGATCAGGTGATACCCACTGAATCCTGGACTTGGATGCACTGACTCTAGTGGACAGTGTGGGTCATTCCTGATCTGCCTTTATAGCAAAAGCACTCATTCTGCCAGCCCTTGGGAAATCTGCTGAAGCTAAACACAACCACCTAGCCCAAAGCCACACATTCTCCCTGGATGCAGCTTACATCCAGTGTGAGCTCCTGGAGGAAGAACATAAAGTCTTAGCCCTTGCCATGGGCAGAACAAGTGTGGAGGACCATGCCAACCAGAGCCCCTATAGGAGATGAGGCTTCCATTGCAGCTACACAGCAGGTCTTGCTTCCTCCCTTTCCCACAGGAGTTGATCCTGAGATCAGCCCAGTACAACTGACATGTAAACTACCATCTCATTCTGACACCTATCTTCACAAAACACCTGAGAGGCAGGCTGTTTTTCAACCTCATTTTATAGATGAGAAAATTGAGCCTCAGAGATCAAACTTTCCAAAGACATACAGCTAGTGAGTGGCAATGTTTGCCTGTAAACCCAAGTATGTGCAGCCCCAAAGCCCTTGGTCATTTCATCCCAATCTCTGCCTTCAATGAGTCACTAGTAATAAAATACAGATTTTAACATCCTCAAGTGGAAAAAGTGGGACTATAACCACACTGTTATATGGGTAAGATTCCCTTTATGCTCTCCCTGGCTTGCTCAAAACCCTGTTATTATGGCTGTGGTTCTTTTTCACGTTATCGCATTCAATACTGGTTACTAAATGTTTGTTTTCTTTTATTAGCCCACTGTATGCTTAGGAGCAGGCTCCAGTTTCCTGGTAGTGTTTGCCTAGCTCCTTCTAAGCTTGAACCATCTGTTCCTGTCCTGGTGGATGGCATTTTCCCCCCAAAGATTTCCCTGCTTTGTATTTTATAAAGGAAGCTGGCCTAAGTAATCCACTATTCCCCTCTTTCTCCTCCTCCTCCTCCTCCTCCTCCTCCTCCTCCTCCTTTTCTTCCTCTTCTCCCATGAAAAGAAAACTGAGAAGAAGCCTTAAGGAATGACACAGTGGCTATCTCCATGCCCTCGAAATTATGTCGTGATATTAGCAGGAAATGTATCATGTTTGGATTGAGAACTGTGAACAATGTTCTGCACTTCACAAAAGGGGACATTTAAATGACCAGGAAACATATGAAAAAATGTTTATAATCATCAGTCATCGTATAAATGGAAATTAAAAGCACAAAGAAATGTAGCTGCACAATCACTGTAATGGTAAAAATTAAAAACACTGAAGAAATTACATGTTACTGTGGTTATAGAGCAACTGGAACACTTCTGTGCTGGTGATGGGAATGTAAATTGGTAAAAATCCCTTTGGAAAATTGGTCACATATTCTAAAGCTGAATATGGGCCTATTCTATTATTCGGAAATTACTATTTGCCCAAGATATATAAGCGTAAGTCACTTAAACATGCATACGACAGTGTTTGTCGTCAGATTACTGTAATAACCTTAAACCTGGGTTTCTTGACCCTAGCATTATTGGGGAGTGGGATTGAATAGTTGTGGGCTTTCCTGTGCTTTGTAGGATGATTAGCAATATCTTGGCTTCTACTCCCAACTCATAACAACCAAAATATTTCCAGATATTGCCAATGACCCCTGGGGCAGAAAAATCATCCATAATTGAAAGTCACTGCCCTGAATTAAAAACAATTCAAATAGCTATTGTTATGATTTAAATATGGTTTGTGTCTCCCTAAAAGTTTGTATGTTGGGAACTTGGTCCTCAAGGTGGTGATATTGGGAGATGGCTGGAACTTTAGGAGGTGGAGCCTAGTGGAAGGTTCATGGGTCATTGTGGGCATGCCATGGAAGTTAGCTCTCATGAGACCAAACAATTTGGTTGACAGTTCCAGCTGAGCTCTCATCTATCCTACAGCCAACATCATCTGCCAGACACATGAGAGCCATCTTGGATGGGCAGCCACTCAAGCTGCATGTGACCATAGCTGATGTCTGATACAACAGCACGAGAAATGCTAAGTGAGAATAGTGTCACCCAACTCCTCCAGAATTATTGATCCATAAAATCGCAAGGAAAACAAAATGGTTGTTATAGGCTCCTACTTCAGAGATTATATTTTTATGCACAAATTGTAACCAGAACAGGAACAATCACAATTTCCTTCTAAAGACAGCAGTTTGGTCCAGTTGAGCTCAACCAGCAGGCATTGAATCCCTACCATGCAGCAGACACTGTACCAGGAGCTGGAGGTCAGAGATGATAAAGTCATGGTCTCTGCCTAGTGGGGAGTTAGCCATGTTTTGAACAGTAAAGTGCAAGAATGGATGTAGTAAGATCACAAGCAAAAGAGAGGTATAAATGAGGAGGTGGTTGGCTGTTTCCTAGAGCCATCACTATGCAGCGGCTTTGGAGTTGTTCAGCCTAGGTACAAATTCCAACATTAATGCTACTTAACACTACGATCTGGCACATACTGCCTGATATCAAGCTTAGTGTGTCCTTCTCACAGACGGAGTTTCCTTGGTGTGATATTTACCCCTTCCCAACAAAAAAGCATCTTCAACTAATTGGTGATTCTGTGACCTGTGGTGGGCATGTGCACCAAGCCCTTCCTCTTTCTGTTTCCTTTGGATTCTGGCTGCAACAGGACCCTGGAATTTGCTCTGGCTGTGCAGCCTGTTGGTAGAAGTCTGCCCCCTACAGTTCAGAGGCCAAAACTGCAGGGAAATAACCTGGTTTATATCTGGGTAAACTGGCCTAACTCATTAGAACCCCTGATGCCCGTAGATGTACGTCATATGCTAAATAACAGCTTTATCAATGACAAAACTGACACATGTTTACCATATGCCTCCTTTCTTTACTTTTTTTTTAATCAACTCAATATTCATGCAGGGCGCAAAATACTTTGTTCTACATCTATCGTATTGAGCCAGAAATCTGAGAACAAGACTAAAATAACTTGGCATGAGTTTTTAGTCTAAGCCAAGATTTAGGAATTTGGATTTCAGTAAGAACATAGTCTTGACCCTGATGACCTAAAGAAGCACCATGAACCCAGAGGTTTTTCTTACAACTCTGCACTTACTTAGCTTTATCTGTCTTTGTCAAGGTTTGTAGGTTAGGCCTTAGTCACAGCCCTGTGGGAGTTTTTACCTTGGTGGTTCACATCTGCTTGTGGCAGCTTTGTCCACAATGATCTGCTTTTCTATAGAGCTTTGTATTTACTAGAACTTTGGAGAACTGTGGGACTGCCCCACCAAAAGTATTATGTGTCATGGCATGCTGGTCACCTCAGCTTGACCCTAAACTAGAAGGTATGATTTCTCTAAGCAGATGTAGCTAAGAAGTGCACTTTAGAATAAAGAAAACCTTTTCATATATAAGTGTTTTAGGCATTTGTAGACAGAAAAAAAAATAACTACTTCTTTTAAATTTCAAGGCAGCTGCATTCTAGGTGTGCTGAAACACTAGGGAACTTTTACGTCTAAATTATTAGTGCCAAGTCTAGGTGCACAGTGCTAGAGCCACTGCACAATTTCATTCTGCTTTTATAGCCAAGGAACAAATAGTGAATGAATGGCTTTGAATATGTAGTTTATCCAAAGGTTGAAGGTTTTTTAAATACTGGAGAGGTGGCTGTATGAATTTCAAGGACATGTATGGACCTGAGAGTTTTAGAGAAAGAAAAAGGCAGATAAAGCTGTTAAAGTGTTACAAAGACAAGAAATGATTCTAAAAGGAAAAGACAAACAACAAAGGTGTATCCCACTCTTGTAGGAAAGTAGCACAGAAGAAAATGCTCTTAGACCCTCAGATATTGAGGTAAAACAGCAAAAAATCTAGTCTTTGCTAAGTTCCAAAATTTGGAAATTACCCACAGTAGCTTCACCACTGGAAACAAAAGTGGAAGGTGTGAAAAACTGTTCCGTGGTGAGTGGGTTTCACAAGTTTAGGCAACTCTTTAGGGAAAGGAATGGCCTCAGTCATATAGCATGTGGCTAGAAGACATCCCAAAGAGATCGTGGAGTTCAGGCCACGGGGCAGAGCCCATCCCCAGGTCAACACTGCCCAGAAGCATGGGCTTTCTAAAAATGAAGGCATATGGAGCAAAATGAATAGCAACAGAATCTCAGACAGGACCCAGCTCCTTGGTAGTCATCCCTGCAAATTTTTTGACTTTGCATAAATATAGCAATGCCTCAAATGTTACTTAAATGTTATATGGAAAAGTGAAATTACCTTGTCCGCATTAATTATGCCCTGTGGCTGTAATAATGAGAGGGAAGTTATATTCTTTGGTTAACATTTTATCATTAAAGTGTGATAACGTCAGCCAGTCTCATGCAGAAATTAAGAAAGTCTGTTTGGAGATGAGGCTGGATGTGATTTGGGACAGCAAACAGAACAGGGAATAGAATATACTCTTCCCTTGGAGGAGAATTGCTTCCAGATCCTTCTTGCAGACACCAAATTCTCAGAAGCTCGAGCCCTTTATATAAAATGGTGTACACACACATTGTCTTGACTACTTATAATAGCTAATATAATTTAAATGCTATGTAAATAATTGTCATGTTGTATTGTTTGGGAAATAATGACAAGAAAAAGTCTGTTTAGTACTGATACAACAATCATAAGCCTAAAACATGCTAAGTATGTAGTCCATGGTTGTACAGCTTGCAGATACAGGTGGCTGGCTGTGCAGAACAGAGAATGAGTTTGCTGTCTTAGAGTGTGGACTTAGAGTTAATTTCATTAATGGTTTGTTCTGATTCATTTCAAACTTCTTTGAAGGTAAACTGTAAACAGTTAATCTGGGATCCTCGAAGGGTATAAAAAGAGACAATGAGGAAAGCAAGGCTGCCCTGAAAAGTCACTGACTTTCTTCCCAGAGGTGGTTAAGTCCAGTGGGCTTTAAAAATATAGAAAGCTAAGGAAAGCTTGTGAACGAGTACTACTTCTCATCCCTTGGCATCTTCTCCCTGTGGAGGGAACTCACCGGTGGGTTACTCCTGGCCTCTTACTCACCAAGCAAGGGTGGTGAGTGTGGAGTGAGAAACTGGAAATGTGTAGTCCAGGACCAACTTTTTTCTATTTTTCTTTGGGATAGGGGTTCTCCAGGAGCCATTTCTTCCCTGTGTTCTGCCAGGAAGTGGGAGGGATCAGAAGGTGGAGTCTTAGTCATTTTTCTCATTGTTGGGTAAAATATCCTCCACCCACAAGGTAAGGAGGAAAGGTTTATTTTAGTTCAGTTTATATAGGTTTCAGTCCACAGTGAGCTGGCTCCAAAGCAGGGCAGTGTGGCGGAGGAGTATCACAGAGGGGAAACAGTCCATGGCATGCAGGCAGAAGGCAGCATTTCTTCTGCTTTCCCTTTTATTCCCTATAGGCTACGTGTCTATCATTTGGTGCCACCCACACCCAGGATGGGGCTTCCATGTTAAACCAATCAGTGGACTAATCCAGCTATCACACCCATAGTCCAGTATCACACAACCATGATCCAGACACCTCCTATAAGGCCCACCTACGAGTGTATGAGGCTTTCGGGGACATCTACAGTAGATGTAAGCCTTAACAGGTGGTGATCCACCACTGTACATGGTTGAAGAAACAAATCTGCTGGGTCCCCAGCCATGATGGGTAACCAGCTACAGGAAATCAAAAGGGGAGAGCAAGAAAGCTATATTCCAGCCAGCTCCTAAGGAATTTTCCTGAAAGCCACACCCAAGCCATGCCAGCAGCAGCCCCTCATTGCAAGGAAAGCTGAGAAACATAGTTTGTTACCTGAGTATAGTGACACCCCAAACAAAACTGGGTTCTTACTGGGGACCATAGGAGAATGCATGTTGGATGAGCAGCTAGCTCTCTACCAAGGAACCCTCAGTAGAATCCACTGAGGGAGATTTCAAGACAGCTTTTGCTTCCTTAATAAAATAGAAAATGTGTAGGCCACATAGCCCTTTGCCCTTCTCTGATCTTACTGTAGCCTTGAATGTGGAGTGATGCCCAGGGAATGGCTCTTATGTAACATTCAGTAATGGGCACGAGGCAAAAGGATAAATGGCAAATGAGTCACAGTTTCCAGCCTTGTCATTGTCAAGTTATTGAGCCAACACTAACAGCTACTTATCTCCAGTGGTCTTATTATGTGAAAAGTCCTGTTTGTGAAGTCACATGTTCTGCTGCCTACAGGCAAATATTCATAACTATTATAAATTCAAAGTATTGGTCTTTTCCTTTTGTGTTTACGTTTGTGTGTGTGTGCATGTGTGTGCTGGTGGAATAGTGTCCAAAAGGTATAGCTGTCTCATTTATACCTCATGGAAATCATAGGAAGTTTACGAGATAATATCAATATAAAAGTTTTACTGAAGATCAGAAAGGTCCCTAGAATTCATTTAATCTATTTCCATGACAGTAATATCTACATTTTCTAAAGAAAATATCCTCCTCTTCAGACTTCTTATTTTTTTAAGACAGGGTCTCACTATGTAGCCCTATCTGGCCATGAACTCATGGTGATCCTCCTGCCTCAGCCTCCCAGGTGCTGGGATTACAGGCGTGCGCCACCACACCCAGCTTGGACATTTTGTATCATCTCAAAACCTATATATATATATTTGTGATCAGAGAGTTTTTCATCTTTAATTAGCATCTTGCTGAATTATAAGTCATTTTCCTCTGTCCTGGCCTCAGCAAATACTGCGAACAGATGTTACCCCTCCCTTGAACAAAATCTGATCTCTCCTCAATGACTGTAATTAAGTGTCACTCCAGCCTTCTCTTCTGGCAAAATTCACTCAACTCATTAAAGCACAGGCCTTGGAGGGCTCACATTTCAACCTTTTTGGTCGTCACTGTCATGCTGGTCTGGACCCCTTTCAAAGCCTCCATATTTTACTTCTGCAACTTGTCAGATGCCAGAAAGAAATATGAAAAATAAAGGGCTGGCAAGTTCCCGGAACTGGGGGAGAACCACTTCAAGCTCCTCTCATGATATTCTAACCTTGAAAATATTCCTCGCTTGTTAACATTTCTCATAAGGTTATATGTGTCTTCTTTGTTATAGACAATTCTGACTGTTCGCTGAATTCCTCTGGGGAACTTTAAAAGCACATTGGTACCCTGGGCCCACTCACAAAGATCCTGATTTCAGTGGAGTAGGATGGGTTTCAGCACTGACACTTTCTTAAAGTTCTCCAGATGCTTCTAATGCATATCCAGGTTCCAGAATAAGTGAGCTGTTCCCTCTCAGCTATTGTTTAAATTTCATCATTGTCTGTCTCTTGCTCTTGCTCTGTGAATTTTCTTATAATCCATTAGGAACTTGCTTCCCATGACTTTACCCTGTCTATATATAATTTTACTCAGTTCTTCCCTACCAGAGTAAAACCAACAACAAAGCAAACCATTAAAGAAAAAAAGAAAGAAAGAAAGAAAGAAAGAAAGAAAGAAAGAAAGAAAGAAAGAAAGAAAGAAAGAAAAAAGAAAGAAAGAAAGAAAGAAAGAAAGAAAGAAAGAAAGAAAGAAAGAAAGAAAGAAAGAAAGAAAGGAAGAAGAGTTAGCCTTCTGTTCTGAAAACTCTTCTAGTTATCCCATCTTTTTTCCTTCATAGCCAAACACTATAGTTTGGATGTTTGTCCCCACCGAAACTCATGATGGAATTTAATTGCCATTGTAACGGTATTAAGAAATGGGTCTTTTGTCCTTCCACTTCCTGCCACATGAAGACAAAGTGCTGCTCCCCTCCAGAGGCGCAGCGTCTGTGGTCCTGTGTGATGTCAGAGTTGCCAGCCCTGCCTGGATCTTGAACTCCCAGCCCCCAGAACTGTGAGCCTGTAAGTTTTTGTTATTTGTAAATTATCTTTGGTATTCTGTGATAGTGGCACAACATGGCCTAAGACCTACAACTACTCTTTCTTCAGCTCCCATTTATTCCGCAGTAATTCAGCCGGTTTTCTACACTCCATCCACTCACCTGTGCTGGAAGCTATGAGTCGTCAAGGTGACGAATCTAAGCACTGCTCGTTTTGCTTTACCTCATTTCTCCGCCACAGTTGGTATTATTTTCTACCTCTCTGAAACACTTCCTTCCCTTGCTTTTTTTTTTCTTTTTTGTGGGTACCGGGGGTCGACCTCAGGACCTCGCGCGCCCGCAGGCGCCCGTGCCGCTGAGCGATATCACCGGCCCCTTTTTCGTATGTGGGTTCCGGGAGTCGAACTCGGGCCCTCGCGCTTGCCGGGCAGGCGCTTAAGCCGCTGAGCCATCTCACCGGCCTCCCTTCCCTTGCTTTAAAATCACACTCTTTACCTATCAGTCTCCTCCACTGGGTCCTTTGTTCAACTATCTTCAAAATGTCAGTGTACCCCAGGCAGCATCCTTGCTTTCCTCTAAAATTTCTAAATACTCTCCCTGAATAATCCCAGTCTTTCTCTGTCTACAATACTATCGCTAATGTGTTATAAGGACATCTCAGTCCCAGTTTCCTGAGCTCCACACTCATGCAGCTAACTGCTTCTTGGCACTGTAATATCTGGCCATAATTTCAAACTTGATGTCTACACAATGGAATTGTTTTCCCCTCCTCAAGCCACCCATTTGCTACTTATTTTATAGTTTTTAATTAATTTCCTCATCTTTATTATTGGAACCACTGATTACCCAGATACCCAAAGCAAAAGCTCAAGAATCATTTGTAGCCTTCATTGGTAGACTCCTCTGGTATTCTGGACATTACATTTCATTAATTCTTTTCCTAGAGCATATCTTGAAATTTTCTTTCAATACTCATGCCTTAGTCTAAAACCTTAATTCCAAATAGAGATAGAGATAGCCATAGACAGAGATAGAGATAGAGATAGATTCTCTGATTTGTCTCCTTCCTATCTAGGGTCCCTATACTCCAGTTCCACTCAGATGCTAGAATTATCTTTATAAAATAGGAATTTGATTAAATTACTCTCAATGTGAAATACTCCAACTGCTCTTAACCTCATGCAATACACCATGAATTTATCCATTTAGGAACATTTGTGATTTGTTTTCTTATGTTTTTATTTTTACCTTCTTCCCCTCTCCTTGGTACAATGAAATCTTTTGGAGTTTTATAAACAAGTCATGTTTTTATATCTTGGCACATATTTATTATTCCTTTGCTAGGAATATCACTAACAACCCCTCCTTCTCACAAATTCTTCCTCATCTTTTACGGATGGTAAGTTCTATGATGACTTTCTTTTTATTTTTTTTGTTAGCATACATTCTTTGTGCCATTTCAATACATGCATATGATATGTACTGATTAAATCCTGACTTTACTCATCACCCCACAACAATCCTTCCCAACCTCTAGTAATACTACCTGCATTCAGGTCTACTTTTTGTATGTAAATGGAAAGATACCGGGTATTGAACCCACGGAGTACGTTTTCAGCTTTTTGTATTGCGAGACAAAGCCCCAGTAAGATACCCAGTCTGGCCTCCAATTTAGGATCTTCTTGCCTCAGTCTTCCAAATAGCTGAGATTATAGGCATGTACCACCATGCCTGGATGTTTCTTTTAATTTCCACATATGAGAAAGAATATGTGCTACTTGCCTTCTGTTTATTTATTTATTTTTTTTTCACTTAGGATACTGTCTTCAGTTCTATCCATTTAACTGCAAATGACAGGACTTTGGTCTTCTTTAGGCTGAATAATATTCCTTTAGAAATATATACCATATTTTCTTTATCCATTCATTCACCAGTTGGCACCTTGGTTAGTTCCATACCTTGGCTATTGTGAGTAACGCAGAATTTAACATGGCTGTGTGGGTATCTCTTTCATATGCTGATTTTGTTTACATTGGGTATCTAGGTAGCTGAATCATATAGTGGACCTATTTTTACTTTTTGAGGAACTTCCATACCATTCCCCACAAGGGTTTTACTAATTTATATTCCCACTAATACTAGCATTCCTTTTTCTCCCCATTTCATCAGCATTTGTTCTTATCTCCATTGTGTTTCAGCCCTCAGCACAGTATCTGTAAGATGGTGGGTGTGCAATGAGTACTTACCATGTGTAACCTTTCCTGCTCACCCATCTTCCACTTTAGGCAGAGTCATATCTAACAGCTATGGTCTCACATAACAATCATCCCACTAGATTTTAATTGTTTGTTTGAATGCCCTATTGAACCATGAGCTCTTCGAAGGAAGAGAATGCACTGTGCTTGCTTTTGTATTCTTATTACTCAGCAATGTCTGATCAGCATAGCAGATAAGTTTCTTAACTTATTCATAGAAGTGGCAAGACAGATGGATTGTATTGAGAACTTGAATGTGCAACTTTCAAAAATATGTATATATAAACATTAAACTGTATTTTTAGTGTATATATAATAGGCTTGAGTGTATATATAATAGGCTTGAGTATATACATAATAGAAAGGTGTAAATTTTTTACAAAAAGAAAACTACAGGATAAATTTTCACTTACATGTAATGGATATGAGAACAGAAGATTTCTGGTAATCTCAGAACATGTACAACAAATCATCTTTATTTTTTGTTTGAGAGCTTAGTTCCCCGAACGACCATTCTCATGCAGAAGTAAATCAGCCTAGTTCTCGATATCTATATGGAGCAAGGTTGGTAGATAGTTTCTGGAGTCAGAATTCCAGGATTTGAATCCAGACTTTACTATTTAATAGTTTATAGGATGTCAATACCTACCTTTTAATTTCTGTTAAACTGTGATGATTAATTTTGTATGTCAACTTGACTAGCCCATGAAGTACCTTGATATTTGGCTGAACATTGCTCTGATTGTGAGGGTGTTCTTTGATGAGATTACATTTAAATCAGTAGACTGAGTAAAACAGAATGCTCTCTGTGTGATGGTTAATCTTGTCTGGTTGATTGGTTTGGTTTAACAATGCCCAGGGGATTAGAAAAGTACACTTCTGGGTGTGGGCTGGCCATGTAAGGGTATGACCTTGGAGACTATTTTTGGTCCCTGGCCACTTCCTTTCTGACTCTTCCTCTGCTCTCTGCTATCTGGAAGCCATGAGTTGAGTGCTTTCTTTGACCATGCCCTTCCACCTGCTGCTTCTGCCTTGGAGCCAGTCAACCATGAACTGAAACCTCTGAAACAGTGAGCCAAAACTAAATCATTTCCTTCTTCAAGTTGTCAGGCATTTTGTCCCATCAACAGAAATATGACTAAAAGAAATATGACTCCATGATGTGTGTGGGCCTTATCCACTCAGCTGAAGGTCTGAATAGAACAAAATAGTAGAGTATGGGCAATTCCTTCTGTCTAACCTCCTTCAAGCTGAGACACTGGGCATTTTCCTACCTTCAAAGGGAACTAAAACATCGGCTCTTCCTGAGTCTCTAGCCTGCCATGTTTTGGCTTTCTTGGAGCTTTGGTTTAATCATATGAGCAACTCTTGCAGTATATATATATATATATATATATATATATATATATATATTATATAAATATATAATATTTATACATATTTATGTCATATCTATTTATATTCTATCATCTATCATCTATCATCTATCTATCATCTATCTATCATTTTTCTGGAGAACCCTGCTACCATAAAAGCAAAAGCATGGTGTAACAGGGATGGGAAGATTGTTCCCATTTTCATACGCCATTTTTTTTTCTCAGAAGATTAAAGAGAGATGGAGAATTACAAAAGCTAACAATGCTACTTAAAGTGAAGGTTCCAATTATTTTTATTCATGCCAGGAGGGAAGACTGTATTCTGCTTGATCTGAGTAAATCCAGTATCAGTGCTTTCAATTTCAGGCATTCCAAATTTAGGTACACTTGGGGCTTGGAAGACTGCTGTGTCTGAAAGTGCTTCTTTCTTTGTAATTTCTTACAATGAAAGACTAGAAACCAGGGAAATATTAGAGAGATCAACAAAATGATTTCGATTTTTATCTAGGTAACTAACATGTTGCTTTTCTTGTGCAGGATTCAGTTATACCTTCATTAAACAAGGAGACTCTATTTTTAATATCTCATCTCATCGTTAGAAATGCAATTAGCAAATTTTTTAAAAATATGGAAGGCAAATAAATGTCTCCCCAGACTGTAGAGAACCCAACAGGCTTAACTGTGAGTGTTTGGGAAGCCTGACTGATGGCTAAGTTCAGTTTCCCTCTCATGTGACAAAAATATAAACACGGCATACCTGGACAACTCCTCTGGATAGCTGGCACCCACACCTAAACCCAGACTGCATAGTCCCCGAATGACTCTTCTCACACAGGTTCTGTAACCAGAGAGAAGAACAGATGGCCCATGATGTTAATGTCTGCACATCAACTCATACCTGCCTCTACATAGGATGTCAAGAAGATGAAGGAAATGTCCTGTGGACTCTTCCACCTATGAGCTCCAATTTGTACCAAGTGACAATTACCAGAATGTAGCTGAGCCAAAGTGGGGTGTACCTCACTGGACACAAATCCTAGTCTGCCCAGAGACAGCACCACAGGCAGAAGAGAAGGAAGGATGAAAGGCAAATTACAGATCTAGTTGGCTCTATCTATATCTATCTATCTATCATCTATCTATCTATTTATCTATTCCAGAAAAATAAAAGCTCTGGAGGTTCTGCCAATAGATTTGTACTTTTACCTCATTGATCAGAGGCTCATAAGGCCATTCCTAGGTACAAGGAAGTCTGGGAAGCAGGCACTAATAATGCCACTTCAAAGAGCTTCTTCACTAAATGAGAAGAGAACGATTTTGGGTAGACAGCCACATCTGTCACAGTTGACCTTTGGCCACCTAACATATGCAGACACCCTTGTTTTCTGGTAGAATATGCTCGGCACTGGTTCCCAAGACCACAACCCCAAAGCCTAATTTAGTTGCTTCCTTCAGCTGTTCAGAGTCTCCAGGTGCAGCTCTTCCATCAGATCTAGGTGGAACTTCACCTAGGCAAATGCCTGCTTAACTGAAAGATAAATTCTCTTTCCCAAGCACACTCAATATTTAATGATTGATAAACAAGAAGTAGGATAAGTGGAATTTTAACTCCTGTGATCACTGGGATATGGTTTGAGAGTGTCCTCCAAGGCTTTGTGTACTGAAATTGAATTCCTATTGTGAAGCATCAAGAGGGTGGAAACTTAATCTGACTATGGTGTTCAGATGTGTGGGCTTTGTGGAGTACCCATAATGGAATGCTGATGGCTTTGTAAGAAAAGGGATAGATACCAAAAGATACAGACACACATGCGTGCTCTCTGTCTCTTGCCACATGATGCCCTGTGTGGCCTTGGGACTCATCAGATATAAGCCCTTCAGCACTGTGAGCTAAATAAATCTCTTTTCTTCATAAAGTTCTCAGGCTCAGGGAATTCACTATAGTAATGCAAAATGCAGAAGGCAAAAAAAAAAAGGAAAGCAGATAGTAGAGACAGTGCCAGAGTTAATACCAAGCACTACTGGGCAGGAAAGCTCAGGACTCCTGTACTGTCTGACTAGGACCTGACCCTCGGTTACCCATTCTCAGGGTCTGTCCCTGGGAGATTCTTCCTTGTCTGTTGTCATCCATAATCATATATGAAGCAGGTATTGTAGAGCATTTCCTTTTGGGACCACAAAAATTTGGGCCCACTCTCTATTATTCTGAACTTGGGGTAAGGAATGGCATTAGAGGTTTAACAATTAAGGGTTCCTAGCCTTTGGCAATACAGTTCTTCTAAAACGTAACAGAATTTTCAAGTTTGGAATAATTGCTCTTGGTAAATGGATTCCATATATGAATAACCACAGGTAACCTAGTAAGGCCTACAGATCAGGAGGAAACATTTACCTACTGATTTCTGGCTTTTGCCTAGTCTTCTACAACTTACTGGCTAACGCCTTGAGGTCATTCAAAATAATGATGGGGAGATGTCAAGTATAATGCAAATTTGTATTTTTCTAAAGAATGCTTAACAAGACTGGAAGGGAAAATTCTAAGATATCAACCTATTAAGCCTACAGACTTGCTGTCACTCTCCTTGCCCACTCAATTTGGTAAGAATAAATTTCTTTTTAAAACTCTGCAGTATAGCCGGTGAGATGGCTCAGCGGCTTAAGCGCCTGCCCGGCAAGCGCGAGGGCCCGAGTTCGACTCCCGGAACCCACATACGAAAAAGGGGCCGGTGATATCGCTCAGCGGCACGGGCACCTCCTGGTGCGCGAGGTCCTGAGGTCGACCCCCCGGTACCCACAAAAAAAAAGAAAAAAATAAAAAAAATAAAATAAAATAAAAAAAACTCTGCAGTACCCAAAATAAAAGATTCTCAGTCAATTTAGAAAGCAGGCTGCAGGTAAAGAATATGTCCCTCTTTTCTGCTTGAAGACTGGCTAACTCTAGTCTGAGTACAGATTTCTCTTCAGAAAGAAAAAAAATCTGTAACCATACGCTAGGGTTTTGAATTTTTTCCTATTACTTATTCTAATAGCAAAGCTGCCGTGGCACATGTTCTGCATCCCAAAGAACAGCAGGTGACAACCTGACCAAATGTTTGGCTGCCATATCAGGGCCAACAGATTTGCAGCCTGAAATATCCGAGACCTCACTGTCCAAAGCTCCAGCTCCTCCACTCAGCCAATTCCACATTTTAGAATCTTACTTGCAGGACCCTGTTGCAGGAAGAAAATTCTATGTCCAGTGGCAGGCGTTCAGTTGCAGAAACTGAGTAAATCAACAGAAACACAGTTGCTCATAACCGAGACCATAGAAAAGAGTTGTGGATGCAGACTTGCTGGTAGGAACACAAGCATTTCTCAGGCTAGAATCACGCCAACCTTTGTGAAGAGCATCTGAAGCACATGATCTAATTTGTTCCTCACAATAACACTACGTGACAGGTGGTGTGTTCATATTCCCATTGTAAAGATGCGTAAACTGAGGCTCAGAGCCCAGGTGATCTGCTCAAATTCACCCATTTGTGAAATAATGAAACTGAGATTTGAACCCAGAACTGAGCTGACTCATTTTAGTCACTCAATCCTAGGGCAAAAGTGTACCACAGGGGATCAAAAGGAGAATTACTGTGCAATTCAGGGTGCCCATTGCCAAATCACAGCGCTGACATAATGCTTACATTGTAGAAAACAGACAAGTCTTCCACACCCACAAAATGGAGCCAGCAGTAGCTCACTGCGAGTCACGGTCACGTGCGATGCCACCGCAGAACCTGTGGTATTTTTTTTATCTCAGCGGACGGCTTAAGATGTAAACATTATCAGAAAATAATGAGTCAGGTTTCCTGAGCCATATGCTTCATTGCTGAGCCAAGACTGCGGCATCACTGCCAGATGCTCCTGCAAGCCCCGAAGTCACCACAGGAAGATTTGGCTTTTGGGCCTGAAATACTGTCCGGGATCTCAGATGCCTGCCGGGGGCGGTTGACAAGACTCCTACAGGTAAGCCCTGCGGGTTTTCTTACTCGCTTCCCTCTCAGAGAAGGCGCTAGGGAGCATTTCCCTCAAAATGGGGTAAAAAGGTGAAAAAGAGAGGTGGTGTCTTCTTCCTGACAAGAGTGATTAATTTGGTCTGCAGTTGCTGCTGGTTTTCATGTAACAGGTGCATCCGGCCACATAGGGATGTATCACTGCCTGGCCCCATGTTCTCTGTCTGCTACAGTCAGAAGCTGATTTAGCTAAAGGTAATACTGTTAAGGGCTGGACCACACTGTAAATTTTTATCTAGTCAGTAGATGATAAACACTGAGAAGGGAAGGGGGGGAGGATTATTCCACAGTCTTTCAGGTAGTGATGGTGACTTTGCCATTTGGGTTTTTTTTTTTTTTAATGACAAAAAACAATAAAAACTGATACAAAATTTCAAAACAAGATAGTAGGAGAGTAACAATGGTTAATACATTGTGTATTGTTATCTTCAAAGTAGTTGCTCATATTACAAGATATAGGCATGAAAAATTGATCAAACAATATAAGCACAAACCATTCTTTTCAGTAAACTAAGAGAAATTAGTAATATAACTATCTTAACTATCTTGTATATATATGTATATTTTTTTCCTTTTCCCTTCCTTTTTTCCTCCTTCCTCCATCCCAGTTTCTCTTACCTTTGAACAGTTTCTTCCCATTTCACAATATCTATTGTACACTCTGGATCTTATTTGCTCTTTCAGCTTCTTACACTAGGGAGACAATACAATGTTCACACATGTGAATCAATTTATTTCACTTATGAGTATGGTCTCAAGTTGCATCCATTTACCTATAAAAGTCTCAAGTTTACCCTTCTTAATAGCTGAGTAGTACTCCATCATATAAAACTACCACATCTTTTTTTATCCATTCCTCAGTTGATGGGGATTTGGGTTGTTTCCAAGATTTACAAATTGCGCTGCTATAAACATGGGTGCACATATATCACTGTGGTATGATGTTTTTAATTCTTCTGGGAAGATACCCAGAAGGGGAATACCTGGCTGTAATGGGACCTCTAATCCTAGTTTTTTGAGGAATCTCCACACTGATTTCCACAGTGGTTGTATCAGTCTACACTCCCACCAACAGTGGGGAAGGGTTCCTTCTTCCCCAGAGCCTCTCCAGTATTTATTGGTTGATTTCTCAATGATAGCCATTCTTTTTTAGAGTGAGATAGAATCTCAGTGTTGTTTTAATTTGCATCTCTCAAATAACTGATGATGTTGAACATTTTTTTATATATTTATTTTCCATTTGTATTTCTTCATCTGAGAAGTGTGTATTCATCTCAGATGCCCATTTTTGGATTGGGTCTTTGAATTTTGGGGGTCCGATTTTTTTCAATGCTTTATATGTTCTACATAGAAGTACTTTGTCTGAGGAACAGTTGGCTAAAATTTTCTCCCATTCTGTGGGTTGTCTTTTCACTTTGTTGGTGATTTCTTTTGATGTGCAAAAGCTTTTTAATAAGATGAAATCCCAGTTGTTGATTCTTTGAAGTACTTCCCACGCAGTTTTGGTTTTGTTCATGAACTCTCTGCCTATGCCTATGTCTTCAAGATTTCTACCTACTTTCTCTTCTAGTAGATTCAGTGTTTCTGTTTTAATATTTAATTCTTTGATCCATTTTGACTTTTGTTTAGTGTATGGTGATAGACATGGTTCTAGTTTTCATCTTTAGCATGTAGACAGCCAGTATTTGCAGCACCATTTATTAAAGAGGCTATCTTTCTTCCAGTGAACATGTTTGGCCCATTTGTCAAAGATAAGGTGGCTGAGTGTGTCTGTAGCATATCTAAATCTCTAATCTGTTCCACTGATCCTCAGGTCTGTTTTTTGCCAGTATCATGCTGATTTTGTCACAGTAGCTTTGTAGTATAATTTCAAGTCAGAGATCATGATGCCTCCTCCTTGCCTTTGTTGTCCAGAATTGCTTTTGCTATTCTAGGTCTCTTCTGTTTCCAAATGAATTTTAGGAATGTTTTCTCTAGTTCTGTGATGTATACTAATGGTATTTTGATTGGGATTGCATTAAATCTGTATAACAATTTTGGTAGTATGGCCATTTTCACTATGTTGTTTCTTCCAATCCATGAGCAAGGGATATCTTTCCATTTTCTGATATCCTCTTCCATCTCCTTTTTCAAAGTACTGTAATTTTCAATGGATAGATATTTTACTTCCTTTGTTAGACTGACTCCTAGGTATTTCGTTTTTTGGATATTATTGTGAAGGGTAAGGTTTCCCTAAATATTCTCTCAGTGAGTTCGTTGTTTGTGTAAAGAAATGCTACTGATTTTTGAGTGTTGACTTTGTATCCAGCTACGATACTGAATTTGGTTATTAAATCTAGAAGTCTTTGGTAGAGTTTTTTGTTTGTTTGTTTTTGTTTTTGTTTTTTTGTGGGTACTGGGGGTCGACCTCAGGACCTTGCGCGCCAGCAGGCACCCGTGCCACTGAGGGATATCACCGGCCCTTTATTTCATATGTGGGTTCCAGGGATCAAACTCAGGCCCTCGCACTTGCCAGGCAGGCACTTATGTTGCTGAGCCATCTCACCGGCCCTGGTAGAGTTTTTGGAGTCTTCTATGTAGAGTATCATGTCATCTGTAAATAATGATAATTTAACTTCTTCCTTTCCTATCCTTATTCCTTTTATTTTTCTCTCATCTAATTGCACTAGCTAATGGTTCTAGAACTATATTGAATAAGAGTGATGATAGTGGACATCTTTTTCTTGTTCCTCATTTTAGAGTAAAAGCCTTCAGTTTTTGACCATTTAGTAGGATGTTGGCTGTTGGTTTGTCATAGCTGGCTTTTTATCAGATTGAGGTAAAGACCATCTATTCCGACTTTCTGTAGGATTTTTATCATGAATGAGTGCTGAACTTTGTCAAAAACTTTTTCTGCACCTATTGAGATGATCATGTGATTTTTTTGTCTTTGGTCCTGTTAATATGGTGTATTACGTTTATCGATTTGCATAAGTTGAACCATTCCTGTGTTCCTGGGATGAATCCCACTTGGTCATGGTGTATAATCTTCTTGATGATTTGCTGTATTCTGTTTGCTAGTATCTTATTGAGGATTTTTGCATCTATGTTCATTAGGGAGATTGGCCTGTAATTCTCTTTTTTGGTTGGGTCTTTCTCTGGTTTTGGTATCAGGGTAATACTTGCCTCCAGGAATAAGTTAGGGAGGATTGCTTCCCTTTCAATTGCATTGAAGAGTTTGAGGAGTATTGGCATTAAATCATCTCTAAATTTCTTGTAGAATTCAGCAGTGAGTCCATCAGGACCTGGGCTTTTCTTTGTTGGTAAGCTTTTAATTACATTTTCAATCTCATTAACTGATATTGGGTTATTCAGAACTTTTATATCTTCTTGCTTCAACTTTGGTAATTCATACATATCTAAGAATCTGTCCATTTCTTCTGTGTTTTCCATCCTACGAGAGTAAAGATTTTGGAAGTAAGTATTGATGATCTTCTGTATTTCCATAGGATCTCTAGTGACTTCACCCTTTTCATTCCTCAGTGAATGAATTTGAGTCTTTTCTTTCCTTTTTTTTTGATAAGGTTGGCTAGGGTTTTATCAATTTTATTTATTCTTTCAAAGAACCAACTCTTTGATTCATTAATTCTTCATATTGTTTTCTTAGTCTCAATTGCATTAATTTCTGCTCTGATCTTTATAATTTCCTCCCTTGTATGGACTTTGGCCTTGACTTGCTCTTCTTTTTCTAGAAGCTTTAGGTACAGCATTAGGTTGTTTATTTGCACTCGTTCTGTTTTCCTGATGTGAGAATTCACCACTATAAATTTCCCTGTTAGGACTGCTTTCATTGTGCCACAGGTTCCAGTATGTTGTATCTGCATTTTTGTTTCATTGTAGATATTGTTTAATTCCTTCTTTAATTTCATCTGTGACCCATTGGTTGTTTAGGAGGGTGTTATTTAATTTCCATGTGTTTATGGAATTTTTGTGGTTTCTTTTGCCATTAATTTCCAATTTCATTGCACTATGGTCAGATAATATGCATGGGATACTTTCAATTCCTTTGCATTTACTTAAGCATGTTCTGTGCACTATTTTAGAGAATACGGTCTATTTTAGAGAATGTCCCATGTGCAGCTAAGAAGAATCTGTATTCTGATGATGTTGGGTGGAACACTGTGAAAACATCTACTAAGTCCATTTGTTCACAGGTTTGGTTCAGTTCTGACGGTTCTTTGCTGATTTTCTGTCTAGTTGATCTATCTCTTCATGACAATGGGGTAATAAGTTCTCCCACTACAACTGTGTTATTGCTTATTTGATTTTTCATGTCTATTAATAATTGTCTTGTACAGTTGGGTGCTCCCATATTTGATGCATACATATTTATGATTGTTATCTCTTCCTCTTGAAGTTTTCCCCCCTAACAAGTATGTAGAGACCTTCTTTATCCCTTTTGATCATTCTTGGTTTGACGTTCACACTGTCTGCAAACAGAATAGCTACCCCTGCTTTTTTCTCAGTTCCTGTTTCATGGAAGATTGTTTTCCATCTTTTGACTTTGTCTATGAATTTCTTTTTGAGTTAAATGTGTTTCTTGTGCACAGCATATTGTTGGATCTTACTTCTTGATCCATTCTGCCAGTCTGTTTCTTTTGATTGGTGAATCGAGGCCATTTACATTGATGGTTATAACTGATATGCTTGTCTATGTCATGATATTTTCCTGCTGTTGGTTTCCTGCTTTTCCCCTCTGTTTAATTGGTTGCCATGCCTGGTGGTTTCTTTCTGTTGTTGTTCTTGGAATTGTGATCATTTTTAATCTCTGTCTAGAATATCTTTCAGTACTCTTTGCCGGGTTGGTTTGGTGGTCATAAATTTCTTCAGTTGTTCTTTGTCATGGAAGTATCTTATTTCTCCATTAATTTTGATAGTTTTGCAGGGTACATCAATCTGGGTTGGAAGTTGTTTTCTTCCAGGACTTGCAATACTTCATTCCAAACTCTTCTTGAATTGAGGGTTTGTGTTGAGAACTCTGCCATGATTCTGACGGGCTTTCCTTTATAGGTGATCTGTTTCTTTTCTCTAACAACTTTTAATATTCTGTTCTCGTGCTGAATTTCTGGAATCTTGATTATTATATGTCTTGGTGTAGTTTTATCATGGTCATGGCTGTTTGGAGTTCTGCATGCTTCATTTATTTGTATGTCAAATTCTTTATCCACCCTTGGGAAGTTTTCTGCCATTATTTCTGTGAAGAGGTTTTTTTGGTTTTTTTTTTTTTTTTAATGGCATTTGTGCTGTCTCCAGCTTTCTCACTGACCCCAATCAATCTTATGTTATTCTTCTTTGCTTCATCTTGTAGCTGTTAGATTGATTTTTCATGGTCTCTTGTTATTTTTAAGATATCTTTCGGGCCGGTGAGATAGTTCAGCAGCATAAGCGCCTGCCTGGCAAGAGTGAGGTCCTGAGTTTGATTCCCGGTACCCACAAAAAAAAAAAAAAAAAAAAAAAAAAAAGACATCTTTCCTTTCATGATCACTAGCTGCAATTCTGTCTTCAAGATCTAAAATTCTATCCTCTCTGTTCAATCTGTTGCATATACTTTCAATGAGGTTTTAATCTCTTGGATTTCTCTTTGGATCTGTTTCATGGATTCCATTTCTTTCTTATGTTGGGCATTTTTTTTTTTTTTGTGGGTACCGGGGGGTCGACCTCAGGACCTAGCGCCAACCGGCGCCCGTGCCGCTGAGCAATATCAATGGCCCCTTTTTTCGTATGTGGGATCCGGGAGTCGAACTCGGGCCCTCGCGCTTGCCAGGCAGGCGCGTAGGCCGCTGAGCCATCTCACCGGCCCCCCTAGGGCATTTTTTGTTTCCATCAGTTTTCTAAGCTCATCTGTTCTTTTATCTGTGTCTTCTCTAATATCTTTGATTTGAACCATCATTTCTTTTTCTACCTGAGAGATTATTTTCTCTATAGCTTTTTCCATTTGTTTTTTCACTTCTGTTACTACAATTTCAGAAAGTTCCAGTGTTTGACTTCCAATTTCGTCTATCTCATTGACTTCTGGGCCTGTCCTGGGTAGGCTGCGTATCTGGGGTTGCATTTTGCTTCTGCGTCTTGTCATTTTCTATTTTCTCTTTTTTATTTTATTTTGTTCTCTATGTTGATGCTTGGTGATTTCTTATGATAGATAGCTTTATCACTAGTATTGAGCTTCCCTAGGAGATGTCTGTTCTGCGGGGATGTCCTCTAGATGTAGGTGCTTCTTTATAGCTATCCCAAAAACCTACCTTCCCAATTTGTGATGGATGCAAAGTTACTATTCGGCTCAGCACCCAATCTTTTGGTGCGGGGCTGTGGTGATGATGATTATGACCCCATACAATCATAGTGTTATCATACAGGGGAGAAAAACTGATTATAACATGTATGACATCCTGGCTAAAGTAGTACAGTTAGTAACAACAATAGTTTCAAGTACAGCTTAACTACTGACAAATAATGGTAACCATTAACCTGCTACCTGCAACCACAGAAGCAAACTCTAAAGTTGTATAACAAAATCAAACATATACCATGTGCTTGTATGCAGTGATTTTCCCCTTAGTGGAGTGATTGTACCCTTCTGCAGGGGCCGAGGGAGTTATGATGGGTAGGGGACAGGATAAAGTGATGAATGAGGTCAAATACAATAGAGTCAAGGCTGGAGGTCAAAGGATGATCACCTGAGTTTTGCAAAACTGGAGGACACAGGAGGGAAAGAATGAAATAGAATGCAAAGGAGTAATCAGAAAGGGCAGAGACCATGTTTACTCACTTGAAAGTTTAAATTTAAAAAGTAGTTGAGGAAGGAGAGAAAGAGGATCAATTGAAGAAAATGAAAATGAAAGGTAAGAAACATAAACAGTGAAAAAAGAAGGAAGAAAGAGGAGAATGAAAAAGAAAAGAAGAAAGGAAAAGGAGACCAGAGAAAGAGAGAAGAGGGGAGAAAAAAAGCCCCCAAACAAAAATAACCACAAAATACAAAATAAAACAAGACGACATCCAACTAGACAGGAAAGGGATAGCCAGTCAAACAAACGAGGGAGAATAAAAGTAGTAAAATACCTCTGGTGTTTACAGTTCTGTGATGGTGTCCATGTCAGATGCCAGAAACGTGCTGGGTATGGAGCTGATCTTGGCCTCTGGATGTGGGAGTTGGGATTGGTCTTCTCTTGGTGGAGTTCTCCAGAGCCCTACCTGCTTCAGACACTTCCGCATTGCTGGTCTTGCTGGTTACCCTGCCTTCCAAAGGCGTGTGTGCACCCGCGCACCCCACCCGGCTGTCCTGGGTCTCAGGGGGTTCCGGTGGGTCCGCCCACCAAAGGCGGGTCACCATTTGGTTTTCTGAGAGCCCTGAAATGTGAACTGGTTTTTATTCATTATAACACCAAAATCTAGAGTTGGATAGAACTGGAAATGTACGGATTGTTGTGTAAAATAGTTATTTGAACAATGTTTTTATGCTGTATGTATACATAAGGAGGTAGATAGATGACAGATATAAATAGAATTATATGTTAGATAGAAATATTTATCATATGAATGTTTATATATGTAGTGCCTGATAGGGATAGGTGTCCCCCAGAGGTCCATGTGTTAAAGGCTTGGTCTTCAGACCATGATGCTAGAAGGAGGTGATGGAGCGTTTAGGAGGTAGAGGTTAGTGGGAATTCTTCCCACTATTGGGAGCATCCCTTGAAGGGGATATTGGGAGCCCAACACTTGTTTTTCCTCTCTTTCTGTTGTATCCCACCCAGAGGTGAAAATTTTTACTATACACTATCACTGTGATGTGCTGCCTCTCCACAGGCCCAAAGCACTGGGGACAACTGATCATGGGCTGAAATCTCCAAAACTATGAGCCAAAATCAACCTTATCTCCTTATACCGATTATCTCAGGTGTTTGTTAAAGTAATGGGATGCTGACTTACACAAGAGAAATCTATACATATATAGATAACATTTACACACCAAAAATATACACACAGTCAAAGAAAATAGAACAGGCATTTTAAAAATTCACTCTCTAAAAGCTGTCCCTCTTGGAGGAGACAGAAAAGTGCTTCTCTCTCTCCTCTCTCTCTCTCTCTCTCTCTCTCTCTTTCTCTCTCTCTCTTTCTGTCTTTCTCTCGCTCTCTTCAACTCCCTCTCTTTGGTGCAATGATTGCCTGTGGTTTCTGTGGCACTAATTTTTATCTTCTTGGAACTCCCATTCCCAATGGTGTTATCATGTCATTTTCCAGTGCTAATAGGAGTGAAAAGTACAGCTCAGGT
This sequence comes from Erethizon dorsatum, assembly GCA_028451465.1. NCBI lineage: Eukaryota > Metazoa > Chordata > Mammalia > Rodentia > Erethizontidae > Erethizon > Erethizon dorsatum. Next base: position 37,672,605 of record CM051830.1, read on the forward strand.
ACAACTACACCTCTCTGTCTATATTACTTGTATCCATAAATGGGAATATGTCAACTGTGAATAGTTAATGGATTAGATAATATTTTTAACTGCATAAAAAGCTTACCTCTTGAAGTAACTAGTTATGAATCTTGGTAAAATGATCAGTTATCAACTTATTATTCAATATGAGTTTCTATGTGCTGGATTTATTCATAAATCTTCCAAATATGTGCTACTCCTGCAAGTCTGAATCCTAAAGGTGATTTTACAAGATCAGTATGAGCACAGAAAGTCACCAAAAGTGAAAGGTAACTCCAGACTATTCTGTGTCTAAAAATGTGAGGATTTCTAAACTTCTGTCTGATATGTTCCTTAATATCAGTGCAGTAAGGAGAGGTAGTCAATGTTCTGGTCATATTCGGTTAGTTCTCTAGAGCCATGTTGTAGGTTAAAATGTTAGAGAATGTCCTAAACAAGGGTCTTGTAAGAAAGTTCCCATTACAGTGATATGACCATTCAAGTTTGAGGTCCTTGAGCCCAGAGAGTATGCCTGCCCATATTTATATTTTAGTTCCCAGCCTGGTGATTTAAACTCAGTAGGTGCTCAGTAAACATAGTTTTAATTTATATTTAATTAATATAAATAAAACTCATGGATTAGACAAGAAGGAAAGATCATGAAAGCAATAAATATAGCTGTATGAGAGTAGGAATGTCTTGCTTCATTGTTTAAATTCTACACTGAAGTAAAGAAAATGTTTGGCCCAAAAGAGCACAAGACAGCAGCAAATTGACACATTTATTTGGAAGCTATCCCATTCAGCATGTGTTGGACTCTTTAAGTGAAAATAGACAAAAGAGAAGAAAAGCAGAGAATACAAGAATCAGTCGACAGGTGTTAAAAGACTCACATAACTGATGGCATAGGCTCAGAAAATATGAATTAGGTCCAAAGCCTTTTTATTTATTTATTTATTGAACACATACTTTGGAATTTGAAGTTTTATGTTGAACTACAAATGGAATCTTTTAGACCACATTCCATTTCTGAAACTGAAATCTTTCCACAAGATAGAGAAAAGAAATGTACATGCAAGAAAATAAACAAGAATAAAGCTGAAGTCATAAGATTCCCAAATCAGAAGATCCACTCTCCTTTTCTAATCACTGTTCTATCCCTTGGGTCATATGTCCATCTCTATATTAATTTTTAGAATTAACTTAGGCAGCTCTTAGTGGTTCATCTTGGCATGATTTTGCCATGATTTTGATTAGATATGGTGAGCACACAACCATAAACTAGATGTTTAAACTATTTCAGTCATTCTCATCACAATAATCTTTTAAACTTGAGCCAGACATTTGCTCAAACACCCTCAGTGGATCCCTTTTTCAGTAAAGCAAAATGAAAAGCCCTTCCGATGACCTTCACATGCCTGTGTCTGTGCACCACTCCCTCTCCCTGACATCAGCTCATTGCCCTCCAGTCACTTTGCTATCCTAGAAGATTCTTCCACCAGCCAGCTGCCCTCTTGCCTCCTTCAAATCTTTACCTTTCTAATGCTATCTTCTCAATCACCACTCTATTTTAAAATACTGCCTCCCTACCCACAGCAAATGCAAATTGACCTTTCTCTGCTTTCTCTTCTGTTCATTTATTGCCTCTAACTATACCATAAACTATACTTATTATTATGTTTATTATTTCCTATATTTCACCCATTAGAAATGAGCTTTATAAAAAAATAGATCTTTATAGTTTTAACTGATGTTTTCCAAATACTTAGAACACTGTCTGACACATAGATAGTATTCAATAAATACTTGTTGAATCACTGCATGAAAAAGGAAAGAATAAATTCAATATTTATTATCATTTATTAAGTGGTATCAGAAAAATAATATGATACACGAATGAATTATAACTGATCTTCAAGACACTGGGCTTTATGTCTATATTTTTTAATTCCATGTCGTAACGATTCAATGGAGAGAAAAAGAACAGGCTTGGGAATCACGTACAACTATGTTCAAATTATAATTTTGCTCCTTATTAGCTATAAAAAAGTGAGGTAAATTTCCATGAGCTTTAATTATCTTCTTTGACAAATGGCAGGGTTGTAAATATTCAATGAACAACTAGCACATTTGCTGGCACAATAACACATGATACAGTGAGTTTCTCCATGTTTTCTTTCTCAACCTGCATCAGGCCCCACATTTTAGGGACAGCGGGGATGCGGAAGACACTTGCAAAGAGCCAGAGTGAGTTCCCAACCCTCTGTGCAAGGAAATTATGAAGGAGACTGAGGGAAGGCAAAAAGGCACTTATCTCTTGCTCTGTAGCCCTTCAGTGTGGACACTCGAGAATGAGACTAGACAATGATAGCGCCTTCTACCCAGGCATGTGGTGAAAGGAGTAGGGACCATACATGGGCAGAGCAGTGGAGGTGAATGCTGGCCAGAGCCAAGGAAACCTCAAGACCACTGCAACAAAGTGAAAACAACCTGAGCCTGGAGTCAGAAGCCAAGTGCTAAGTCGAAAGATAAGAGAGGTGAAGGGATCAAGCACTGTAAGTTTGGACGTGGCAAGAGGAAAGAGAGAAGGACCATGTGGGTGGCCCTGTTGTCATGTCCTGCAGCTGGACTGGGAGGACAGGATGCATGTGGTGCCCCTGGAAGCGGGATGGCCAAGTCTGTTAAAAAGTCCTGCAGAGAATGGGCAGCAGGACTTATGGCCATGTCGCACCCCTCTCTGGGAGTCAGCAGTCTGCCCTGGTACCCTCCTCGCATATCTACAGACAGCTTCCAGGTTGGGAAAACCGGAAAAAGAGGCAGGACTGGGAACCATTAATTCTCTTCTTCCTTAGATCAGAAAGATTATTATTTCACACTCTGAGGCCAGAAGGAAAATGAAAGTGAAAATATGATATTTTTAAAAAATAGAGTAAGTTTGAGCCAATTCTCCACTGTTTCCATGGATGCAATGAGCCATCAACAGCATGGCACTAAACAGCTGTTTATGAATAAATGCTCTTGGAATGTAAGCCATGCCCACCCCCTCTCAGACAGCCCTTCCAGCACCCAACCTCTCCACTTCCCCACGAGGAGTGGTCATGACCACACGTTGCACTGGCTTGACTGAAAGGATTTCTCAGTCACAGTCACTATAAAACCAGGCATCATTTAGCAAGCTGAAAATGGGACTCGAAGGAAACAGCATTCTCTCCTGGAACCACAGGGCCTAGAATCGGGTTCTCTTTTTTTGCAAGGTCAGAAACTTGATTTTATAGAGTCTCTTGAGATGTCTTATGTCTACTAAAAAAGATTACAAAACAAACAAAAGCAGACTTTCAGATTGGAAGGAATCTTAATAATCACCGGTGTCAGTAATCCACAAAGAATGCTCCATGAAACACTAGTTTCTCTGGATGTTAATAATTTTCCCTTTGGGGAAAAATATGAATGATGAAGTAAGTTTAGGAAACACTAGGAGAAATAATATTAAGCACAGTTTACTGCAATATTCACGATCTATCATACTAATAGTCTGTATGAATCAAAAAGAGAATCTCAAAGTATGAAGTACTATATCTCCAAAAACTTAGCCATAAAATCATCTTTATATTGAGCATCTTTTTTTCTTAGCAGTCTTTATGTATGTGCGTGTATTTTAGATTTACAGAAAATTTGCATAGAAAGAATAGAGTTCCTGGGGCTCGGCCTGGGGCACACACCTGTAATCCTAGCACTCAGGAGGCTGAGGCAAGAGGATCACTGCAAATTTGAGGCCAGCCTGGGCTATAAAGTGAGTTCAAGCCCAGCCTGAACTGCATAGTGAAACTCTGTCTCAAAAAGTCAAAAAAAAAAAAAAAAAAGTAGAGTTCCCATATACTTCTTAACCTTCCACACTTACCCAGTTGACCTTATAATTAACATTTTGCATTAGTGTGGTATAATTGTTACAATTGATGAGCCAATATTGATGCATTATTGTTAATTAAAAGTCCAAAGTGTATATTACAGTTCCCTCTTTGGGGTTTTACAAATATATAATGATAATGTACCCACCATTACAGCATCATACAGAGCAACCTTAGCCAAAGTTAACCTCTCCTCCTTTATATTGTGGGTGTCACATATTTTGTCCCAGTGAGGGGAAGCCTGACCAACACACATTCCATCACACAGATGTACCCCCCACATTATTCATTCAGCCATTGAAGACTCTGTTGGTTGCTCTTAAGTTTTGGTAATTATGAATAAAATGGCAGTAACATTTATATGCAGGTTTTTATGTGGATAAAAAATTTCAATTCATTTGGGTAAATACCTAGGAAAGCAATTGCTGGATCATATGATAAGAATAGGTTTAGTTTATTAAAAACCTGCCAAACTGTCTTCCCAAGTGGCTGTACTGCTTTGCATTTCCAAAAGCAATGAATGAGAGTCCCCGTTGCTACATTTCCTCACCAGCATTTGATGTTAGCTTTTTAGATTTCGACACTCCAATAAGTTACTAGTAGCATTTCATTGATATCCTGGTTTACAATTTCCTAATAAAATAAGTTCTTTTCATAAGCTAATTTGCCATCTGTGTATCTCATCTAGTGAAAAGATCTATTGTTCATTTTTTACTTGGTTTGTTTATTTTCTTGAGTTTTAAGAATTATTTGTATATTTTGGATACAATTCTTTATCAAATGGATATTTTACAAATATTCCTTCCCAATCTGTTACTTGTTTCATTTTCTGAATAGTCTTTCACAAGGTGGGAGGTTTTAATTTTAATGAAATCCAACTTATCCGTTTTTTCATTTATGAATCATGCCTTTAGTGTTTATCTAAAAAGTCACTGCCAAACCCAACATAACCTAGCTTTCTTGTATATTGTCTTCCAAGAGTATTATCCTCTTTATGTTACATTTGGATCTATGATTCATTTAAGATGGTTTTTGTGAAAAGTGTAAGGTTCGTGTCTAGATTCACTTGCTTTGCACGTGCATGTCCGGGTCTAACAACCTGAGCATTTTACTAAGATTTTCATTCCAAGGCACAGTTGGGAAATGCTTACCTCATCTCAAGCTGTAATTGTGCACGTGAAGAAATTGTTTTTCTTCACAGAGAAGGTCATTGATTTTGTCAAAGTCACACACTGATGTTAGCTAAATTAAGATTGAACACTGATCTGCAAAACAGAAACTAATTCTAATTTCAAATGAAAACTATCTTTCAGTGACCAATGTATTTGCATCTGTTGCCTGTTATCTTCCAAGCTGGTAGGGTTTTCCACACAGATAAAATAATCAGATGGTGCATGTAGATTGCGTTGTAACCTGAATTTTTTCTCTACTTTAGCCTATTTTTCCAGTGACAGAAATTGTCATATCTCTCAGAGACAATTTTTCTGTAGCCATCACACACACACACACACACACACACATTTTGTTTCATTCATCCTAGATTATACATGCCACAATACTTTCATGTCCCCTGAGGCATAGTACTGATATATCCAACATTTGGTTCAATGCATTTTTACTAAACTCCTGTTCTTTGGCAGCCATTATGGAGGAATGGGAATTTTTTTTTTTTTATAAATGTTTCAGAGATTCCTTTATGCCTTGGTAAGCCTTTGGAAGCTTTCATGATTTTTTCTACATTTAGATACAGAGAGTTAATATGTTTAATTTACATCTACTTCCCTGACACTGCACCCCAGTTATAGGAGTCAGTACTATTGGCAACATGATGATCCCTAGGGACTGTCAAGAGTCAGCCTTCTATTGGCTCTAATCACTTCCCCCAGATAAATATCTTTATGAAATCTATGAAAGTAATAGCACAAAGTCTCATTCTAGTTCATTCTATATTCACGGAAAGCAGGTAATATAAAATATCCTAAAACTACTCCTTCTCCTTATTCCTTTTGAGATTTTCAAATAGGTAAAGATGGAACTACAACTGAGTACTTCAGAGAGGGCATTGCCCCTGGATGAATTCACCTACGTCATCTCTAGAATAAATCACCTTTATAAAGTGAGACCTTGCTGCCTCTCAGAGCACAGCATTGAATTACTGACTCTGCGGGGCATCACCTGAGGGGGCTAATTACTTCTCCCAAAAACCAATTATCTTACCACATCACAAAGTATTTTACTTTAAGAATTAGATGTTTTAGATTGAGTGGGTAAAAATTCCACTATTTATATGGAAGTTTCTATCATTTACAGATAAAATTTATAGGAAAAGTAGGTCATCTAGAGAGATATATACAACAGAACGCTTTTAACTTTTTACCACTGACAATAAAAGTTCAGTAAAAAGGAACAAAACTCACCAAATTTAGGAACAATGACATGAATATCAGCTTTAACAAATTAGGAACTGGAGAAAAAAAAATCTGGAATGCATTAACACAAAAACCTGCACATAGTTCGTGCTTAAAATGTGTGATTTGAAATTGAATTGACTTCAGTTAATTCATGGTTGATTTATCTAATGAGACATTTATTTGAAACTGTACCTCTTTGAAGAGTTATAGTTTAGATACCAGAAGTCTATAAATTCTAGCTTATTTTATTAAATTTGTGTTAATATTGATTTCTATAAACCTTGTTATTATGAAAATAGTCTAGCATAAATAAAAGTAGAAGCCATAGTAGGATGGACTCCATTATGAATCAGACAGCTTCAACAATTGTAAATACATCATCAATCTTGTTTCATCTGTATTTCTCCACCCAATCTCCCTTGCTAGTTATTATTTTTTGGACATATTTATTGAGGGATAACTTAACTACCATAAGATTTACCCACTGTACTACATAATTCAATAATTTTTAGTAAATTTATAGAGTTGTACAATAATCACACAATACTAATTTTAAGACATTTCTGTCATCCACCCCAAAACTCCCTTTATGTTCATTTTGAAATCTCCCTTTCAACCTCAAACCAGGCAACCACAATCTGCTTTCTGTCTCTCTATATTTGCCTTTTCTGGGCATTTTATATAAATGGAATCACACAATATGTAGAATTTTACATCTAGTTTTTTTCCGCTGAGCATAATGTTTTCGAGGTTCGTCCATTTTATAGCATGTATGAAGTTTGTTTTCTTCTCATTGCCAAAAAATCTTTCATTATATAGTATATACAGGGATATACTACATTTTGCTTATTCATTCACCCGTTGATTTTTTTACTTGTTTCCAGTTTGGGGCTGTTATGAAATAATACTCCTATAAACATTCACATATAAGTTTTTTTGTGGGCATATGTTTTAACTTCTCTTCTAGAGGCCTAAAAGTGGAATTACTGGCTATGGTAAGATTGCGTTTAACTTTTCAAGAAATGGCCAATCTGTTTTCCAAAGTAGCTGTACCATTTACAGCCACTTATAAAATTTCATATATAGTATTTTTGTTCACATACAATTTAAATGTTTTCTAATTTTCCTTGTGAATTCTTCTTTCATCAGTGTGTAATGTAAAAGTGTGTTTTCTTATATTTCCAAATAAATATTTGGGTATTTCCAAAATTTCATTCTATTAATTTCTAACTTAATCATATTTTAGGATTTCAATCACTTTAAATGTATTGAAACTTGTTTTATGACCTGGTGTATAATCTCTTCTGAAGAATGTTTCATGCACACTTTAAAAAATGTATATTCTGCTCTTGTTGCATAGAACATCCTGTAAATATCAGTTATTACATGTTGATTGACGATTTCGTTCAGATTTTTTTTTTTTTTTTTTTTTTTTTTTTTTTTTTTGTGGGTACCGGGGGGACGACCTCAGGACCTCGCGCGCCAACAGGCACCCGTGCCGCTGAGCGATATCACCGGCCCCTTTTTCGTATGTGGGTTCCGGGAGTCGAACTCGGGCCCTCGCGCCCGCAAGGCAGGCGCTTACGCCGCTGAGCCATCTCACCGGCCCTCGTTCAGATTTTTAAAATCCTTGCTAATTGTCTAAATTGTTTTATAATTTATTAAGATTAAGTTATTGAAACCTCCAACTATAATTGTTGAAATCTTTACTTCTCCTTTATTCAATTTTTGTTTCTAGGGATTTTGATGCTCTGTTGTTAGTTGTATATACATTTGTCATTGTCATATCTTCCCTATGAATTGACCTTTTTATCACTATAAAATGACCTCCTTTGTCTTGTAATTTGTTTTCAAGTCAATTATATTTTTATTATTCTAATGTATATTAATGTTTATATATAAATAATAACCAACTCTGTTATGGTTATTATGTGCATATTATATCTTTTACTTTCAACTTATTTGTGTTTTTAAATATGTGGACAATATATAGTTAGATATGTGTTTTTGTTTTTACATCCAGTCTGATATCTGTCTCTTTTTTTTGGCATATTTAGTTCATTCAAATTTAATGTAGTTTATTAATGCATTAGATGGCTTTTTTTTTTTTTTTTTTTTGTGGGTACCAGGGGGACGACCTCAGGACCTCGCGCGCCAACAGGCATCCGTGCCACTGAGCGATATCACCGGCCCCTTTTTCGTATGTGGGTTCCGGGAGTCGAACTCGGGCCCTCGCACTTGCAAGGCAGGCGCTTATGCCGCTGAGCCATCTCACCGGCCCTAGATGGCTTTTGATTATTTCATGTTTATATAATGTGCAATCATATATTTAACTATGGGATTAAAATCCCAATAAAAAGTGGAATTTTTCATTGGCTATTTTGCTTTCTATATGTCTCATGTTTGTTTTTTGTTGTTGTTCTTCTTCTATTCCTCTTTTTTATTAAGTAAATAATTTTAATATATTAGCTGAATCTCTTTCTAGTTATTTTATTACAAAGTGGGGTTTTTCATTGGCCATTTTGCTACTTGTTTTCTATATTAAATTCTCATGTCTTTTTTTATTCCCTTATTCTTCTTATTTTAGTTAAATAATTTTCGTATACTATTTAAATTCCTTTTTTAGCTATTTTACTATTATAAAATATATCTGTGATGGTTAGTCTTGATTGTCAACTTAATCGGATTGGGAAACATCTAAGAAATCATCAAAGTACATTCTGGCTGCAGCTGTGAAGATGTTTCCAAAGATGATTGGTATATGGGGCAGAAAACAGTGAGACACACCCTGAATGTAGGAGGCCTCATCCCATGGGGTTGGTGGGGGATGGAACAAAAGCAAAAGGAGAAGGATGCCAATCAGCCTGGGCTTTCTGGCTCCTTCCCTCCTTTCTGCTTCCTGACTGCAGCTTTCCTCTTCTACCCTGTTCCACCATGATGTTTCTACCTTACCACAGGCCTGAAGAAATGGAGCCTACTGGCCATGGACTGAAACTGTGACCAAATGTAAACCTTTCTTCTTTTACATTGTTTTTCCCAGTTATTTTGTCATAGTGACATAAAACTGACTAAAACAGCATCTTATATTAAGTTAGCACATTAATATAACAATTCTGGCAAAATCTTACAACTATACTTCAACATAGTACCATTTTCCCTCCTTTTATACTATTAATGTCACATATATTAAATACATGTATATTATAAACCAAAAAATACCCTGTTATAATTAGTATTTTATACAATTTTTTTTAAAGAAATCAAGAGAAGAAATGAAAATAACAGACATACAGTATTTTATATTAACCCATATATTTACCTCTTCTAGTGCCATTCATTTCCTGCTGATTTAGGTTATTGCGTGATATCGTTTTCTTTTTCACCTGAAAGACTTCCTTTAGTATTTCTGTGAGGCTAATCTTTTTTTTTTTTTTTTTTTTGTGGGTACCGGGTCGACTTCAGGACCTCATGCGCCAGCAGGCGCCTGTGCAGCTGAGTGATATCACCGGCCCCTTTTTGTATGTGTGTTCCGGGAGTCGAACTCGGGCCCTCGTGCTTGCCAGGCAGTCGCTTATGCCGCTGAGCCATCTCGCTGGCCCTGTGAGGCTAATCTTTAATCAACACATTTTCTTGGCCTTATTTTTGTCCCCATATTGCTTTATTTCCTCTTCCCTTTTGAAGGATAGTTCTACAGGACATAGAATCATTTTTGGATTCATTAGTTTATTGGATTTTTTACTATTTTAAAACATATTTAAAATTTTTGATCAACATAATTATTGTACATATTTATGAGATAAATACATTTTGATTCATGTATACATTAGGTGATGATCAAATCAGGGTAATTATTGTATCTATCACCTGAAACTTTTATCAGGTTTTTTTGATAACTACATTCAAAATCCTATCTTGAGATACACAAAGCATTAGTGTTAACTATGTTCATCGTACTCTGCCATAGGACACTTGGAACTTACTCCTGCTAACTAACTGCAATATTTTGCCCATCGACAGACCTCTTTCTATACCCTCCTGGCCCCTGGTAACCACTGCTCTACTCTCAGTTTCTATGAGATCAACATTTTTAGCTTCCACAGATGAGTGAGAGTATTTTTCTTTTAGCACTTTGACTATTTCATTTCATTCCCTTCTGAGCTCACTTTTCTTCAATGGCAATTCAAATAGCTCTTAATCATATTGTTGGTTTTCTGTACAGGATGAGTCAGTTCTTGATATGCTATGTTCATGATTTTTCTCTTTCCTCTGGTTGGTTTTCAAAAGCTTGATTATGACTTTTCTAGCTGCATCGCTCTGTGTCCACCCTTCTTGGAGCTCTTTGAACTTCTTGGACATGTTGATTAATGTTTTTAGTAAAATGTGGGAATTTGGGGTCGTTATTCTTCAAATATTTTGAATCTAGCCCTCTTCTTTCAGGACCTTCTGAAACTCCCACTACATATGTGCGGTCACCTCTTATGTACGGGGCTGGGTACATTCCAAGACTCTCAGTGGCTGCCTGGAGCTGGAGACAGTACAACCCCTATATTTATTGGTTTTTCTTGGACAGACATACCTATGATAAAGTTTAATTTATAAATTAGGTACAATGAGATCAATAGCAGTAATAAAACATGCAATAATTATAACAATATATTATAATAAAAGTTATTTAAATGTGGTTTTGATGAGCACTAAATTTATGACCTATTTATTTCTGGAATTTCCTAGTTAGTATTTTTGGATCATGGTGGAAAATGGGTAACTGAATCTGCAGGAAGTGAAATGGTGGATAGCAGGTACTATTGGTGCTCTTGAGATTGTCCCATGAGCCTCTCCTTTTTTCACCATGCTTGCAATTGGTAATTTCTATTGATCCATTTTCAAATTCGCTTATTCTTCTATTTTAAATTGACTATTGTGACTCCAAAACTGGAGAGAAAATGGGGGCAACCCCAGATAAGAATGTCTCAGATGATTCTTATTCATATTTTAGTAGTTTTTCATGATTGTTTGTCAGTTTTTATGACTTTATCAATTTCCAGAGGACTGAAATAGTCTTTTTGTTTTAGCTACTGCTGTTTGAGAAGTGCTAAAGTTCTCATCCCACGGTACTGTAAGTCCTGCTGCCATGATTTTGTATTAGTTTTGCAGGTCTGCTGTAAAAACTTATCACCAATTTAGTGGTTTAACGTCACAGAAATGTATTCTTGCACACTTCTAGAGGCTAAAAATCTGTAGTGAAGATAACATTAAAGCTATAGTCCCTCTAAAGCCTGTAGAGAGTAATTGTTTCTTATCTCCTCTGGCTTCACGAGGCTCTCAGTATTCCTTGGCCTGTGCAACATAACTCTGATTTCTGTCTTCACATGGTTTTCTCTGTGTGTCTCTTTGTATCCTCTCCTCTTCTTGTGAGGATAACAGTGATAGAACTAGGAGCCCACTCTAAATCCAACACAATTTTATTTCAAGATGCATTATAACTGCAAAAATCTTCTTTTCAAATAAAGTCACATTCTGGGGTTTCTAATGGACATGCTTTGGGGAATGATACCATTCAGCCTACTACACTTGCTGCCCTGAATTTTTGAAGGTTATGCTTGTACTTTCATCCACATAGACCGGCTCATTACTTACGCATACTTGGGTATTAGTGTTACCATAGTCTCACAGACATAATAAATGCTTTTGATTATTCTCTTGCAATTTCTGTGCCTCAATTTTTTACCTTTCAACAAAAATTAGGACCTAATTAAAAACAGCAACCTCCTACAGTTTTTGCAAAGATTAAATCAATATTTTCAATATTCTAACAAAAGTTTTGTTGCATTTAAAACAAGGAAGTGCCAAGTAAATATGTGTTTTATAACATTACATTGTTTTTTTATTGATTATTTGATAAGGGTTTAAAACAAATAAAATGCATCAACTAAGTCCCCAACATGTTTAGATAATATTTCCTACTGGTATCAATGAAGATTTGTTTGCTCTATAGAAAACTAATTACTAACTGTCATTCATACATCAGCAGTAACTATTGAAGTGCTTAGCTGCAAAGCAACAGACGCTACTGGAGATGTTCATTTTTACACCAAAGTGTCAAAATATAACTCAGCGTGCACCTGAACTTAAACTACACCAAATGTCCTCCCAGTTAGAGCATTTGCCTCTGTTTTCTCTCAGCTCCCACTTCCACAGCAAAGGAGAAGAGCATATGGGGAATTACACTGAGATTAAACACTTACTTTTAAAGAACATGTACCTTTAATTTACCTTACCTTATCAAGTGCCTCATCTTTAATCAACCAAATTCATGTTCTGACTGACATTACATAATACCTTAAAAGTGGCTACTTCAGTGACTGACATTGAGTAAAATACACCATTCAGAGTGATGTAGACTTCACTAGTGTTTATTTCACATAGAAGTATAGAAACTCCTACTGTAAGATACTTTTTTATATGGAGGCAATTTATTGAGGGATACTAAAGACTATGGTACACAGCTTCCCGTTATATGGCAAATATCTGAGATCATCTACTTACAAAGAGAAAAGATTTATTCTGACTCGAAGTTTTGGAAGTTCTAGTGCATACTGGTTGGTCCTGATATTTTAAGGAATGTGGTGAGGCAGTGCTTCATGGTGGAAACTTATGGCAGAGAAAAGCCACCCACCTCGTTGCTGGAAGCAAAAAGGAAGAGGAAGAGGCTGGGAGCCCACTCTCTCCTTCAAGGGCACCCCCCCAAATATCTCCCACTAGACCCCACTTCTCTTTTTTTTACATTGTTTTATTTTATGGAAAAAGGTTAAAAAATTCATAACAGAATAATAGAAGAATAACAATAGTTAATACATTACATGTTGTTATCTTTAAAGTAGTTGCTCAAGGTACAAGATATGGGCATAAAATTTTTTCCAATCCATATTAGCACAAACCTTCCTTTTTAATGAACTAAGAGACAGTAATAGTATAACTGACTTGCATTTTGTCCCTTTTCCCCACTGTCCTTTCCCCTATCACCCATCCTAGTTCCTTTTTCCTTCTGAACAATTTCTTCCTGTTTCACAATATCCTTTGTACATTTTAGACCTTATTTACTCTTTCAGTTTCTCATACCAGGGAGACAATATGATGTTTACACCTGACTTTGATTTATTTCACTCATGAGTAGCGTCTCAAGTTGCATCCATTTACCTATAAAAGTCTCAAGTTTATCCTTCCTTGTAGCTGAGTATTACTCCATTGTATAAAAATACCACATCTTTTTTATCTATTCCTTGGTTGATGGGCATTTGGGTTGTTTCCAAGATTTAGCTATTACAAACTGTGCCGCTATAAACATGGGTGAACATATGTCACTGTGGTATGATGTTTTTAATTCTTCTGGGAAGATACCCAGAAGGGGAATTAGCTGGGTATAGTGGGACCTCTAATCCTAGTTTTTTTGAAGAATCTCCACACTGATTTCCACAGTGGTTGTATCAGTCTACACTCCCACCAACAGTGGGGAAGGGTTCCTTTTTCCCCACAGCCCCTCCAGTATTTGTTATTGGTTGATTTCTCGATGATAGCCATTCTTTCTGGGGTGAGATGGAATCTCAGTGTTGTTTTAATTCGCATCTCTCGAATGACCAGTGATGTTGAACATTTTTTCATATATTTATTTGCCATTTGTATTTCTTCATCTGAGAAGTTTGTATGCATCTCAGATGCCCATTTTTGGATTGGGTCTTTGAATTTTGGGAGTCCTATATTTTTCAAGTCTTCATATGTTCTAGATAGAAGTGCTTTGTCTGAGGGACAATTGGCTAAAATTTTTTCCCACTCTGTGGTTTGTCTTTTCACTTTGTCAGTGATTTGATGTGCAAAAGCTTTTTAATAAGGTGAGATCCCAGTTGTTGATTCTTTGAAATATTTCCTGTGCAGTCTGGGTTTTGTTCATGAACTTTCTACCTACACCTATGTCTTCGAGATTTCTACCTACTTTCTCTTCCGGTAGATTCAGAGTTTCTGTTTTAATATTTAGATCTTTGATCCATTTTGACTTTAGTTTAGTGCATGGAGGTAGAAATGGGTTTAGTTTTCGTCTTTGGCATGTAGACAGACAGTTTTTGCAGCACCATTTATTAAAGAGGCTATCTTTCTTCCAGTGACCATGTTTGGCCCTTTTGTCAAAGCTAAGGTGGCTGAGTGTGTTTGTAGCTGTGTCTCCATCTTCTAATCTGTTCCACTGGTCCTCAGGTCTGTTTTTTGTTTTTGTTTTGTTTTGTTTTGTTTTTTGCCAGTACCATGCTGATTTATCACAGTAGCTTTGTAGTATAATTTCAAGTCAGGGATTGTGATGCCTCCTGCCTTCCCTTTGTTGCCCAGGATTGCTTTGCTATTCTAGTGGACCCCACTTCTTAACAGATCCAAAACTTCCCCATAACACCAAGCATGTGACCATCCTTTAATACATGAGCCTTTAAGGGAAATTCTAGAGCCAAAGTAGAGCGCTCTCTTCAGTGAACGACACTCATTTTGCTTCATAGCTTTGGAGGTGGCAAATCCACACATCGGTACTGCATAAGTTTACAAAACTTTTGTCCAAACTTTTAATGAAGAGGCAAAACATTTTCTCAAAAATCTTCAATCTTTGAGGATTATCATTTCCTCTGTCTAGTAGTACATACAACTCTTTATATCCCAAGCTGCTTTAACACAGAAAGTAGTCACAGCAATCTAATAAGCTTTAAAATGATTTTCTTCGATCTCAACAAATGCCCACAACAACATAATAGAAACAGAAAGGATTCTTGTACATTTTATCAGATATTAGATATTTTTTCACTGTAGAGCAGATAGGACTTATCATTATACTGATATAAACATAATAAAATATTTGGTCTATTCACTGAATCAACTTAATAATTTATGGCTTTAAATAGCTGTGGTATTTTCACATTATTTATTTCTTCTTAAAAATAGGCTTTGAAATTCAAAGGGAAAACCTTATCATCTTCATTTTAAAGAGCAAGAGCTGAATGAAACCCAGAATAGGTCAGCAACATGTCCAAAGTCAGACAGTGAGTGGCAGAATGGAGATACAGACAGAACTCTGAATCACCATAAAACTTTGAAAGTTGTTATTTAATAGTTGAATGATATGATTCTGAGTGCTATTACTCATATTTGTTCAGTGTACAGATATGCACATCTTAATCCTAATGAAACATGTTTTAGACTGTTCATTAAGGTCTTTTGGGGGCATTCCACCTGGATCCTGGATTGGATTACAATCTAGAAAAAAAAGTGCAAGAATTATTTCAGAGTCACTGGGAACTACAGATTCAAGGATTGCACATATCTTACTGCTTTTTCCAAGTAGATCCATAGAGGGGAGGTTGGCTTTTTTGAGAGTCATTACGGTTTCCTCATTGTCACCAGACTGACCATTATTAGACAAGAGCCTGAAGGCAACTAAATGCATTTCTTTTCACCTAGAGTGCTATTTTTCTTCTCTGTAAATCTTAAAGAAAATAAATTCTACTTAAATGACTTATTACGATTGACACAAATCATTTGCTCTATATGCTTAATGAGACCATATAAAAGTAATAAAAAGGAAGTTAAACACTTAGGTGGAAAGGATGAAATGGAGATGGAAAATAGGTTTCTTTTGAAATTCTTGTAATATAATACCTAATGATATGTTCTTTCTGAATTTTGAGGAAAGTGAAAATGTAGACAGCCATTTAGCTGATATCCCAGCAAGACATGTTTTATTACTCCTTTACTACTAGAACGACCTTTGTTTATAGAAAAGTGGTGAATCTTTTTGTTCTTCCCCTAATAACATTAGCTGTGGTGCTTTTCAGACTATCATCAGTGGGCCTTGTAATACTTGTAACAGAACGGAAGTCCTCAGAGCTACAAGTACCTCATATTCTTCAAGCTACTGAAGGAGTTCATGATAGTTTAATGCGAGATTCTTGACCACATAGAGCTTTCTGATTTGGAGTCTGTCTCCCTGGAGGCGCTGTTTGTTTAAGTCAGTTCTCTTGACCACAAAGACCATCACTAACCCCTGCTGGTAGGGCCTCCTCCACCCTGAGCCACATCCTTGGAAACAGCTATTTATATGCATTATAGTTAATTTACTTCTTCAATGGCACAAAAATTGTCCTTCTGATGTGTAATTTTAATATTGAGTCTGACAACCAAGCAGATTCTTTCTTCATGGGAAGAACCACTTTAAAATATGTATATATGATAAAAATGGTCTTTGGAGGCATATTTGGCATGAAAATTACAGTTTTGCAGAAGCAGGCTTTCAGCCAATCATCTTCTCTGCAACTTTCCTCTCACTGGAATGAGGAAGTAGAGGTTACCAGAGACTCCATACGGGGAAAAGGCAGAGCTAACTTGCAAGATGTTTTAGAGCCACCCTCTCTTCAGCTCCATAAAACAGGCAAGGGAGTGGCTGTATCTGTGGTTCCAACATGGTGCTCACCATGTTTACCTTGTTTACCTTGTTTTTTTGCTCCTGCCAATGTGTCCATAGCAAACACTGTGTGTAGTAGATCTCTGTATTCCACCAAACATGCAGGACACCTGCTCCATGGAATATGGTCACATCTGTAGAAACACAAAGAAGGAAGGGAGACAGAGACAGAGAGACAGACAGAAGCAGAGAGAGAAAGACAGAAAGAGACAGAGACACACAGAGAGGCAGAGACAGGGAGAGAGGGAGAGACAGAGACAGAGAGATAGGGAAAGAGAGACAGGGAGAGAGAGACAGAGAGAGAGAGAGAGCAAAGGAGCTGGTGAAGTGTTCCTCCTTGGTGCCCAGAAGACAAATATTTCCTAGAATTGTTTCAGCCTGTCATAGCTCTTAATTTTATAACTCAGAAGTCCATATATTCAGAGGTCTTAGGTTTTTCACTACATTTTCATAATTTTTAACTCGAAAAAGGGGCATGATGAGAAAATACATTTTATTTCTACAAGTGTTTATTGAAAGTCACCTGCACTGCATACTGTGCTCACAGTGTAGAGATCCATTCACTCGATCACAAATAAATTCAACAAATATTTGTTCTACACTTAGTATGTATGTGTCACAATCCACTCCTTGTGTGGGGAACACAGCAGTTAACAAAACTAAGTCCCTGTCCTCTTCTCTGTGAGTATTCCTGGAAGTGATGCACATTGGAGTGGTTAAGGTGTGGACCTGCCTGTTATGGCCTTGGCGTTCTTCCTTCTGCAGCTCAATCAGACATCGGGGTTGTGGGTTGAAGAGGCAGAGCCTCTTCAGCTTCAGCCCCCAATGACTCCAGGGGCAAAGCTCCCTACTACCTTCATTCCCTCCCTACCCTACCCCTCACCAATAGGAACACCTGCCCTGAACTCTAATATGAACAATAAATCAACTTTTAATATGTTGGCCCCTGAAATTTGAAGGTTTGTCCATTACGGCAGTTATTGACCCTTATCTATGGCACCCATCAACTCCCACCCAGACAGGAAAACTCCTTTGAGACTTAGCTCTGGTATTATCTTCTCTAATAAAAATTTCTTGACCACTCCATCCTCTACCTGCCATGAGTTTTAGTGTTCCTTTTAATACACCTACATCTCATTTACCAGTTGTATGTTGTTTACATTTATGAGTCCATATTTTTCTGCAATAAAATTTGAACTCCTTGGGAGAATAAACTATATTTTATTTTGTTTTGCTTCTCCTAAGCTGAGGGCAAAAACTGACACATAACAGTACAGAAGAAATATTTGTATAAAATATATATTATACTTGACACAGTTTAAATTACATTTGACTGGGAAAGGTATTTGAAATTTTAGAGGTGCATACCTTACTCTGAAAACTGGGAAATGCTGCATTAACATGTAACATGAAAATAACAATTTCTTCAATATTTCTTACAAATATGAAGCTCTGTGTAAATTTTGGAGGCCAATATTGAAAAGGTATCAACAGGATTTGTTAATTCATCTAGTCATACTTGTACTATTATAAACATACAACTTGCAGCAAGAATCTCTGCATTTGCAAAGAACCACTTTAGGATGTCTTGGTTTTCTAGGAGGTACCTGATTATGGCATCTTTGAAGTTAAAAAAAGAAAAAAAACTAATCTTCCAATACATCTGTTAACTGAATCACCTTGGGCAAATTATATTCCCTGTCTGGGCATTAGTTTCTTCTTTTGTAAAAATATACATATTTCACTCACCACATAATTGGTAGGATTAATGAAACAGCATATGCGATACCCAGAAGTAAATCAATAAAAGTAAGATTCTTTTTCTTCACCCTACAGTATAAATTGCTTACTCAGAATGTAAATTAGTGATATTTGCAACATTTATCCGTCTAGATTTCAAAAAAGCATATTGATTTAATAAGACATGTCTTGCGATATATATATTTATGTGCTAATATTTTATAGGTATATGTCATGTTCTATATATTTATAAGGCAACCATTTAAGCCTGAAATGACTGTTATCTGCAAAATTCTATAAATATATAAAAGCTACCAGAATGTATTAAACTGTATCTCATGGGCCGGTGAGATGGCTCAGCGGCGTAAGCGCCTGCCTGGCAAGCGCGAGGGCCCGAGTTCGACTCCCGGAACCCACATACAATAAAAGGGCCGGTGATATCGCTCAGCGGCACGGGCGCCTGCTGGCGCGCGAGGCCCTGAGGTCGACCCCCCGGTACCCACAAAAAAAAAAAAAAAAACTGTATCTCTTAGCATTTGCTATATAACAGATGAAATTTCATAGTTGAATATAATAATTGGTTTAACTCATGATTCTGTGAGTCAGCAGTCGGGGTTGTATGGTTCTTTGGCTGACTTCAGCTGTGGCCACGCACTGCTGTTTAACTGGACATCTTTGCTTATGGGACAATGGTGGTAACGGGGCCGATGTCTCTGATCATCTAGTAGGTTAGCCTGGGCTCACTCACGTGGTAGCCTAGGACTCCAAGAACAGCAAAAGAGCAACCCAATGTGCTCACACATTTCAAAGCTTTCTTTGTGGCAAATTTACTAATATTCCATTAGTCAAAATAAGTCAGATGGCCAATCCAGATTCAAGGAATAGACAAATGGACTCCATCTCTTGAAGAGAAGGGAAAAAGAAGTGATCATTCTTGTAATGTACTACACATAATCATCAAATTGCAGTAAAACCACAAGCACAGAGGAAGGGTGGGATAGCTGTGGTATCACTGACCAATAATTTATCCTCCATCACCCTATAAATACAACAGCAAATGTCTTAGATTGGGTCTCCCAGAAGGCTAAAAAGGAGGCTCTTCTATTATGACTTATTGAGGGAATGATGTCAAAAGGCCTATTAATAAATGAGAGATACAGGGTAGAGGAGGAAACTTAGCAAAGATGTGGTTTTATGTACAGCTTAGCAGCCTGATCCCATGGGGAGCTCAAGCATATGAACGGCACCACATTTGCCACAGCTGTCTTTACTTGAGGCCACAGTGCCATTCCTGCCTCTGGACTGCATCAATCAGTAACGGAGATGTTAAGCAACACAAAATGTGTACACATCTTGATCTGAAGGAGAGGTATCTCCACTTGAATATTTTCATCCCAAGACCCAGCCTTGGAAACTTTTGATTCTGAATCTTTTAATGAGAAGTGATTCCTGTATAGAACTGCATTTGCCATTCATAACAGCTTTTGTTTTTGCAAACGTTTTTCTAATGCAGGTGACAGGTTTTCTCAGCCTTTTATATCAGTTTGTATTTTTCATATAGCTGCCAAATTTCTTTTTTAAATTATTATTCAATGCATAGATATATAAACACAAAAGAAATTTTATTTTATTTTATGTTATTTTTGGGTACCGGGAATCAAACTCAGGATCTCGCGCTTGCCAGGCAGGTGCTGTGCCACTGAGCTATAACCCCAGCCTCTGAAAATTTAAATATACACTTAAAAACCAACACATGCTAGAAACGTTTCTTTCTAGATGGATACACCGGAGAGTTTGGAATTTGGTATGGGAAAGAAGGAAAAGAGTGCAGAGTCCATGTTCTCAAGTAACTGAGTGGCAGGTTAATGGTAAGAACAGAGAGCAATCAAAAGAAAGAGAGAAGTGGCTACTGCCATTTGGAGAACACCTTCATGTAAAGACCAAAAGTGTAATATTTTGTACAATATTCTTTAACTTCCTACTTTGACCTTCAAAAAAATATCTTGGCACTCTGACTGCTTTGAGGGCCCACTGAAGGTAGGAGGTGGAAGAGGACGCAGTGAGTATGAGAGGATAGCAGCTGGGATGAGACAACCGTCTAAATCAAGGGCTGGCAAGAGCAACATCAAGTGAAATGCAAGAGCAGCCAGGGATGCCTGGGCTATGCACACAGGAAGAAAATCCAAATCACCCTTTTTCACTGACTCCGAATTCTCCATTGCCATTGTGATCTATATGCTTTCCAACGACATTCACTTCTAGACAGAAAATAAGATATAGTGGCCAAAGACCACCCAAATGGTGGTGCAGATGGGAGAACCAACCCTACTTCTAGAGTTGGAATGTAGGAGTTAGAAATTGGTACCAGAAATGGGTGTTGCTATACACACACACACACACACACACACACACACACACACACACACACACAAATAAAGAAGCAGCTTTGGAAATGGGTGATGGGTAGAGAGTGGAAATATTTGAAGGTGCATGTTAGAAAATGTCTAGATTGTCATAAATAGAGCAATAGGTGCAGTTCTAGTGAGAAAATTGAAGGAGAGCGCTATGGACAGAGCCTAAAGCTTCTTAGAGATGATCTAAGCGGTAATGATCAGAATGTTGGTGGAGATATAGATATTAAAAGCCATTGTGATGAGACAGTAGAAAGAAATAAGGAAAATCTTACTGATACCTGGAAGAAAGGTCATCCTTATTATAAAGTAACCAAAACTTGACTGAATTGTCTCTGTGTTCTAGTGCTTGGTGGAAAGTGGAACTTGAGAATGATGGAGTAGGCTATTTGGGGAAATAAATCTCTAAGGACAGTATGCGTGGCGCTGCATAATTTCTCTTGCCTGCTTATAATGAAAAGTAAGAAGAAAAAAATAAGTGATGTAATTTATAATCAAAGGGAAGCAGAACTTAAAGATGTAGAAAATTTTCAGCCTGGCTTTGTAATCCTTAAGAAAGTATATTTGGGATAGAACATCAAGGGTGAACTCAAGGGACTGTTTGGTAAGATTAGCATGAGTAGAAGGAAGCCAGATGGTGCTCATCCACACAGTGGGAGAATGACCCCAAAGGCATTCCTGAGGTCTTTGTGGGAACACCACCCAACATAGACCCTGCATGCTGGGACTTTGAGGGTGGGATGGTTTGAAGGGAAGGCCCCACAGCATCTGTGGACTTAGTTCCCAGGGCCACATCAAATAGCACAGTGCTCCTTGGCTGTGGGCCCCTCTGTGGTTCGAGTGGGCCCAGTGTGGGAGGACACAGACTGTAAACCACAAGTGGTGTCAACTCTGCAGACAGGCAGAGTGTAAGAGCTGGGGCGCGGGGCATGACTACCTCCACCCAGATGTCAAAGGATGCTTTAGAGAGCCCTGGGCCCAGGAATAGAACTGCTCCAGATGTGGGATTGCCACAGAGAGCCCCCACTAGAGTAATTCATGTGGGTCCATAGGAAGCAGAGCAGCCAGTGAGACCTTGGGTCCCTACAGCCAGCAGCATGCATTGCTAGCATTGGTGAGTCACAAGCACTTAACCCCAACCTATGAGAACTGCACAAAAAGCTGCACCACAGAGCCATGGGAGGAAGTCCCCTGGAGCCTTAGAGACCCTCACTCTGCCTTGTGTCTCTAGAAGTTCAGACATGGAGTAAAAGAAGATTATTACCATGTCTTGAGATGTTCCCCTGTTATCCTTTCTTCTTTTCTGTTGCTCCCTTTTGGAATCACAATGTATATCATATTCCCATCCCACTAGTGTATTTTGGAAGCAAATAGCTTGTTTGATTTTAGCTGACAGCTAAAGGGGAAATTTGCCTCAGGATAAATCATACCTTGAATCTTATCCACATCTGATTTAGAAGATAGTTTTTGACTTATATTTTAAAGTTGATGGTGGCGTGAATAAAGACTTTGGGGATATTGAGATGGGATGAATATATTTCGTATGAGAAGGACTTGAATGGAGGGGGCAGAATGTTATGGTTTAAATGTGTGTTTCCTTCAAAATTCGTGTTAAAACTTAATCCCCATTATGGTGGTATTAATAACGATGCCCTTCAAGAAGTGATTAAATCATGAGGGATCCACCCACATGAAAATGATAGTGCCTATAAAGGGGTTGGAAGTAACAAGCTTAGGTTCATTTTTCCTTTCCACTTTCTGCCATGTGAAGCCATAGCAATGAGGCACCATCTTGGAAGCAGAAAGCAGCCCTAAGAACTGAGTACCTTCACTTTGGACTCCCTGGCCTCCAATACTGTGAGAAACAAACTTCTGTTTTTTATAAATTTCCCAGTCTCAGCTATTTTGCTTCAGCAGCACAAATGGACTAAGATACTCACTCACTGATAGGAAGCATCGACCCCTCTTTGTTCCCATTTAGTACTGCCAGGACTTCTGGGAACCCGTATGGACTTCCCGGGCTGATGGTTGAAAAATTCTTCACTCTAACGTAGTAGGTAGGATGGACTGGCAAAGCCATTGTGAAATAAGTCTGGATAGAAACAAATCAAATCACCTTCATACAAAGTACAAGGTTAACAAATCCAAAAGGGTATACGGTTTGGAAATTTTCTCTTCACTGGGGTAGGTGTGTTAGTCAGCTTCCCATCACTGAGGTAAAAATACCTAGAGAAAAGCAACTGAAAAGAGGAAAGGTTTATTTTCAATCATGGTTTCAGAGGTTGCAGTCCATGGTCAGCTGTCTCCATTGCTTTTAAGCTTGTGATGAGACAGAAACATCACAACAGAAGAGCATAGCAGAGGAAAGCTGCTCACCTCATGGAAGCCAAGAAGAAGAAGGAGAGAGAGAGGGAGAGAAAGAAAAAGAGACAGAGACAGAGACAGAGACACAGAGAGAGACAGGGAGGAGAGGGAGGAGAGGGAGAAGGAAGGTGAGGGGGGAGGAGGAGAAGGAGGAGAGGAAGAGGAAGGAAGAAGGAAGAGGAGGAGAAGGACAAAAAGGAGGAGGAGGGGGAGAGGAGAAGAGACAAGAGGAGAGGGGAGCGGAGGGGAAAGGAGGGGAGGGAAAGCGAGGAGGGGAGAGGAGAGAAGGGAGTCCGTGCTGGTGCACTCCCTGCTTTATCTGCTTTTGTTCTATCCTGGCCCACAGCCTATTGGATGGTGTTGCCCACATTCAGGGCAGTTCTCCCTCCTCAATTTGCTGCCCCATGTGCCAGTTGTCTCTGGAAACACCCTCAGACATACCTGGAAGTGTGCTTTACTAATTTCCTGAGTGCTTCTCAATACAATCAAGCTGACAAGCAAGATTAACCATCGTAGGAGGTTTTGTTGTTTGATTTTCTAGACCACTAAATTGGCTAACAGGAGTTGTTTACACAGGGCTGTCATTTGTGTCCAGAGTGACTCAGAACCCTCATAAAGAGATATAAAACATACATACTGCCACATGCTTCCGGGTCACCCATGACATAAAGCATATCGTTCTTTACCTGATGCTTCTTACTGGTCACTCCCTCAGGGAAACATGCATAGCAAATTAGGGTCACTCTTGCATTCAGACATTAAAAACCTACAGTTAGAGGCACATTAACTTCTGTTTGACAGTGCAGTGCTGGGCATTTGACACAATCCACACAACACCTTAAAGCAATGCTCTTCTTTTATGCAAATGATTTTGTCCAAAAACCAAGGAGTAAGTGACCATGGAGGATCTAGACACAGATCTGTCTGGGACTAGAGCTTGCACTTTCATAATACTATCCTGAGCTAAGGAGGTTTGCTTGTAGGTGTCTCATCCCCCCACCCCTACTCTCTGGGCTCAGTTTTTCATGTCCTCTTACCAGCCTTTCCTGATCCTCTCAGACCCAGGTGTCCACTTTGTAACCCTTGACTTAGATTTCTGTGACATAAGATCTGCCTGTGCCTGTATTTTCTCATCAGGGGCTTACCTACGGCTCTTGGCTCCATCATTTCATTCTCTTCTGGGTCCTTAAAAGTTTCTCTAGGTCCTTGAGATGAGCTACACTAACCAAATTCATGCCATCATGTTGATGCTCAGCATGCTTGGCATTTAATGCCTCTTAGATAATCTTTTTGAATTTTGAAAGGAGCCATTATGATTAATCCAAAAGGATGGGTTATGGAGTTACAGCACTGTCCAAAACTAATATACTACAAATGAAATATGTGCCTTCATCCTAATCTGGATGCCCTATCCCTGCATTTGGTAAAAGACATTTTTCTGATAAAAGACACTTGATGTTTAATAACCTAAAATTCAATTTTCTATCCATGGTATTTCTTTCTCCCAAAGTATCTCCTTTCTCCTTTCTCTACCCAAAAGTGTGAATGCAAATAGGAACTGATGATGTCTCTTGGCATCGCCAGAAGCCTCTTTCCCTTCTCTCTGGAGCCTGCCCTCCTCTTTGTTATGTAACTCCTGAGGTCTGGACATTCTGGGTTGCTGAGGGACTCAAGTAACATCCTGACCTTGGATCCTTCCCTCTGAAGCTCCTTTTCTTCCCATCTTATAACTAGGAAGAGCCTCTACTTTCCATTTTTGTCTGGGAGTAACATCTCTAGCTACTACCATCTTCTCTCCTACCCCATGGATTTGTCTATACCTGCCTATTTCTCACAGGGCAATAAACCTCACTGCTTTGATTTAATTGTAGAGAAGGCTATACAGATAGAGAAAAAGAAAGAAAATTGGATTAATAAAGGGGAAAAAAATCCAGAAGAATTGTTTAAAAGTGTCACAGTTTTTCTATAGGATTAAAATTAGTGCTGAGTGGCTTGTTTCTGGTCAGGGGGTCTTTGTAAGACTTTTTGTCTTTCCCTGTATATCACAGAGAAGTGGTTCAACTGCATTAATCTTTTCTCACTTAGCATTATTTCAGCCTTGTTTTTGGCCCAGTTTTAAGTCAAAGCTAATAGATAGCAACCAGCTATAATACAAAGTGCAAATATTTAAAGTCAGAACCAGATTAAAATCCTAGACCCCACTACTTCATACGGTGTAGTCCATGGCAAATTACTCAATCTCTTTGGGCTTCAGGTAGCCTTTCAAAAGTGATATCCATCTGCATCACAAGAGTGTTGTCAGTATTCAGTGAAATATTCCACATGAAATACCTCACACAGGACCAGGAATGTAGTGTCTCAATATACGTGTGTTTCCTTTCCTCTACTATTTTTCTCTATAGGATGAAGAAAGGATACGGCCCCGGAAAATGACTGCAGATGAAGCCTGGAGGTGTCCACTTTCTGGATCCACTGCCTTATGGCTGGCAAGCTGTACTGATAAAAGTTCTAACAGAAGAAGAGGAAGCTGATTCGGAAGGAATAATCAAGGCTCTCCATAGTCCAAAAGGGATTATTTCTCTCTTGTGCAAAGAACCAATAAACCTCCATCCCAAGGACAAGAGTAATTTTATGAAACTGCCTGAGGTTTCTCGAGAGAGGGAGATTTCACAAAGCTCAGTGGTCAGAGCTGTGCTGTGGAGCAAAACTACCCTGAATCTCTGCCATCAAATGGAAGACTCTCAGGATTTTCTGCTAAAGAAACACTTAAATTCTTACCCTGCTGCGTTATTCAGGGTTCTCCAGAGGAATAGAGTGTTATACATGTGTATAATATGTATTTAAAAGAACATATTTACAGAACATTTCATATAAAAGATTGATACGTAGATAGATATGGTAGATTAGACAGATTGGCCAATCAATCAATCGATATAAGATGGACAGAATCAGGCCGGTGAGATAGCTCAGCAGCATAAGCGCATGCCTGGCAAGCACGAGGTCCTGAGTTCGACTCCCAGAACCCACGTAAAGGAAAAAAAGGGCCGGTGATATCGCTCAGCGGCACAAGCGCTTGCTGGAAAGTGCGAGGTCCTGAGGTCGACTCCCGGTACCCACATAAAAAAAAAAAAGAAAGATGGACAGAATCAGAGACAGACAGCCACACACATAGACTCAGTTAATAGTAACTGGCTCACATGATCACAGGGGCCAAAAAATCGTACAGTCTGCTATCTGCAAGTTAGAGAATGAGAAAAGCCAGACAATTCCGAGTCTAGACTATGACAGGAGATTTAGAACAAAAGCAGCAATGGTTTAAGTTCAGGTCTGAGTCTAAAGTCCTGAGAACCAGCAGAACCCGCGTCAGAGGCCAAAAGAAGATGCGTTTCCCCACTCTGACCAGAAATGGAACATAGTTCTTCTTCTGACTTTTCTTTCTATTCAGGTCCTAAGTGGTTGAATGATGCCCACTCACATTGCTGGGGGGTGATCTGTACTCAGTCTACTGACTGGAATGTGAGTCTTTTCTGGAAACTTGAGCATAGATGCACAAAGCAAAATATTTTACCGGTTACTTTACCGTCTCGTAGTCCAGTCAATTGACACGAAGTTAGCCGTCACAAGTCCAAATCTTATCAATTTGGCCATATATTGGATAGTGACTCAGAGCATGTTCAGCACACTAGAGAACGTTGCCCCAGCCCCTGCAACGTGTTACCACCTAACTGGAACCATAACCGAGTCAGTAATAAGAAGACACTGTCCCTCACATGATTGAAGCAGTCCAAAGTAATCAACCTGTCACCAGGTAGCTGGTTGATCACCCTAGGGAATGTTGTATCAGTGTTGGCCTCTGCAGCTGTCCATTTTCAGGTGATGCCTACGTATCATGCAAAACTATCTTTAGATCAGGTTCAAATCTTTTCTTCTTCTTCTATCGTCTGATCACTGGGAACACCTCATGGGGCCATAGGTACAAGCTGGTAGAGAAGACTGTGTAGCAAAAGTGGGGATGGGGGACATTTTGGAAATTTTCTTACGTGAGTTATTTATGTCTTCCTGCTCAAGCCTGATGACATATGCCACTTCCATTTGATGATGGAGTATTGATGCACACACCCAACTTGATGGCCTGAAGGTCAGATAACACTCAGCTATGACAGTTCAAGTTGCAGGTAACTTGGTGTCACATGGTTAAACACTCAGTCACTACTGAGTCCTAGGAGCAGGCCAAGAGCTGTCACTCAAATGGAGAGTAGTTGTTGGTAGATGAAGGCAGAGCCTTGATCCAAAACCCCACAGGCCTTCAATTGATTCATCTATACAAGCCTGTCAAAGTCTCCAAACAGCATCCCAATATGCCACTGCCACTTCAAGTACCATTGGACCTGCTAGAACACATGGCCCAAGTGACAAAGTAGCTTGCACAGTATCATGAGCCTATTGCAGAGCCTCATAATCTAAGCTACACTCAAAACTAGCCGCTTTTTGTAGTCACTCAGTGGATGGGCCAAAGCAGCACACTCATAAGAAATGAGTGTTGGGCCTCTTTCTTGGTTATAGGAGGAGACAGTTGCAAAAATCTATCATTCACTAAAGAAGGAATGTCTCCAAATGCTCCATACCGATGGACTCCTAGAAATTTCACTAAGGTACAAAGCCCCTGAATTTAGTTAGATTTATTTTCCATACAAAGATATTACCAATATGTGTAGAATAGCTGCTACTTCTAGCTCACTAGGAGCAATCAGCAAAATCTCATCACTATAATGGACTAGTATAATATTTTGTGGAAGGGAAGATGATCAAGATTCTTGAAGACTAAATTACAACAAAGCACTGGACTTTATTTACCCCTGAGGTAGGTGGGTGAAGGTGTATTGCTGGCCTTGCCAGATGGAAGAAAACTGATTTTGGTGGCCCTCATAGAGAGGAATGGAGAAAAGGGGATTTTCCAGGTCAGTAACTACATACCACGTGCCAAGGGATGTGTTAATTTACTAAAGCAAGGAAAATAAATACATCTGGTACAGCAGCTGCAGTTGGAATCACCACCTGGTTAGGTTTATAACAATCCACTGTCATCCTCTAAAACCTAGCTGTCTTCTGCACAGGCCAAACAGAGTAGTTAAATGAAAATGTGGTACTAATCACCATTTCTGCATCTTTCAGTTCCTTAAAGGTAGCACTAATTTCTGCGATCTCTCCAGGGAAGTAACATTTCTTTCAGTGTACTATTTTTCTAGATAGAAGCAGTTCTAATGGCTTCTCCTTGGCTTTTTCCACCACAATAGTCCTCGCCCCATGGTTCAGAGCACCAATGTTGGAATTCTGTGAGCTGCTAAATATGTATATTTCGAATATGTATTTCAGAACTGGGGAAAAAACCACTGATGAGTCCAAGGACCGCGGGTCCCACTCTGTCAAATCTGCAGTAAAATTCCACTAATCGTCTCAATCCCCAAAGCCTCTAGTCTGATGGAGGGCCACCGTGATATTTTGGATCTCCTGGAATCAGTGTCAAGTTAGAGTCAGTGTCCAGTAGTCCCTCAAAATTCTGATTATTTCTTTTTTCCCAGTGCATAGCTACCTTAGTAAGAGGCTATTGGTCCACTTGGGGAAAGCTGGGAGAAAGATTAACAGTATAACATCTCAGTATTGTACCGGGGTCCTTCCAAGGGACCTGACCTCTCCTTCACTAGAGGTGTTCTGGGCCTTTAAAATGGCTCAAGTTGGGAAATTGATTGAAGGTCCATGACCACAGGTATTTATCTTTATCCTTGCATGAAGTATCTAGTCTACCTGAAGTCTCAGGATCATAGAAGTGGATGAGACAAAGGGAGTTAATCAAACAATGTGTTTTGCAAGATCTTCCAACAGTTAACCAGTGCACTTCAGCGACACATCACATATTAAGTTGCAATGCAGCTGTGTGTGCATGCCTTCTCTCCTTTCCCACACCATAGGCTTCTGAAGGACAGGGCCCTCATTTTGTTCATTGTTCACCAAGAACACAGAATCATACTTGTAATGTGATGGGAATTTCTTACATGTTTATTGAATCAATGAGACACAAAAAATCAATTCAAATGATTTGCAATAGTACCAACTTCCTTGTCCTAGATAGGCTGCTCTTGGCAGCAAAAAAAAGTAAGAAATGGCATTATAATTGCTGTTGTTATTACTTACTTTATATTACATTTAGTGGCAGTGAATTATTTTTCTGAAAATAAATGGCCAGAGCCAGGAGTAATGGCACATGCCTGTAATCTCAGCACTCAGGAAGCTGAGGCAGGAGGATTGCTGTGAGTTTGAGGGCAGCCTGAACTGCATAGTGAGATCTTGTCTCAAAAAACAAAAACATGGGGCCGGTGAGATGGCTCAGCGGTTTAAGCGCCTGCCTTGCAAGCGCGAGGGCCCGAGTTCGACTCCCGGAACCCACATACAAAAAAAAGGGGCCGGTGATATCGCTCAGCAGCACGGGCGCCTCCTGGCGCGTGAGGTCCTGAGGTCGACCCCCCGGTACCCAAAAAAAAAAAAAAAAAAAAAAAAAAAAAACAACAATAACAAAAAATGTGACTAGAGCTGGGGAGTTTTTCAATGATTCTAAAGGTAAAGGTTTGATACCATGGACTAAGAAGCTCCATAAGGCAATTGCTCCCCTCAGTGACTGCCACCTTCAGGATTCACTTTCCATCTCCTGCGCTCATACAGTAGTCCTGGGGGACTCTAGCTAACAACACTTAATGATGAGACATTGCTTGTTTAGGTTCATACTTCCCTCTGGGATGAAAATGACACCAAGTTTCCAGATCTCTCTCATCCCACATCCCAAAGCTTTACTGCTCTGACCACCTTGCTGTGCCACCCTTGATCACAAAACAGGTAAGCACTGGGGGCAGGAGAGGATGTCAGCCGTAATGAATTCTGTACACCCTGACACTTACAATGTTAAGTAAAATTACGTTGTTTGAATTTGTAAATAGCTACAGCAACAGTTTGTCTTATTCATATTAAAGTGAACTCAAAATCATTTGAAGTTATCAAAAAGCACTCAAGTAAGAAGATAAATACTAATTTGGGAAGTGTTTAGCCCCTATTTGATAGTAAAATCAAATACAGACTTTAGCAAAAAAAAAAAATCTATATTGAACTATGCTTAAAGGGAAGCTTTCCATGGCATCTAGTGCGAGGGAGAATTTAGCAATTATTTGGTAAAAACAAGAGATGTTCTCTGGCAAGACAAATTGGGATTGAAAAGAAAATCTGATTAGTTCAAACAATTACAATTTCTCTTACTCTTCGCAGAGTCTGAGGATGATACCACTGAGAGAGGCAGGTCTCTGTGTCCAGGCTGGGAACCGCAGGTATCTAACCAAAAGCGTGATACAGAACGCCACGGTCCAAGGCTGACCAGGGGGGTGGAATGGGAGTTAGAAAAAGAGAGGCGGACATGTCCTGGAATCCTACACTGACTGTGTGATTATGGGCAAGTTACCAAGACATATCGGGCCTTAGCTTCCTCACCTACACAGTCCACAGAGGAGAATCATCTAGAAGAGTAGAACTGTCAAGATTAAGTTCATGAGTGTACGAGACATTCTACTAGAATGTGGGGAGAAATTATTTTAATTCCTGTATGCATTTTTCTTATTTTTAAATTTCTATTTTTAAAGGGAAAGGAAGGAAGCGAAAAGGAAAAAGAATATATATACACAAGACAGTTAAGATAGTTATACAGCTGGTTTCTCTTGGTTCACTGAGAGGAAAGTTTTGGGCTAGTAATTTTCTGGACAATGTTTTATGCCTATATCTTGTACTCTGAACAACTACTGTGAATATAACAATGCATGATGTGTTGATTATTCTTACTCTCCTACTAGCCTGTTTTGAAACTCTGTTTTATTGTTCTTTTTTTACTTTTTTCTGTTTAAAATAAAACAATTTTAAAAATAAAAAAATTCCATTTTTTTAATCTGTTTTTAATGCACATAATAGCATAGTAGTATATAGATATAGCCAAAATAATGTGGAGAAGCATTGGTCAGGAGCATTATGAATAGCAAAAGCATGTGTTCAAATCTCTACTCTGCCACTTACTAGTTGCCTGGCCTCAGGCAAATTTTTTAATATTTTGAAGCCTCACTTTCAATGCATGCATTCCAAGGACAATAATAGCACATTGGCATAAGGTGGTTGCAAAGACCATGTGAGTGCTTAGCATAGTGCCTGGCAAGAAATAAGTGTGGTATAGATAATAGATTTTGTACTTATCAACAAAATGGAGAAGATAATTTCTTTCCAGCTGAATTGTTGTGAAATGTAATGTCTTGGTATACTTAAAAGCACTTTGTAAAGTATAAATTCTAGACAAACAGAAGTTACTATTTTTATTGCTTGTTGAAAATGTAGTCATTTTCAAGTGCTAGAGTATGAGACCATTTAAATTTAACTCTTCCCTTATGGGACCACTTTCCTTTCTTTTATACCTTTGAGTTCTCATAAGGAGGCCTGGGAAAAGATCTCCCAGCACTTGTAACGTATGGTTTTTTTCTTCATAAACAGAGAACTTGCATATTACCTGAATGGTGGTTGTAAATGTTGTAAGACTATTCTGCTTCAAATGTTAGAATTTCTAATTAAGACTAATATATTCTAGCATTCACCAAAGTTCTTATCCTTTAAAATGAAAGAGCTTGAGGTTTGTTCATATGTAGCAGTGCTTTAGAAAACACAAGATTTATGTATTTAATAACATCTACAGAATGCGAGGATTTAGTGCCAACCTAGATCTAGAAACCAGGGCTGGCCCCTAGAGCAAGCTGTTTAAATGGAAGAAAACATATAAATAAGTTAATTCCAATTTTCTTTGATGATAGTAAATGATTTATAACAGAAATGATCACTGTTTTAGCTCTAGCAATATTGGATCACACGGTTGTCACAGCAATGAACCAAATAAGAAACATTCTGACTTCTCTTGTTGAATTGCCTGTGTCTCTTACTTTCAGTGACCCAGTAGAAAGGCGATGAAGTGAGATTGAAGGGTGTCTGAGTTAACAGCAGATGGGGATGTGCTAGGATGCCATGCTATCGGTGAAGCGGAAGTGAGAGGCATGTTAGGGAAAGACCTCCCCATTAAGTCTGTTATTGGCAACATACTGTGGAGGAAGGAACAGCTCAGTGATGATCCCCACAGCTCCATCCTCCATTCTTGAAGTTAGTGTCTGACTTCACTGTGACCAAACCCCTCTGGGATAACAATGTGGAAAACAAGAGTAGTCAGGAAACGAGAAATCCACCTGCCCCATTCTGTTGTGTTCTGAGAAATGACTGGCTGCAGAAAATCAGTCTTCTACCTACAATTTAGACAAGACTCTGTATGATCCACTCCCTTGTGTACCTACAAGCAAGCCAGACACAGCCCTTGGAATGGTCTGAAGTTGATGCCCCCCAGTGTTCTTGTGCTAAAACCGTAAACCCAAGGTGATGATGGGTTTAGCAAGGTGAGATCTTTTGGGAGATGACAATAACATGAAGATGGAGTCCTCTAAATGGCCTCTTACCCCTTATAATATAGGCTCACAGAGGCTCAGTTGTCTTTTGTATCATGTGAGGACACAGGAACGTGTCATCTATGAACCAGGAAACAGATCCTTATGAGACACCTAATCTAGCAGTGCCTTAATCTTAGACTTCCAGGCACCAAAACTGTGAACAATAAATTTCTGTTGTTGCTAACCCACCCAGTTTGTAGTTTTCTAACTAACCTGCAAAGTCTCATGCTATAGTCCCTACTGACTGATATAAACAAACTGCCTGGTAACTCGACTTGATCAGGTTTCTTTCCCTCCCACAGACCACTGAACTTTGGCTCTCTCAAAATGCAGAACATTATCCCCTTAATGCACGTTCCTGTTGAAGCTGTCTTGCCACAGCCGTACATGCCACGTCCCCACATCCTGTTCTCCCTAGGCTTCTTCATTCCTCTCCATACAAGTCCTTTCCCACCTGAGACATTTGCAGATGTTACCATTGGAGAATTCTCCCTAACGTAGTAGTATCCCTCATCTTTTGCAATAAATCCTGACAAATGTACCTCTCCCTACCTAAATTCAGACTTATTTTTTCATTTGATAGGAGAAAGATTACACTTTCTACTCCTAGACTTTTTGCTTAAATGTGTTTTATTGTATTCATCTATTAAATACATATATATTAATACATGTCAAACTAGCTCTTAGTGCTGGAGATAAAATAAAAACAATAAACTCGCCACTTTCTTGGAGTAGGTAAAAAATAGATAAAAACATAAAAATATCAAATGATGTGAAATGCTCTGGAGACAAAGAAATCAAAGTAAGTGAGAAGGGTAATCTGGCTTGGTAATGTATATATGACGGTTGTATAAGATTTCACAAATACCAGTAGACTTAAAATAAATTATCGATAGCATTAACGAAGACCTTGAGATGTGTGTTTGGGGTGTTCAAGAAATAGCAAAGAGGAAAATGTGGCTGGAACCTAGTAATCAAGAGATAAAAGATCAAATTAGAGAACTGGCATGTTCTAGTTCATTCAGGGTTTGTAGACCACTGTGAAGATGTTGACTTTTACTCTGAGATGGAAAATCAGTAAGGATTTTGAGAAGTAGGGCCATGATCTAACATTTTAAAGTAACCATTCTAAATTCTAAGCGGTGAATATGCTGGAGAGAGAGGTATGACAGGACCGCAAAGACTACTGGAGAATCTACCACAACCCTACCTCTAAGAGAAGATAGCAGCTGAAATTAAAGTGGTAGCAGCTTGAGTGTGGAAGAACAGGATGTAGGGAATTGGAATCAGGACTTCAGTTTGGAGGAAACTGTGTTTTAAATGTTTGAAATGAGATTTCTAGTTGAAATTTATATATATATATATATATATATATATATATATATATACACACACACACACACACACACACACACACACACACATTTCAAATAATGAGTTTGAAAGAAAGATCTTTACAGATTTTGGGTGTTGATACAGTACCTCTGAAAGAAATGTTATTAATTCTTTAAATAATTAAGACTTAATCCTTTAAGTCAAACAAGTGTTTATTTTATATACTTAAGTCAAGTATACTTATTTAGCTTTGTCTACTGTATCTATCTACCTTGTTTGGTGCGGCAATTAGGTTTTTCCCCACCTTTGCTCTCTCTGTCTATGAGAGTTACTCTAAGTGTAATAAGATAAAACCATGAGCCAGAGTGCAAATTACACTGTTTTCTTCATCAAAAAGTGAGAGAGAGAGGGAGAGAGAGAGAAAGGGATCAGCAGCAATGAAAAGTATGCTTGCTGACCTAGGTGGTTTGCATTTTGGAGCAATCTCCTTGTCACTAACTAGAAGTATTTCATGAACCACATCCCCAAATAGCTACATGAATGCATCTCCTCCATTCCATTCCATTCAGGTCCCTGAATAGATGTCACTTCCTCCAAAAAGCATTCCCTTCTAAAATGGTGCTTCAATCACTCTCTTCCATTTTCCTCTGTAATGTTCATCATTATTTTACTTTATATTATGTAATGATTGGTTTAACTTGTCTCTCCCAATAGAAGCAAACTCTAGTAGGGTTGGAACTTTCTCTGCTTTACTCAAGTATTTCTCCAGGACACACTAAATTGCCAGGCACATAGGAAATATGCAGTAATGAAAGTGATTGAATAGGAACAAATTGAATGAACGCAAGTTTATTCATATTAGTCCATCCTTTATTTTGTGTGTTGACACTCAGGGTAAACTGAGACACAAATTGAATAAGAAACAAAGAGAGTTTATTTGAACTGATAAGAGTTTTAATTTGGGAGACACAGATTCAGGCAGGCTGAACATGTGTGCAGGGTTGGAATTTTCGGCTGTAATGAAAACTATAGTTCTCAGCACAGAGAAACTGTAAGATGTAGCAATTTTCCTCCAGTGGAGTATCAGTATCTTCTGGGAAAAGGTTATATAGCATTCACCAGGTCGAAAGTTTATTTAAGGCAGATGTGCCTGAAGCCTGGTCTCTTCTCTCAGCCCAGGAGTTTGGGGCACCTCAATCTGCCTCTGTTTGATTTTATTTTTCCCAAATGTATATCTAATAAATTTTTGCCCTTTTCATTTTTAATATTTTATTTTCCTTATGCGAAATCCATTCCTTATAATGGCAGTATGGAATTCAGAGTTGTTTGGTTTTGTTAATAATCAATCTGAAAATTTTTCACAAAACATTGTGTTTGTCTTATACATACTATGTTGCTTTGTTTTCCTTAAGATATCTATATTCTTGGTTTTTTGTACTCTCTTATATGAAATGTATTTTGAAAACTAATTTCTCCTCAGGTGTTCTGCATTTTTCTCTAATTCTCACAATAGGAATGAAAGATTAACTTGATTTCTCCCCCTACTACTTATAATCAATAAATCAGTAACTTCTACTTTGCCTATGTGCCCACCTTACCACCTTTTAATTTTTAATATCTGTTTTCCATGTCCATGTAGTCCCTTTTGACCTAAAATTGTCTTCACTATATAAATATTGATAGTAAAATCATACATGCAATTGACTAATAATTTTGAAAGGAATTAGAATTTTTTTTCTCAATCAGGTAGAAAAAAAATCTATTTCAGAAGGCAGTGGTTCTAATTATTTTTAGTGATCAATTTGATTATATCTACTCTCTATTTTCTAGACCCCCTGAAAGAAAATTGAACATGGAGACCTTTTACTGGCAGAGTCCAAACGCTACAAGTGGAGAAAGGAAAAAGGGGAGTTTAAATCCCCCAAATTCACTTTCGCCTCCAGTTTAAAATTTGTAACTTATCAGAGAAATTCTTCAAGGCTTTTTTTTTGTTCTCATGCACTTCCACAATATTCTGATTTCTCAAAAATAGATAATCATGATATCTGTCCCTCAAACTAAAATTTATAGTGTATGGATGATATCTCTCATTTGCAGCTGTTTAAAAAATATATTTGTATACTTTACAGGTCATTTAAATACGGATTCAGAAGGAGGAACAAAATTCCTTTACCTCGTGATACTGTCTTTTTCAGAAATGATTTCTTTATATTTTATTCAGTAGTATAGTAATCATGCTAGAAAAAAATCTGAGAAACAATTGTTAATCAGCCAAGCAATATTGGTTGGTGTCCAATATATTTACTGAATGTTGCCATTAAATCAATTTTGGTTGTGAATGCACAAACATCATGACATGTATATCAAAATCTCTATAATTATGCAGATCCAAAGGAGCAATAATGGATATGGACCAGGTGATGAGGAGGAAAGAAGAAAAGTTAGAAAAGTCTGTTTAAAAATTTAGTTAAGGGCCAGTGAGATGGCTCAGTGGTGTAAGCGCCTGCCTGGCAAGCGCGAGGGCCCAAGTTCGACTCCCGGATCCCACATACGAAAAAAGGGCCGGTGATATCGCTCAGTGGCACAGGCGCCTGCTG
Organism: Erethizon dorsatum; assembly: GCA_028451465.1. Classification (NCBI taxonomy): domain Eukaryota; kingdom Metazoa; phylum Chordata; class Mammalia; order Rodentia; family Erethizontidae; genus Erethizon; species Erethizon dorsatum. The sequence goes on from CM051830.1 coordinate 37,709,411, forward strand.
GCGTGCAAGGTCCTGAGGTCGACCCCCAGTACCCACAAAAAAAAAAATTAAAATTAGTTAAAATAATTGTAATTATTTTATTCTAAATAAAATATTTTTATTCAGCTTAAACTGGGAATATGGGAGATCTGAATGTAGAAATAATGACTTTTAACAGTATCTATTATCCTCAAAAACCCAAGATGACATTAAGTGTGAGACTTATAAAAAATAATAATAATAAGCTGAAGAAGATAGAAAATCTGTTTATCTAGTCTCACATTCTGATAAGAAAGCAATAGTAGGATGTCACGTCTCCAGCATTTAAGGTCACGGATTAGTTTTTGCATCATGCCACACATGGGCAATTCCACAAAGCAGAACTGCTTAAATTTAAATTTTCTTATTTTCCCTGTCTGATGTCTATTCGTTACATTACTCATCCTCATTTCTGGCCAGCAGTGTGGGGAGACAGCTTCGCAGCAAAGTAAACAACAGTTCTGTATCACGTAGATGGCTGTTAGGTTGCAGTGGTGGGTGAAGTGATCCGTTTATATAGATACATCTGGCCATTTAATAATAGATCAGGGCAATACTAAAGGCTAGACTAATGCTCTTGTGAAGTCAACCTGAAAAAAAAGTAGATTATTACAATAACAAAACACATAATTATTACTAAATAAGATAATTTTGTTGTTAACAACATGCTTCTTGTAGGCAAGTAGCAAGGAACACCAGCTTGTTGGGGTTTGTTAATTTGCTCACAAATGCAATTATTAGAAAACATAAAATCCAACGTTTCAAAAATTGGCCCTAAAGGAGGCTCACCAGCCTGTGGCCATCGCTGTGTCGCTGTGTTTGGAGTGCTATTCGGGCTCATCGCGGAGTGTTTATTCAGGTGAGAGTCCACACTTGACAGCGGCTCTGGGTGCCGGAGGTGGTTTGTATCCTGCAGAGGTCACAGCCCGGAGAAGAGGCCCACGGGAACCGGAAACAGTGGGCCGCAGCGGTAGAACAGGAGCACAGAAGGTGTTGGGGAGGCTTGGGGGTGAACCGCAGATGGAGGGTTGGAGGGTGACTTAGAGATTTAGCGAATTTTCCCTTATTCCTAAGAATAATTCTGAAGCAAATCAAATTTAAATCTGAAACATTTTATTTTCAAAAACTAAGTCTTTCATTTCTATTCATATGAAAGTCCAATGTGGTGCCAAATATATAAAATGTGTGATCGTATGCCCTGAATCCTACAATTCTGCTGCTATTTCCTCACTCAGCTTGGCTGGGACATTTCTGGCTCACAACAATTACGAAGCGCATTTTCCATTTGGAGAAAGCCCAGGTGCTTCTCAGGGAGAGCAGAGCGATTCAATTTCATTTACATTACCCTGGCATCTCCCCCGCCCTATTCTAACAAGGTGGCCTAGATTCAAACGTTGAGATGGTGGGAACTGAAGGCTCTTTTAACTTCTACCATTTTACGGATGATGAAACTCAGGATCAGAAAAGTTAATGGACATAGCTAAGGTCCATACCTAGTTAATAATAAATCTAAGATTAGAACCTTGGTTTCCTATGTCTTTGAATAGTTACTTTTAAGTTAGGAGAGAAAGCCTTCCTCTAAGAGACTACAAAGAATCTGCCTTATTCACTGAGTTTCAGACTACCATATATTTTTGTATCATTAAGAAAAAAATAAAAGTTCCCTAATCATGAAATGTCATTGATTGTAACAATGCATCCCAATTTTAGAGATTAAATTTTTTTAAAGTATCTTATAACTAGTAAAATGTAGCAATAGAAACCTCCACTGTACCAAAATAAATCAAAATCTCATGCAGGCAGGGATACTCCATTCCCACTCTTACATGGTACTAAAAACCAGGACAGGCCCAATAGCTTTCATCACCTTCTTTAGTTAGTCGCTTGCTTTATAATAAACTTATTTTATAGCCAATGATTCTATAATATTTGTTTTGTGGAAATCCATTAATGTAATGTACTTATGTTTTGTGCATGTTTCTATATTGTTAACACTGTTTAGTTTGTACACTATTTTGGAGAAGTTTTAGGTTTATAGAAAGATTGAGCAGAAATTTTAGAAATTTCCCATATATCCTCCTCCCTTGCCTACAGTTTTCCACATTATTAATACAAAGCATTGATATGGTGCATTCATTACATTTGAGGAACAAATATTGATATATTATTTTGAAGTCCATAGTTTACATTAGCATTCATGCACTGTTATGCCGTTTTAAGGGCCTTATAAAATGCATAATATCCACCAACAATAGCCACCATTACAGTATCAGGCAGAATAGTCTCAGTGCCCTAAAAATGCCTCCGCTCTGCCTATTCATAACTCTCTCCTCACACATCCCTGGAAAACAGTAATCTTTTTACTGTCTCCCTGGTTTTGACTTTTCTACACTGTCATATACCGGTCACGCATTGCTAATTAGAGGAATACTTCTGAGAAATGCATCATTAGGCAAGTTCATCATTGTGTGAACATCACAGAACATAATTATGCAAATTAAGATGACTGTGATAATATGATTTCTGGGACCACTGCTATATGTGTGGTCCTGTTGACCAAAATGTCCGTATGAGGCACGTGCCCGTAGTTGGATTCATAGAGCATGTAGCGTTTTCAGATGGGTGTCTCACTTAGCAATGTGCATTGAAGTTCTTTCCATGTTTTTGTGTGGTTTGATAGCTTGTATTTTTTATCACTGAATAATATTCCATTACATGAATGTGTTACAGTTTGCTTACCGTACTGAAGGATGATTGATGAACACTTTTGTTGTTCCCAATCTTTGGAAATGATTAGTAAGGCTGCTATAAACTTCTCATGCAGATTTTTGTTTAGACTTGCTTTCAATTCTTTTGTCTACATACTAAAAAGTATAATTGTTTAGTAATATAATACTGCATTTAGCTTTGGGAGGAACTGCCAGACTGTCATCCAAAGTGGCTGTATCATTCTGCTCACCCACAGACAAAAGAGCTCTTTTTGCTGCATATCCTCGCCAGCATTCGGGGTTGTCAATGTTTTAGATTTTTATCATTCTGATACTGGTAGGTTTGTAGTGTATCACCTTGTCTCATTTTGCAATTCACCAATTATAATAATGTAGTATTTTTCAAATACTAATTTGCCACCTGTATATCTTTTCAGTAGAGGTGTCAATTCAGATCTTTTGCCCATATTTTAGTTGAGTTGTTTTCTCATTGTTGAATTTTAAGAGTTTCACATACATATTTTTAAATTTTTCACAGTAAAAAAATTGCTTAAGTAATTCCTAAATAAGGTGGCTTAAATAATTCAAATAGAAAAAAATGTAAATAATTTTTATTGGAATAAAAAATTTCTATTAACAAAGAATAAATAGATAGATGATAAAACTAACTGTTACATAAGAAAGTTAATTTCAGTTTTCACTAAGATTTTCTTAAGCACCAAAAAGCTTTGTATTAGGCAAGTCACTGACCAGTCAGATAAATGATATCCTTCCAATTTTACTTGCTATGCTTAACAGTCAGAACCAATTAAAAATATATTTGCCTTACATTACAGAACTAGAAAAAATAATCCTCAAATTTATATGAAGCCAGAAGAGACCCAGAATAGCTCGTGGGCAACAGGAGCAAAGCAGGAGGCATTACAATACCAGACTTCAGCTATACTACTAAGCAATAGTGATAATAATGGCCTGGTACTGACATAAAAACAGGTATGTGGATCAATGGAATAGAATAGAGGATAGAGAAACATCCCCAGACACATTTAGCTATTTGATCTTTGACAAAGGGGCCAAAGGCATAAGTTGGAGGAAAGATAGCCTATTCCACAAGTGGTGCTGGGAAAACTGGTTACCTGTTTGCAGAAGTTTGAAACTGGACCCCTATCTCACACCATGTACTAAATTACAATCAAAATGGATCAAATATATAAACATTAAAACAGAGACATTAAACTTACTGGAAGATAAGATAGATAAAACACTTGAAGACAGAAGATTTTCTAAACAGAACTTCAATTTCACAAGAAATAACAGCAAGAATCAACAAATGGGATTATATCAGACTAAAAAGCTCCTGTACATCAAAAGAATCAATTAGTAGAGTGAAGAGACAACCTACAGAGTGGGAATTTTTTTTTTTTTTTGCTACTCTTCAGACAGAGAACTAATATCTAGAATATATAAAGAACTCAAAAAGAACTCGACCACCTAAAATTAAATACCCAGTTAAGAAATGGGCAAGTGAAATGAACAGATACTTCACAGAGGAAGAAGTACAAAGGGCCAACAAATATATGAAAAAGTTATCCAACATCTCTAGCCACTAGAGAGGTGGAAATTAAAACAACACTAAGATTCCATCTTTCTCCAAAAAGAATGGCAATCATTAAAAAATCAAAAAATAACAAACACTGGCATGGCTGTGGTTATAAAGGAACCTCCTACACTGTTGGTGAGAATGTAAACTAGTACAACCATTATGGAAATCAGTATGGAGAGTTCTCAAAGAACTAAAATTAGAAATTCCATATGACCCAGCTATCCATCTTCTAGGTATCTTCCCCAAAGAGCTTAAAATATCATACTGCAGAGATTCATGCATACCAATGTTTATAACAATGCCAAATCCTGGAAACAGCCTGTATACCCATCAAAAGAAAACTGGATAAAAAAATTGTGGTATCTATATATAATGGAATACTACTCCGTTATAAAGAAGGACAAATGTGAGACATTTGTAAGAAAATGAATGCACCTAGAAAATATAATGTCGAATGAAATAAATCAGACACACAAACTTAAACGCCATATGGCATCTCTCATTTGAGCAAGGTAAAGTACAAACTAAGAGAAAAATAAAGGGATAGAACGAGACAAGGGGATAGATCTCTTGCAGATGGGAAGGAGCCCAGGGAACAAAGGGCAAGGAGTGAGGAGGAGGGGATGGGGAAATAGGTAGAGTGAAGACATGCCAGATCACAGTCCTGATAACCTCAATGAACTTGGACATTATATGCCATAAACATGAACTAAGATTAACAAGATTAACAAGAATGAAAAATGGGAAAGAAGAACTAAAAGAGGAGCAAAAGAGGGGGAGGGGATTAAAAAAAGAAACAAGCTCTGTTATATACATGTACCAGCTCCCCAAAATAATTGTAAAATGCATGTACTAATAAAATAAAATTTAAAAAAATTTTTTTTTCTTATTAGCAATCAATCTATACACAAAAATGGAAAAAATATTTCAAGAAATGCACACAGATAAACATGTAGAAAGCCCATAGTATGTATTGGGATGGTTTATCTACAAAAGGCTAAAGCAATTGGCTGGTTTGGTCAATTTTTCAAAAACAATTAAAATGGATCACAACTGAGTCATTTTTAAACTAAATTAAATGGCCATTTATTATCACATATCCTGATTTGAAGGTCTTTTCAATCTCTCTGTATGCAATTTGTACAAAATAGCACTAATTGTATTTTTAGAGCATCTGTCAGGACTTGTTTTTAACAGTTTCTAAAGCTCTTCAAGTGTTAGTGAATTCTAATGAAATAAAAAAAAACTAAACAAATCAATTCCTGAATAACAGTCTATACTTCTTAATCTACTTAAAGCTAAAATATTATAACAAAATGAGATTATTTCAAAGCCCAAAGTAATGATCACTTACACATTGGATACCACTGCTCTATAGATGCGGGGGTGGCAATGTGGTTTTCAATTGTATGGAGTAAAGTAGAGGGCAGGTTGTTGATGCCTTTTCCTTCCCACTGCACCCTATGGATGCAGATGGAGGTCAGGGATGAGATGACATTTAATTTTACACATATTTCTTGATCATAAAGTAAAACTAAGGACACGTGGCTTATTTCTCAGGATGCTTCAAATACCCATGACTCAAAATATTGTGTCAAATATATGTCTATGTGAATAATACTACTAGAGATAATTTCAACTATTAACAAAAGGCTAGTGATTTTAGCACACAGGGGAGAAAAGTAAAGGAGCTAAAATTATAAATATGTTAATATTTAATCTCTTTTTTAAAAGTGAAGTTTAAAAAAATGATGCTTAAGCCTTGGTCCTCAGCCTAAGGCAGTTGCTTTTTTGTTGTCCTCTGCCTCTGTTCTCCATTTGTGCCAATCTCAGCCACCAGGGTTGTTACCAGAGCCCTTGACACTGTATTTAAACCAACTAAGTTGCCTACATACTATCTGGAACCTGTTGTCTTTCTCTTTAGTCCAACTCTTCCAGATCTACCTCTGAATTGGGTGGGGCTCCATCTTTATCTCTTTAAGCAGCAAGCCCCCCATTACTTCCCCAGTGGACAAACTAGGGTAATTCTTCAAGAGACCCAGATCTTGGAAAACAAAAGTGTACATAGAATTTGTCTGTGCAATGGGCCAGTTCCATCTATCTGCTCTTCTTTGTTAGGCTTCAATCCACATAAAGATCATTTTAACTAACTGAGGTCAGAGCCCAGAGCTTGACAGCGGAAAGCTAGCTACACTTTCTCAGCAGTGAAAAATGAAGCAATTGTTTTTCTTCATCACCTTGCCACATAACTTTATGCAACAATCTTGTTAATTCTAATAAGTTATATGTCTTCTACAATCAGTAACCCCTTTGCTATCATTACTATAATAATGACTACCATCTGTCTTACTTTCTCTTTGCCGGGACAAAATACCAAATGCCCACAAGTTAGAGGAAAAGTTTATTTTAGCTCACAGTTTGTAGAGGTTTCAGTCTATAGTCCAAGGCAGGGCAGCATGGCAGAGGGACCCAGCAAAGAAACAGTTCATGATATGGCAGGCAGGAGGCAGCAAGAATTCCTCCTTCTTTCCCTTTTTATTTCATCCAAGCTAGAAGACCATTGGTTGGGTGCCATGTACACCCAGGGTGGGTCTTCCCTTTTCAGTAAGTCCATCACCCACACCCAGAACTATGCTAAACCAATCAGTGGGCTAATCCAGTATCACACACCCATGATCTAGTCACTCCTCAAAGCCCCACCTATAAGTTTATGAGACTTTAGGGGGACATCTAGATATAAGCCATAATACCATCTAATACCACCAACATTATTTTAAAAACAAAAGAAACAGCATCATTGCCTACCACAAGCCACCACTATCCACACCCTTCTTGAATACCATTAAGTGACACAAATAAATATGAAAATATAAGAACAAGAAAAAATACCATGTGAATAATAAGAAATACAGTTTAAAAACAAAGAGTAGTATAAGAGATAAATGGGATATTTGATAACAACAAAAGGGGATATTCATCAATGAGACTTAATAACATTAATGCACAAAATGACATAGCTTCAAAATTCACAAGAAAAAAATAACTAATGAACCAAAGGGAAAAATGACAATTCACAATCTGGGTTATAAATAATAATCTCCAACAAATATACAAGAACAAATAGAAGAAAGATCAGCCAGAATATAAAAGTTCTGAATAGTATAATCAACCAAGTTGACCTACTCAACCTAATCAAGACTTACAAAATACTATACAGTGCCTGATAATAGCAGAACAGATTTTTGTCAAGTACAGATGGAGTTCACTAAATTGCTAGGAGACTTAGCAGTAAATTCCAAAACTCTGGAGAAAAAAGAAAATTTTTTTTGCCTTCTGTGCATACCTATCTCTTAAAAGCTCCAAAGGAGGGAGCTGGATATGGACAAGTGGATACTTTATCCCTGCCATTTCCTGCCTATCTTTCCAAACCCCAGTAAGCTCATGGGTCACTATTTCCATGAATCTCTGACAAATACCATTCAAAACCGGCCTTTCTCTTTTCGCTGACCTTCAGCCTTTCATATTCTTTATGATACCCATAACATCTTGTCACACTTTTTTGAAAAACTGTCTGACTGCTGATTTTCCTTCACTACATTAGACCCCTGAATGTCGTTTGTATTTGTAGCCTGTCCCTTGCACAGCACATCTCACAGAGAAGACACTTAACTGTGGTTGTGCATCTTTGAATATTCTTCCTAACAAGTGTCTGGTCTGTTTTAAAATAGTATGTTTGCCTGATATTTGTGTACATCCCCCCATACCCTTCAAAAAGGAAAAGTTCTAGAAAAATTCAACAGGATGAAAAATAGGTCTATAGTAAAATATCAACCACAATACTATCAATAAGGGGCCAGTGAGACGGCTCAGCGGCTTAAGCGCCTGCCCAGCAAGTGCGAGGGCCCGAGTTCGACTCCCGGAACCCACATACGAAAAAGGGGCCGGTGATATCGCTCAGCGGCATGGGCGCCTGCTGGCGCGCGAGGTCCTGAGGTCGACCCCCTGGTACCCACAAAAAAAAAAAAAAAAATACTATCAATAAGCAAGCAAAATTTCCTTAAGAATACATTTTTGAATCATTCTTTTTCCTTAAGAATGATTTACCGTGAAAAACAAATGGTATTGCTTAGTGATAAAGTCAAATGAAATGGCCTTAGATGACCAAAACAATTCATACAGAAAAAAGGAAGCAATTCCCATTCAAAATAAATGAAAGTACAGTAGTACCACAGTTCACTAACACTTGTATTTGCAAACAATTCGGTTTGCAAACAAAAGTGTTTGGCAAAATTTTGCTTCCCTTTGCAAATTCTGCATTGAGTGACAAACTCTACTACAATCATCTTCCCCATACAAACACAAATGCAGCCATTTTTCCCAAAATCAGAAAACAAGTGAAATACGTAAACCGAGCCACCACTGTATTAGGCTCTGCAGAAAAGTTGTGACTCTGGTACTTGACAGTTCAGTAAACTCAACAAACACCAATTATGTTGAATGGTTTAGATGTGGGATCAGCTGAAGGATAAGCTATTTGTAGATCTTTCCAAATAATGATTTTACTTATAAGTAAATGGGGACACTAAAGGGAAATGTGAAAATATTTATTAATGTCTTATTTGCTAGGGATATTTTTACCATCACTTTGTTCATTTCCCATGATACCCTGAGCAATCCCACATCTTTTAGTTTAAAAGCAACTTGTTTGTCTTTTAAGCATTAGGCCTAATGACGAGCCAAAGACACAGTAAAGCTTAAATGTTTGTTGTTGAAAAAAATGGTTTGTTAAATTGCATAGATATTCCTCACCAGTTTCCTTGAGTTTGAGTTGATTACTAAAGGAGACAAGTTTATAACATTCATCATTCAGGTCCTCTTCTTTTTCCATTTTCAAATCCTTGACCACTCCACCTGAGGTATAGTGAAAATCAAACTCAATTCTATTCCTTTTTCCATTTATAAATCATTGTCAGTGTTGAAAAATGAAAGTCACAATACTGTGTTATATTTTGATGTCTTGTAACATAAAGAGGAAAGCTGACTGCTTTCATTCTTACAGAACTGTTTGATCTCTTTATCATCTTTGCAAACAGCTCTTTTGTTTAGATTTTTCAACAGTATACAGTGCTTTACTAACGCAAGTGCTTTGCCACTCAGCTAATGTTCAGAAGAGCATTAGTTACTTGAGTTTGATACTGCAGCCACATAGCCCTTACATGTGCTCTAGCTTTTTATGCTTTTGCAGTGTAACAGAGCACAGACAGGTTTACATTCATTGACTGAGCTTAGTCTTCTTGTAGAATAATACTTTTAATCCTCATTCACCATAATCGTGAAAGGAAAATAGAATTATGAAGTTGCCTTATCCAAACTATATACCCTGTAGCCTAACCTGATAACACAGCAGATGAATATTGGGAAATTTGATAATATAGTTTAAAATAAATTTGCTTTAAAACTATGGATAATAATCCCAACTTTAAGATTAAATGGAGTCCTCGTTGTGCGGATTTCTTCACATATCCTGCCACCCCACACACACACACCTATCATAATAATGATCTTGTGACTAAGACTGGTGTCACCATAATGTTCTGGGGACAGAATGATAGTCCAGTGACTCATCAGGCATTAGAAAAGGAAAATATTCAAGAAATGTAACTTCATTGGTATTTGAAATACTTCAATGCTCTGAATCTCTTCCTAAAAATAAGGACAACTAAATAACTTGATTCACAGACAAAAAAAAAAAAAACCCACAAATCAAAACAATTGTGACAGAGTGTGGAACAAATTATAATTACTTAAAGAATCATCATGATTACTCATAAAAACCTTAACATTTGCCAACCAATTTTTCTTGTCAAAATACATTGTTTCTTCTGGGGTTCATACCCTCGATTTGCCCAATTACTCTCCATAAATGTTCATTTTGGTGGCTGAGACACACAATAGTATTCAAATTCTAAAGGCTTCCTTCTGTATGAACAACATTTGAGAAGCAGAGAGTACCTTACAAACACAATTATAGTTGAGATTTGTACTGAGAAAGAAAGGGGAGAAAAGTTATCTGAGGATTCAGGCTTATTCCGAAACTCAGGCGCTCTGGTAACTAATGGTATCAATTACAGCTTTACTGGCCTCTTGTTCTCTCTCTCCCCCTCTCCTTCTCTCTCCTTTATGTGTCCCCTTTCTCTCACTTCTTTTCTCCCGCTCCCTCTCCTGTCTTCTCTTTCCTGGTCTTGTTTCTGTGTGTAGCAGCCTTCTGAGGTCCAGCCGTCAGAGATAACTGGCTTATGAAGCTTATAGAAAATGCAGAAATAGATGTCTCTTCCCTTCTATGAACCTTTACAGAAAGACAGAGAATCATACGCACTTACAAGTTGTATAGACAACATACTCATCCCTGAGAGGTTGTCTGTGTTTGTATTGTTCATTTTCACAAGCCTTCTCCTGGTTTTGTGTGTTCTTCCAGAGCATTTAACCTCTGCTGACCCCCTGCAGGCTGTTTACATAGCCATGCTTTCCTTCCTTGACAACAGCCTGTGGGTTAGACCGCCTTTCATCAAAACTATGTCCAGTTCCCCTAGAATATTGCTAAGGAACTGAAATTAACTTGACTGGTTATTATAATCCAGGACATTAATGATTTAACAGACGATATTTGTATTTTTCCGGGTCTTTAAATCTTTATTTCTTTGTTATTGTAGTGAGAATACAGATATATTTTGGATCTTGAATGTCCTGCATAGGCCCATTTGTTAAAGGCATGGTTCCCAAGATTGGGAGGTAGAAGAACCTGCAGGAGGTGTGGCCGAGCAGGATGACTTTATGTCACTGGGGGGTGTCCTGAAGGGGACGATGAGAACCTGGCTGGTTTTTTTTTTTTTTTTGGCCATGAGGTAAACAGTATTGCTCCACTCACTACACAGCAGTTTTGCTCCACGGTTTTGCTCCTGCCACGATGTGCCACCACAGGCCCAAAGCAATAACGCCAATCAAACGTGAATTGAAATCTCCAAAACGGGAAGCCAAAATAAACATTTTCACTTTACAAGTGAACTATCTGTGGTATTTCATTATAGTGGTAGAAAGCTAACATAAATACTTAACATGAAATCTTCCCACTGAGTAAACTTTTAAGTGGGTAATACTGTATTATTAATCATAGGTATTATGTTGATAGAACTTACTTACCTTGCAAAAACGCCTTTAAAGCAGGTTTCCTCAAAAAGTGGTTCAAATAATGCCTTTATTAGTACATTTTATATGTCAGGCACTGTGAAAGATGCTGGATACTCAAAGCAAGACAATATACACAGTCTATCTTTGTGGAACATTATAATGTAGTAGGTGTTCAACATTTTAAAGTGCCTGTATCCATAAGCTTTGAATTACATCAGGTAGGTAGACCATCTACTCTGTCACCATATAAACTACAGGCAATCTTTATAAGATCATCCTCTGTCAAATTTACATCCTGGGAACCATTTTAGAACAAACAATAACCATATGAGTTATGTCTACTCCCGTTTTGCTAAAGAACCTAGCTTAGCTAAGCAAAGTCCTTTACCTATGGTCACAGGACAAGCAAGTAGCAATGCTGGAAGCTAGAGATAACTCTGGACTCCAAGTGTAGCATTGTCGACTGTACCACAAGTGCCACATCAGAGCCTCCTCAAGCCTCCTTGGATAAGTAGTAAGCAGATAATCAGGATTTGCCTGCCACCTTAACCATCTCATCAGATATACGTATAGTGAGAAGAAAAGAGTTACAATGTTTTTAAAATATAATTATTACAATAGTCCCATACTAATAACATATCATCCTTGCTGCATAAAATATACTGGCTAGAGTCATCCAGCTAGTATTTGCAGTCTTTCACCTCATTAATTTTTTATTTGTGCTAATCCACCCTATTCCTTTGAGTCTTCCATCCAAAAAATCAGCATATCACTTGAGTTCATTCCAATTGATCTTTTCTTGTCTGGTGCTTTATCTTCACTATTCATCCACCTGTTATGTCAGCTTGGTGACAAGTTACTCTGCCCTCGAGCTCACCCTCAGTAATTATTCCTTATATTCAAGAAATCGAGAGATGTAGCATGAAAAATTTTATATAAACAAGCCAACAATGGCTTCTGTGTGTTGACCCCAACGTACTCTATTTCTCCACTGCAGGCAGAGACCCACCAGCTTAAAAATCCACCAGTTCTAAAATTATTTTCACACATCCAATTGTTCAATCAATCTAAATAAGCATGTCTTAGTCACTGTTTGTCAATGGGACAAAATACCTAACACCCTTAAATTAAAGGAGAAGAAGTTTATTTTGGCTCAGAGTTTATAGAGGTTTCAGTCCGCAGTCCACTGGCTCTAAGGCAGGACAGCATGGGAGAGGGGCCTGAGTAGAGGAAAGTGGCTTACCTCATGGTGGACAGGAAGCAGAGCCTCTTCCAACCAGACCCTACCTTCTAATAGCAAGTCAGCTATAATGCCCCCATAGTCCACCTTCCAAAGGTCTCATCTATGATCACATAAGGCTTTCAGGGGACATCTAGATATAAAGCATAACAAAGCAGATGGTTCAGATAAATAGATTTTTAGCCATTTGGAGCCTGCCTGTTTTGTGTACTCTGTAAAAATGTACCAAACAGCTACAAGTGATAGATAAGCTAAGCTCCAGGGCATAAAGACCCAAACCTGCTGTTATACCTGGAGCTCTCTGTCTTAGAAACTCCTGCCTTGCTGCTAGTGACATCATCTCGGCATATAAGCCCCTCACCACCTAATCTCTCCCCCTGGGGGTTCCACTGCCCTCTTCTTTTCCTGCACCTTAGACTTTAGAAGGTGTCATGCTATCACAGACTTCTACCTTATGCAAACCTGACACTCAATAAAGCTGGTGTGTGCTACTCCACTTTGTCATCATGTCTTTTTCCTTGATCAGATGCCAAGATTTTTCAACACCCCTGAAATGCTCTAAAGTATCCCTAGGTATTTTCATCATACATACATACAACATACCTAATTCCCAAAGCAAATGCATGAATTCAATTTACTGTTTTTCATTTATGGTTGGTATTGGTCAATATTCAGTTACACTCTAGTATTATATAACAGTAGTATCACTAAGGTTCAGGTGATTTGCACTTTACAATTATATTATTTGTGAATTAGAAATGAACTAACTCATAGATAGATAACTACCACTTACCTTAACTCATCAGCTTTCTACCTTGAAGATAATACTGTACCCTCATAGGATCAGTTGTATTACATCACCGAAAATGTTTAGAGACCATAAAGACAAAAAGTGAGGAACATTTTGTGATGACATTAAGGAAACATTCAGAAAAAATATTTTGAGGTTTTTGTCAAAATAACACAAAATCCCACCCAAATGGCCAAAGTCAGAGCAAACACAGTTATAAAGTAAGTAATGAGAGTTTTGAACACATAGAACGAAATATCAATCATTCCACACTTATAAATAAATAACAAAATAAATGAATAAATGGGAAAAAGAAACAGCTCTTACTTAATAGAATTCCAATTAGTAAATGTAGAATGAACAACAACAAAATGGAGAATCAATATTAGGCAACTGTCACAAAGACAGTTAGAGAAAAGATTCATCCATGGATGCAAAAAATTAATGGGTAAAAGTTGGAGAAAGTGTATGTGTATATGTATGGTTTCAACATACTGCCCAAGGTACTTACTAACTACAAAGGGATAAATAGTAACTTTACAGTACAGAAACGCAGCAGACACGCCCTTAACTAAATATGATATTGTCCATTACCAGATGTAAAGATCATGAATCCCTTAATATGATACACCAAAAATACTACAACATTATTTCTGGGGTACTGTTGCCCAAAATACATGATTACTCTCCATTCAATTTGAATTGTACAAAATAAATGATCAGCATTCTGAGAAAGTATCACGTGATAAAAGATAATGAGGGGATGAAAAACTTACAGACTGGAAGAGACTAAGGAGAATTAAGGACTAAATGCAATGTAGGGCTCTGGATAGGATCCTGGGAAAGAGAAACAATGACAGTGAAAATATTGGTAAATAAGGCCAGCCTGAACTGAATGGTGAAACCCTGTCTCAAAAAGACAAACAAACAAAAATTGGTGAGAAAAAGGCTATAGTTAATAATGTTATACCAGCCGGGTGTGGTGGCGCACACCTGTAATCCCAGCACTGGGGAGGCTGAGGCAGAAGGATCACTGTGAGTTTGAGCCCAGCCTGGGCTACAAAGTGAGTTCAAGGCCAGCCTGAACTGCACAGTGAAACCCTGTCTCAAAAAAAAAAAAAAAAAAAGACAAAAAAAAAATGTTATACTAACGTTGATTTCCTGTGCTTGACCATTGCACACACTATGGTTATGTAAGGTGTTAGCATAACACCTTACTTGGGGGGGGTAAGAGATATAGAGGAACATGTTATATTATTTTCCCATCTTTTCTGTAAGTCTAAAATAGGTCTAAATAAAAAATTCAATAAAATAAAGCAAAATAAAAATAGCAGGTAGTCAGTGAAGCAAACACTAGGATGCTAGTCTCACAGCTGGGACAAATGGACTGCAGTTAAGTGTCACTAAGTCTTTGATCCAATTTTTCAGGTCAAAACAATTGAGAAAGAAAATTTCCACAATTTAACCAAGGCAACCTAGACACAAATACTTTGGTTTCCTACTCAGAGTTCACTTCCTAGATTGCTTTATTATACTAAAGTAATAGGCAGGGAGTAAAATGTCAAGGACAGTTCTATAGGATATGAAAACAACATGTGATATAGTTACCATATATCCTAGGTTTTGCGTCCATAGATTGTCCACAGAGAATAAAATCAACATAGTTGAGAAGAATGAAAAGTACCTATTTGAAGCTAATTAGGATTGCAATCTAGGAAAATATAGGTCCAAGCAGTTGAAAAAACATGCCTCGAGGTTTTACAAAATGGCGGCTCCAAGGTTTTATAAAATAGCTTTAAACCATAAGGGAGTTGGTACTGTAATTGTATCACTTGTTAGTCATGAATTATGACTGACTAGCAAAAGTTAATCTGTCTTAAAGGGGAAACCAAGGGAAATCCTAACTCATCTAGCATCAATTGCCTTTGATTACTTGCTTTTATCACCAATTTAGACATCACATAGCTAAGTAGTATACTCTCATTAGCTCTGCTATAGATAACACCTCTGACTTACGGGTCATGATAGTAATTGTCGCCTAAGTTGTTTTTCAGAAATTTGGAGGTAGCTCAAACCAGTTGAAATCACTGACTCTTTGCTGAAGCTGCCCAAGTGTCCAATGGGCAACATTTTGACATCAGATGACCTAAAACTCTACCCTCGATGGATGCTATTTTCTAAACATGTGCTCTAGGGAGAGCCATCAAGCTTATTTATTTATACATGTGCAGATAGGTGATAACCTTACTTTTTTTCTGCCTCCAGTCTCCTTTCCCCCATGATTCAGAACACTTTGTTTATTTTTAGCCCATATTTATCCCTAAACCCTATCCTAAGGGAATATGAGACAAGGCTCCTGCCTCCTCATGCTGACCACTTCTGAATAAACTCCTTCGCAAAACTCATCTGTGCTTTTCACAAAAGCTTCAGTGATTGGCGTACAGCATGGTGGGCAATACGCCCTCCTTCATAACATATGGAAGGGATTGGATAAAGTCTCTGAAGGTCAGCAGAAATTAATATGCCAAGGTCAACTCACATAAGGAGGCATCTGCAGGGTGATCTGCAGCCCAGTGCAGACATCTGAGGTCTCACAACAGCTCCCCAAGTGCGTTAGTTCGATGGTTTTCTAGCACGCATGTTCACCGATGACTGGAGAGTGTTGAAAGAAAAAGTGAGGAATAATTAATAAAATCACAGCTAAAATTATGAAAATGTAAAGTCAAATATTTCTTAAATTAAGATTAGAATATAAATAGAGATTTGCCAAGTGTGTGTGTGTTGGGGTGGGGAGGCTTTTTGTTTCTGGAAAAATAACAAAATTCCAGGAAACTGTGATGTTATTATTCTCACTACAAGTCTGTTAGTAATATAGACAAATCATTTTTTAAAAAAAGATGTTTGATCATTATGATAAAGCGGCAATGAAGTTTTTCTCCCTTAATAATTAAAGTCCTTTAAGACTTCATGGAAATAAAGGAGAAATAACTAGGGAATTTTCTAACAGAAATGATGGATAATGTGAAATCTTGCCCAGATGATCTAATTGGCTCCATAATAACGTCACAATGTACATTCATTTGATGTACTAAATGATTACATTTTATCTGTAATATAGTGAGTTGCCGTCTTATGTATTGAAAAATTACCATGTGATTGTTCTTAATGGTGGCTACACATAAAAATCACCTGGGGAGCTTTCTATAAAAATGCCTGACCCCTCCCTCAGAAACTGAATGCAGGAGGGGGTACAGCTGAGCACCGATGTGTTAAACATTCTCAAAGAAATTCTAAAGTGTCTCATTCCCCCAAGCTCAGGACAAAATATTACAGGTTCTTTTTATTGAAATATAGCTACCATTTTGTATACCTCATAAATACTATGCAGCGCTGGGGACCAAACACAGGCACACTCTACCACAGAGCTTCAATCTCAGTCCTTTGTTCCCTTTTGTTTGAGACGGGATCTCACTAAATTGCCCAAGCTGACCATGAACTTGTGATCTGCCTGCCTTAGGCTCCCAAGAAGCTGGGATTACAGGCATGTGCCACCTTGCCAGGCTTTAAATACATGCTTCGGAAAAAAATATCAGTGACACTTTGTTAAGGACAGATAACAAGGAACTAATTAAATTATGTGAATATGTACCAACAGTAATTGTTCTGCTGTTATTGTTGTTCAGATAACTAAGTTTCTTTAATTTGGCTTTTTAATGTATACATATATACTCATACATATATATTATTTTATTTTGGAGTAGATTCTTTTTTTTTATACTGAGAATTGAACTCAGGACCTTGTGCTTGCCAGCAGGCGCTTGTGCCACTGAGCTATATCCTCATCTCTTCTTGGTATTGTTTTTTGTTGTTGTTGTTTTGATAAATTCTATTTTTGAAATTAGTTTTCATTGTTGCATTGCATCAGTCTAACTAAACAAAATTTTTGGCCAACACAAATCTCAAAAACTGCAATTTTAATTTTAGCGCTTCCTTTTTTCACTCTATGTAGTGCTCAAGGTAAATTACATAGCTAAACACTTTTTTGACACTGGTCTAATCCAATTTTATTTTGGTCTCACCCTCTGAAAACTTGTTCAGCATTTGCAACTTTGCCCCTTCTCTACAGGCAGGAAACTAACTGAAGTAGGCTTTGTGTGGAGTACTTTATAAGCACATATATTTAGGAATACAAGTATGAAATATGCACCAATAGCTGTATTGAAAGATAAGAAAATGGGTCTGTAGGCAGAGCGGTGCTCCAAAACTAGCAAAGGCAAAATTTAATCCCACAGGATCTACCAGCTTTCTCCCTTTCTTCCATGACCACTCTAATTTCACCTCCCCGACTACATCTTTCTCCTTCAGTGGTTACCTCTCATCTTCCTTTTTGCCTCTTTCTTAGCATTCTTTTTTCAACTTCAAATCTCGTTTCTAAAAGTCTTGGCAAAAGAATAGCCATGAGTTACTGACGGAAATGTGTAGCTCTAATCAAGAACTCTGCTTTGTAAATTCCTTCCTCACCTGATTGAGGTCAATTTAAGCATGCTTTGTCCCAGGTCCTTAAAAAAAAAAGAAAATGCAATGTTTGATATAGGAACTGTCTCATTCTCTCTCACCTCAACCCTAAGGACAGTGGACTTCTCATTCTCAGGTCCTGTAGACTTACCAATGTTTATATTTCGTGCTAATATAGCAGGTGGGGTGGAACAAGTTCTTTTTGGGACCCTACTGGGATACCACCTATTGTTACTGTCTTATGAGGAAGGCCCTGAAAAGCAAGGAAGTCTCAGCAGGTTATGAGCAAACACGATGGCCGCATCTGCCTCACCTGACAGTGTATTTCAGTGCCCTGCTTGACATCATAAGTGGAGCAAAATAATTAGTGGCTTCTTTCTCCTCACCCAGATTACATTCAGACGTTATAGGTCAACTGCTCAAAAGCCAATTGCTGAATCGCCAACTTAATGAATTTGTTTAAAGAATTAATTCATTTTAATTTACCAGTTTAAATCCTGTCTTTATAAAAACTTTTTTTTTTAAATTGCATTTGTCTCTGATTTTTTCCTGCTGGAGTTACAGACCAATAGGACAGCAGAAGAGGCCTGATACAGCCAACCAAAAGAGCATAGTTTTAAAAAATGTAAGTACAAAATATTTCCAAAATTTTTGTGAATGTTTTTGTCTGCCAAACTGAAGATAAATGAGGATATTTGGCCAGTGGTTTTCTATGAATTCCTGTGTTGCCTGTGCTGAGGGTAGTTCCCAACTGACAGTTAAGTACTGTGACTTTCATGCTCCAGAATTTGTTTGCTCATGGCCTCATCTTTCTTCAGGTTTGCTCACAGAGGTGAATGGATTGTTTTTGTCTCCATCTTGAACGTATTTACCTGACATTTTCACACATCTTTGACCCTATTCATGTTTATCCAGCACAAATCTTTGAAGTCTCTCCTGGCAATAGATCATTCTGAGGCATGAGCAGCATGATCACCTGATGTCTTGTTAACACTTTCACATCCACGCTCATATCTGACACAACAGAGTTCTAATTAAAATCACAGCAACTTCAGGACACACACGCACATCTGGTGAAGCCTAACAAGAGTGAGTATGGCCAGTGACGTCCATTCCATTTTAAGTTTCTCAGTCTCAGCATTATTCACATCTTGAGCTGAAAGGTTCTTTATTGTAGGGGCCTCTTCTGTGCGGCAAGCTTAGCAGCATGGATGACCTCTACCCATCAGATGTCAGTAGCATTCCCTTCCTCAGTTGTGACACCCAAAGTTTCTCCGGACACTACTACAGGGCAGTTGATTCCAATGAAAAAATACTTGAGTTGACTTTCAGTACAATCTTCCAACAGAGAATTCTAAAAGCCTTTAGATTACATCATAAAACAGTTTTACTTCACTAACATCACACAAAGATGACTGTAAACTTAAAGGATCACATGATGGCCTGTAATACCCTGGGATGCATCAGACAGCTGTGCAAAGACCGAGACTCAGAACTTGATTTACTGGTATCTTTTTATTACATAAATGGTTGTGTATCTAGCAGAGCCCTCAAAGGACAACCTGTTTGTACAGAGGCTATCTGCTAAGCGATGCATTCTACATTCTAGTAGATGCACTATCACGACACATCGGTTGTCTGTTTCGGTTGTTGGGTTCCAAGCACTACTACAAAATCTAATTGATTTTATTTCTAATTTATTTTATTTCTTTAAAGAAAAGGAATTTAGAAAAATTATGCTTTATTTTAAAGCAAAGTGCATAAGCATTGTATTATCAGCAACATTAACAGAAACAGTATTACATGGGCTAAAAATTAGATACTATAGGCTCCACAGAGATCTAAAAGTTTGAAACTTCACAATAAAAATGCTCATAAGGCTTAAGAAATTAGTTAGAATTATTTAAATTTCACCTTTATCATGTTTCTACAACTTGTTTTAATTACTCTTTTAAATGCTATATAAAGCAACTACATTCAAAATACCACAGGGGAGTTGATATTAATGTGATTAACTTTCTAAGAATAAATATTAGGAGTATTTCATTTTTTAAAAATATACCTGATAGAACATTACTTATAGATGAGATGCCTCACCCCTGGGAACTTCCCTCTTCATGATCCTGCTCTAACTCTCTCTGTACCAGAGGTTGATTCTATTCTAAATAAGTCCTTGAGCTTCAGGTTTAGGTCAATCTATTCTGGATCTCCCTAGAACTGCTGACTCAAAATCCCTGAGGTTGTTTCAAATGAATTTCTGCTGAAACATCTTGAGCCTGTGCACAGAGAAAATGGGCAAGATTCACTTTTAGGACATCCTCAGACTTTCTTTCCAGCCTTCATGTGCTCCCCTTATCCTATCTAATTCATGTCCTGAAATCCTTGACCCTTCATATGAGATAGATAATCCAAATATTTAAAACCTACTCTATTTCCTAATTTTTTTTTTTTTGAGACAGGGTCTCACTATGTAGTGCAGGCTGGCCTTAAACTCTCTCATGTAGCCCAGGCTGACCTTAAACTCACATCAATCCTCCTGCCTCGGCCTCCCAAGTGTTGGGGTTACAGGTGTGCACCACCACACCTGGCTCTATTTCCTAAATTTTAAAAAATATATATACATGCATACATACATATATCCTCACTCAGAAGAGTTTGTTCAGCTTATGCCCCCAAATCACAGGAAAAGTAAAGATGGCTAAAAACATGATTTGGGAACAAAATAACAAATGTTAAAATTATTACAGAGGAATTTTTTTAAACTGCCACCAGCCAAAAAATTTAATTCTTCAGGGCACAGTGGTAGAGTGCTTGCCTAGCATCTGTAAGGCCCTGGGTTTCATCCCCAGGACCACAATGAATGAATGAATGAATGAATGAATGAATGAATGAAAGAAACGGTTCTTTTACAAAGGTTATGAAATGATAAACATACATGCATAAACATCAGGATTCCATTACAATATAACTCAAGTAATAAAAAAAAAATTTTGTTTTCTTTTTTACTTTATGCAATGTGTTTTATTTTACATTTATTTAATTCACTTTGGATCTATCATATCCTGAGGTTTTTGTACACTGATCCAATTACTCTGCTAGAGATTCTTAAATCTAATAGTTTCCTTTCAAATGTATCCATTTTTATTTAGAAAAATATAGAGTCCTTTTTTTTAAATTTTACACGTTTATTTTTATTATAAACTTATTTCAATCACTTTGGACCCAGCATGTCCTTAGGTTTCACCCACTCATCAAACTGCTCCGCTGTGAGATAGCCAAGTTCAACGGCAGTTTCCTTTAAGGTTGATCCATTTTTGTGTGCAGTTTTAGCAATTTTTGCTGCCTTGTCATACCCTGAAGAAAAAAGGACAATACAGGAATTAGCAGTGACACTTGGTTTTCTAAAGCAAAAGGTAACCATTATTGTTTATCTCATATTGATGCTATGGGCCTCTTAAGTGATATTTTTTATTTTTAAAAATATTTAGGGGCCGGTGAGATGGCTCAGTGGCGTAAGCGCCTGCCTGGCAAGCGCGAGGGCCCGAGTTCGACTCTCGGAACCCACATACGAAAAAGGGGCCGGTGATATCGCTCAGCAGCATGGGCGCCTGCTGGCGCGTGAGGTCCTAAGGTCGACCCCGGCACCCACACACACACAAAAAATTTAACAGCGACTATCTCAATAATTATCATTTCTTCTATAGAATAAGATCTTTACTTTTCTTAAGGAATAAAGACTTTGGAAAGTGAAATGCTGCAGTCCTACAGAACATACAGCACTGCACGGCGGACAGCTCTGTGAGTGGCCCAGGAAGGTAGGAAGCCCCGTGAGGGAGGGGTAGCAGCCTTCAGAGCCGCTGCGCACAGCTCTTGTCTGCTGGGCCCCATGGCAGTGGCCTCTGCTCCCTCGCCTCTCCATTACACAGAGGGCTGGGGAAGTCTGAGCAGAAATATGCACTCTTACAAAAGTACTGTTGACTTCAGATATTTGCTTTTTAAGTTAACAAAGTTATGGAGTTTACAGAAGTTATGCAGTTCTACAAGTTGTCTGACTTAATACAACTTTTAAAATATCAGAAGGCAAAATGACACTAACATGAGGAAAACAAAAAAAACAAAGATCAGAGGAATATGAGCAAAAGGAAGAAGTCTGATGAGACACTACGGTCATCAACCAAAAAAATGATACAAGTCTGTATGCAATACTGAAACATCTATAAAACAAACTGTGGATAGAGTTGATTTTATTATGTAACTGAATTTGTGAATTCTAAACATGTTGGTAAGGGTATTTACTAACGAGAGCAGCTTTGCGAAAGAATTCTCATGTGAAACTCTTGGGGCTGATGTATGTTCTGCACTTTCATGTTAACAATGACATTGAAGTCTAAGCATTAATGCATACCACCTTTAGTTCTCAAGTTCCACAAGACATTAACAACCTGTCACACAATGAAAACCCATGATTTAGGGGTCTGTAAGACTCATGCTCAGGTTGTCTTTATACTCTCTGATAAGTCTTTTGATCCGACATTAAATTGATTGCAAGAAAGATCTACCTATTCAGCTTCAGGGGATACCTCTAATTTAAAAGTTTTGATAACATGTTCTCAAGATCTGATGAAACATTCCGGGGTCCCCTTTGTATCTTTCCAGTTGAATGTTGATGCATAACAATTTTAAATGGATCAAAATATTCTTAACAGTCTTAATACTACAGAACCCCCCCAAAACAAACAAACAAACAAAAACAAACAACAACAACAAAAAAACAAGACAAAAGGCTAAAAACAAACAGACAAACCAAAAAACCTAGGGATATTAGGCTCAGAGCGACCTATAGCAATCAAATGAGCTCTAACTTTATAACACTGAAATTACAGTTTGATGTGCAGTCAAGAATATAAACTCTGTTTGCAAAGTTCAAGATTACAGAAAAATGTTTTGAAGTCGTAAGGATACTATGCCAAATGACTACATCATAACTTCTAAAGTAGAAAATCAAAGGCTCTGTTAACATCAGCTCAGCAGAAACAAGGGCGAAAAGGCTTTTAACACATCATAATATAATCCAAAGAATGCCTCAAAACTTACAAAAACCAAAACAGCCTATTTAATGGAGATTATTATGGTCAGCCTATAATTCAAGTCTGTGTGGTTGATTCTACATAATGAAATATTTACAAGTCTGGAAAAGGGCTTGCAACATAAAAGCATGGTTTTAGATAAAATATTTACATTTTCCTTCCTTTCCTTATAAGCAATAAATCATAAACCTTTTCTCTTTTAATTGGTAACTTTCTATTTCTGAATTGCATAAAATAACAAGGTCAGGGAATCAGAGCATCAAGGGAAGGCAGATGAATGGTTTCATTCCATGTTGCTAATCAGCCAGTGCCACCTAGTGACATCACCAATCCAGAGTCTTACAAATAACAAAGTGTCTACATAAAATACTTAGCATCCGAATTCAATTAAGATTAAATAAGTTTGCAATACTATTCCTGAATACTAAAAACTTCAAATAAAATGAAGTATAATGGATCAAGTTTTAGAAAGAACTGTGACACCATAGAAGTTATAAATACATATAGTTTCTTTTAACATAATTTCTAATATTTTAAAGTTTTACTGAAACAATGTCCAAGAAGTCGCTGCCCACAGACAGTGACCCGGTATTCCCTAAAGCCTTCCACAGTTAACCTCGCAACGTTATTCCCCCCCGAACCCTTACCGATGTGAGGGTTCAGAGCTGTCACCAGCATCAGAGACTCCCTCATTAGCTGGTTGATCCTTTCTGTGTTGGCCTGGATCCCTGCCACGCAGTTTTCCGTGAAGGAAACTGAAGCATCGCCCAGCAGCCTGGCTGAGTGTAACACATTTTTAATCTTTCAGAGAGAGAGAGAGAGAAACGCATCACTAAACTTTTTTTTTTTTTTTTTTTTTTTTTTTCCTTTGGTCAAATGATACATAGTATTTGCTGGCTCATATAAATATACAATTCAATGAAATAAACAGCACTCCTAAAAACTGTAAAGCACTAAACATAGAAAAAAATGTAAAAGAAATTATGAACATATGTGGGCACAAAAATCTAAAAAAGTTGAAAAAAGACATAAATATAAATTTGTAAGATAACACAGGTGGGCCGGTGAGATGGCTCAGCGGCATAAGCGCCTGCCTTGCAAGCGCGAGGGCCCGAGTTCGACTCCCGGATCCCACATACGAAAAAGGGGCCGGTGATATCGCTCAGAGGCACGGGCGCCTGCTGGTGCGCGAGGTCCTGAGGTCGACCCCCGGTACCCAAAAAAAAAAAAAAAAAAAAAAAAAAAAAAAAAAAGATAACACAGGTAGGAAGTGTGAACAACCACAGTGAAGGGAATTACTTTCTGCTACAAGAGTTGCTGAAGTCCTGCTTGATACAGGGGACTTGGGACAGCCAGAGATGGGCAAGAATCTTCCATGCAGGAAGAAAAGGAGCAGTGGTGCAGAGATTAGCAAGCTCACCATGTGCTTGGGGCAACTGGTAAAGTCTGTGCTTCTCAGTTGTTAATAATCACTGAGATTTTTATGCTTAAAACAAATGCTCCAGTCATTTTAAATTAACTTTTCCCAGAATGTTTAGAGACAGTATAAAATCAACTGATACGTTTTGACATTTGTTTCTTTCTGGTATCATTTCCAGTATGTACTAAGATATATTCACATCCTAACATCCTTTGGTCTAAAACCCAAAGTCTAAAAACTATACTTTCAACAACTGGCTCTAATAGAAGGCACCAAACTTTATCGTAAAGCAAATGTTTATTATCTTATTTTCTATTAAAATTAAAAATATTGATTTAAAAAAAAAAATCAATGAGACAATACTTTCTCCCCAGTTCTCTCCTTGTACCCTCTCAGGCTTTCTTCCAGTGCTTTTCTCTCCTCCACATGCCTTGGAAACATTATTATGTCCCCCTTTTTCCTTCATCTTACAAAGATGGAACAAGATGGTATCATCTTTCATCCACAATAAATGACAAACATCCAACAAAAAAATGGTTGTTATAAACATATATACATCAGGCAGCTGGTGTTAACTGCTTGGAATGTGACCTGAAAGCAAGTTTATAGGTCTGAATTCTGCTTTGGCCTTAAAACCTATATTCTAGGAGGGAAAAAAAATCTTATTCACTGCTATTGTGAGCACCCAGTACAAGGTATAATAAAGAGAAGTTCTTGACAGGTAAATGGTGAATTCAGTCTGTGAATATTAAAATTTGTCATTTGTATATTCTTATCAAGTTAGACTTTACAGCATATAAAAAAGGCATCTAGTGCATTTTAGATATAATGCCTTACAAAAATCAAGGACTAAATGGTGACACAGCTTCATTATCTCAAGTTAGGGAAACTGGATGAAAGATGTTATCATCTTGCTCCATCTTTGTAAAGATAACAACAGTTTCAGTAGACATAATAATGTTTCCAAGGCATATGGAGAGGGTAAAACCAATGGAGGAGAGCCTGAGAACAGACAGGAAGGGGATAACAAAGTGCTAAAGAAACCAAGAATGAAAAATGTTTCCAAGAGGGACTATCAACCCTGGGTGTTGTAAGAGAAGAACCATGTGATGCCTACTGGATGGAAGAGGTCATGAGCGATGGGCAAACAATTTGAGCACAAGCTGAGGGGACTGAAGCTGGACTATAGTGATCACAGCAAAAATGAAAGTGACTATAGGTTACTTCAAGAAAATTGAGTCTGAAGGAAGGAGAAAGAAAGAAACTGCTTGAGAAGAAGGCAGGATTGTGGGTCCCATGTCTTCTTAAGAATTTTTCTTCCTATTTAAAAAACACATCAGATCACTTGAGCTAAGTCACCTAATTCCTAATATCTCAGGTTATTCTTCTAACATTAGTATGTTCACAATGGGCTTTCATTTGTATGTCTTGCTGCCAGGCAGCTCTGATATGAATTCGATCGCATGATCCAGGTGTTATGATGCTTTGCATACCCCGCACAAATTAGCTACCTTTATGTATAAAATGTTTTAAAGAAATTCACAAATATAAATAAATTTATTTTAATTAAATGAAATAAATAAATTTGTTGGTTATTGTAATAATTTTAATTAGTATGAATAGTATTAATATTTATATTTGGGCAGTAATTATTCAAATTTAAGCAACTAACTAGACTCCGGCCATTTACAGACTTTTAATTAACTTTATCAGTAAAAAGACTGATAAAAGTGACTAGATTCAGTTGTATCACCAGTGGTACAAGCTGCCTGACTGGACAGGTATGCATATACCTTTGGTGGTTCAAGCCAGCAGGAACGTGTTAATAAGGGATTGGCTTCCAGTTGTTACTTATGCTATCCAACTACCAAATGTGGAAGCTCTAGAAACTTATGAAAGACCAAAACAATGACTATAAGTCTTAGTCAAAAACCATTAAAAACTGAATTTAAAGCTTACCATCATTGGTTTGAAAACGTTCAACTCAAAATGTCCATTGCTGCCTCCAACGGTGACAGCAACATGATTCCCCATAACCTGGGCTGCAACCATGGTCATTGCTTCACACTGAGTAGGGTTCACCTTGCCTTGAAGGAAACCATCAGGGACAGAATCCACATTAAATACACTCATGCTTTCATTTACCGGTCTAAGATTAGGCTTTAAGTCAAATAATCAGGCAAAGAAGGAAATTTAATTTCCTAAGCCATAGAATAAAGCAAGGACAAAACCGACCAAAGGAAAGGGATGAGTAGCCACAAACTGAATCACTCAATGACTAATGAGAAGCCACATCTTATATATTAAATATTAAGTCCTCACTTATCTGGCTTTCAATCATATTAAAAATATTTATGAAACCAAGTACTAAATACAGTCAGAAAGATGCAGGCCCTACCTTCTCAGAACCTGGAGGTGCTGGTAACTTCAAAAGTTAATGGGTAAATACAGAGAAGTATTAAGCTGATATAGGAACATTTATAAAAGAGACATCTCACCAATGCTTGGAGGATTTATGTTAAGCTGGAACTCTCCTACTCATTACATGAGTCTCCGTAACTTACCCATCGCTCAGGTTTGAAACAAACATCCCAGATTCCACTGACCAGTACAAGATAACTTTGGGAAGATTACTTGCTTTATTGGTGACTCTCCATTTCTCTTTTTTATGCAATCACCTCAGATTTTGCAATCAACTAAACCCATGAAAAACTAAAACAAGATCTCTCCCGGTTCTATATATGCACAGATTTAAAACAATCTATAGTCAGGCCTTTCTTTCTCACTATTAAAAGTTATTTTCTCAGTTTTAGTTCAATGCAGGCTGGCCTACCAATGCTTTGTAAATCTCTATTCTGTCATTTGATACACTGTCACCTCAACTTTGCTATCTGCTAACACGACTAGCAGGTATTCTCTGCCTTCCCCCTAAGTCACTAGGAGTGGTGAATGGGTAGAGCCCTACAGCTTGCTACCAAGATATTCCAGACTAAAATCAATTCATTAGTCATACCTTAAATGTCACTGTTCACCCAGCTATAGTCATCTACCAGCACTGCCCACACTTCTGCACTAAAACTAATGATTATCACGTGAGTCTATCGAATGGCTGATCCAAACATCCTGTGTCTGTGTCACCTCCCTTATCTAACAGGCTTATTTCATGTAAAACATGAAATAAGAGGAGATTGGTATGGCTTGTTTTTTATTCAATCCTTACTGATCACTTTCACAGTACAGCCTACTCCAGAACTCTCTTGGCTTTGGATGGTGAAGGAAGGAACAATTACATACCTTCTAACAAAGGAATCGAAATTCATGCCGCTGAGATTCATTTTTCCTAACTGGTTAGATGATGTTCCTAGAAGCCCTGGTCCAAGATGTCCCACACAAATGTTCTGAAACAAGTGTGCCTTGGTGTTCCCATTCAGCTTTGGGATCGCATTACACACAAAAAGACACACTCTGAAGCTTAGAATGCCTAGCGTCTATTCAAATTCTAGCTCCAATATTTTCTAGCTATGTGATACCTGGCATGATACTGCTCCCTGGTTCATTTTCAGGCAAGATCAGCTCTCCCAGACCTGACCGAGGACCAGAACCCAGAAAACGAATATCATTTGCTATCTTCATCAGACTGCAAGCGGTGGTGTTCATGGCTCCACTGAGCTCAACCAGGGCATCATGAGCAGCCAGAGCTTCAAATTTATTGGAAGCAGTGACAAAAGGCAAGCCTGAAGGAAAGAAAAGAAAAATAACCTATATGGATAAGCAGGGAAAACTAAACATTTGTGTACAGTCAGCAAGTTAAACAAAAGTTCCAGTATATGAAAAGCAAAAATGGAACCGAAGACTTGGGGTATAGCTTGCTGGTAGAGACTGCATACCATGCACAACTGGGTTTGATCCCAAACACTACAAAAAAAAAAAAGAAACAGAATAAAAACTGCACTTCAAAAAAAATGCTTAAGTCTCAAGCTTTGTCTACATTTTCTTAAAAGTCCCAAGGGAATATAAAGAACTAGCACATTTCTAGGGTGAAATAACAAGTACAATACATATAATGAAACGAAAAACACCCTCCTCCTGCAAACACCCTAACCCTGAGCTAAACAGCTGCATCTTAATAAGATGCATGTCTTTCTGAACATGACAACTTGGATTTAATAATAGTAATCATTATTCAGACTATAGAACTACTACTAAAGAAAAGACAGGAATTTAAAAGGTTAATAATTTGGGCTGGGGACATAGCTTGGTGGTTGGTAGAGTGCTTGCCTAGCATATTTGAGGCCCTGGGTTCAATCCCCAGCATCATAAAACAAAAACCAAAAAAAGGTTAATAATTCAAAGAAATACCACGGCATGACATAAAAAATAGAGTTACGCTTATCTGCAACATCTTTATTATTCAAATGACTTTCTCATTTTTGTCTACTTTGAAAACTATACTTCAAAACAGCTTTAAAGTGAAAATAACAGACTATACCAGGTAATAAACAAAGTAACAAAGTTAACATTGGTAGATGTGAACTGCATGTTTGAACTTCTACATGGAAAAACCTCTAAAAAGTAAAATGACTAACATTACAATTTCTGAAATGGATATGAAGCACATGTTTGATAGAGAAATTTATTTCTAACTCTAAATTCTCAAGATTTTAAGGCAAAAACATAGAAAACATGGACTACTATAATGAAGTGAGTAATAACTCATGTGATCACTAACCTGTGAGTGTAGCCACTTTTGCGGCAACCTTTTCTGCAAAGCCAATTCTGGTATTTAAGCCAGTACCAACGGCAGTACCGCCGGCTGCAAGTTCATAGATTCTTGGCATTGCAGCTTTTATTCTCACCATCGCATACTGCACTTGCTGCACATAACCACTAAATTCCTGATAAGAGAAGAAATTAAGGTGAGAATAAATTTCCTAATGGCTTATAATTTATGGTAACTGGATTAAACTGAAGTTTTAAAAGATGTTTCAGAATTAAATTATAAGCCACACAAGTGGTATTCATACTATGTTAATTCATATGATGAGCAAAGTCTGGGGAAGGATGAGGATTTATAAACCTGTAAGTCAAGACAATGCAAATAACATGAGTCTGTTAAAAATCTAGTCTTGTAATAGAAAACAAAAACACAGGAAACTAACTTCTAAATAGAAAAACTTCACTATATTAAATTACTGGTTTATCTGCAAGCTACAAATACTGATTTCCCTTTTTTTGGTATGTCCTAAATAACTCTGAGAAAGAAAAAGTACTGAACATTCTCCCAAGAAAAATGCAAACAGAAATATTCTCCACAAAATTTCAGTTTAAAAAACTATGAAGGAACATGAGGACATTTTACAAGGACATAAGAACTGACTCACTGAACAGCATGAGGATAACGGTGGAGTAAGACTACAGCCTCACTATGCGCTCTAATTCTATTACATCGCCCTCGTTCCCCAACTAGGACATATTTTAAATAAGACAACCCTGGAATTTATGATGTTTTGAACATAGCAAGGGCCCTCTCAGGAATTACACAGGCACAAAAGGCATAAACTGGGACTTTGCTAGGCAAGCTGAGATATATGGTTACAAATCTTTTTTTTCCCCTGCCTGAAAACACTGAAAAACTACAAATACTTTTGATTAGCATAAAGATTTCATATTGTTCTAAAAAAAAGTATTTCAAAAGATTTAACTCTTTTTGGGTAGACATGATCCATCTGACATAACTGTCACATACACTCACCAGCAGGATTCACTTACAGAATATAATTTGATTAGGGAAAAATGCAAAAATACAAGGTAATTTCAGTAAAAGCAAGTGTAAATACTTCTGATAAAGTCAAAGAGAAAAAGAGAATTTTTTGTCATAATTAGTTGAATGATGTTAGATAGGATGGTGAATCATGGCCCAAATGAACTTTACCAAGGTGGTTTTTAACATGTTGACACATGCACAAAAGGGGGGAGGGGTTAAAAACCAGAGGAATCAATAGTTTTAAACACACACAACTGTTCCTCCTTAGAAATTGGTACTAAGAGCCAATAATGCAAAGAGAAATGCTTTAAAAGGCAACATAATCTGTGGGGGGAGGAGTTCAATTTAGTCCTATCATTTGTATTTCAACTAACCATTTTGAGTTTTCTTCATCACCTTCGGTGATGAAATTAAGCTGAATGACCAAAAACTAAAGTTTTCTCTAGTGTTTGCTATTATGTCACCTATACAAAATCATAACTGAGAATTTATCTAAGTAAGCAGTAGCTTCATTCTTACCCTGACCTCGATTTCCATGAAACTATTATTTGACAACTATCATTTGATATTTGCACAAATAGACATCTTCTGATATATAATTTATGTATATCCTACCACCCAAACTGGAGTGTAAGCTGACAAAAACTGTTTCTTGAATTTCCTTTATAGTGCATGCTATTAGATACTCTTTGAGATTATTGATAAAGAAGCATAAAAATATTTTCTGTTTTTTTTTTTTTTTTTTAATGCGGGTACTGGGAGTTGAACTCAGGACCTCGTGCTTGCCAGGCAGGCACTTATGCTGCTGAGCTATATAACCGGCCCTCTGGTATTTTGAAGAAGAGAATAATACCTCCTTTACATGTGGTCAAAATAATTTTATAAGGTAAGACCTATCCAGTTTATTCACTTTAAAATTAAACTTTAAATAACCTAACTTAGAATAAGACAGACAAATAATGACATTGATGAAGACGTAAGTG